>CM056563.1:25708453-25755953 GCA_029721515.1 Synanceia verrucosa | reverse complement strand
TACCACCACCACCTGTTACCACTACCACCACCACCACCGACCACCGCTGCCACCACCACTACTACTACTGTTACTACTACTACTACTACTACTGCTACCACTACTGCTACTACCACTACCACTACTACTACTACTGTTACTACTACTACTACTACTGTTACTACTACTACTACTACTGTTACTACTACTACTACTACTACTGGGACTGTTTTACTCACAGCAACGCTCTCAAACTGCTGGAACTGCTTCCTGAACTTCCCGGGAAGACCCTGAACACAACACAGTGTTATGTTAGGAGAGGAGGAGCAGAGAAGAGGAGAGCAGGAGAGGAGGAGGAGAGGCAGAGAGGAGAGGAGATGAGGTGGAGAGGAGGAGAGGAGGTGGAGAGGAGAGGAGGAGCCCTGTGGATGAACACAGGTAGTGTCGCAGCAGTCTCAGGTGAGCCTCGTACCTCCCAGGTGAGCCGCAGTCTGCTGACTGCTGGGTTGTCCAGACCCAGAACCACAGCGAGGAAGGAGAGCAGGTCCTGCTGCTGCTTACAGCTGGAACAGAGAGAACACACCTGTTAGGACAGGTGAGACACAACAAGCGCATCTGTCACTGAGGACTGGACCTACGGCTGTATTCACTCTGCTGCATCATTTAGAACAACTAGAAATGTAGACACAAGAAGAAACACAAGGGAAAGTGGTAGGAGCGTGAAGAGACAGAACCAACAGGTTCTATCAGGAGATCAATCCCATCCAGTGTCTAGATATGTGGTTCTGGGCTCAGATCCAGAGCTTCATGTTGCGTCTGTAACCTTCATGACGCCGTTCGATGCCTCAACATCTGGACTCACAGAGCTGCGATCTTGATGAACTTGCGCAGCAGCTGGACTCTCTTGGGCAGCGACTGGCACTGCAGGATCTCCGTGGCGACCCAGTGCTGCACCTCACTGCAGCGCTGCAGTACCAGCTCCAGGTTCAGGGGGCGCCAGCGGGACTGCTCCCCATGAAAGACGTAACACACAAACTCCACCTGCAGGAACAATCAATCATTATTATTATTATTAATATGGATCAGGGGGATAAATACACTGATATTTATTTTTTCCAGTTTAACCCAAGACTTCAAAAAAAAAAAACAACACTGAAATTTACAGCTGGTTTTCATCAAAGAGCAGAGAAAGATCCAAGACTGTTAGTGGATGGATGAATGAATGAATGAATGATGATAATGGTGGATGCATGAATGGATGCATGGATGATAATGATGGATGGATGGTGGATGGATGGCGGATGGATGGATGCATGGATGATAATGATGGATGGATGGATGATGGATGGATGGATGAGGGATGGATGAATGATGATGATGATAATGCATGATGGATGGATGGATGGCAGATGGATGGATGGATGGATGAATGGATGGATGCATGAATGGATGATGGATGGATGCATGGATGATAATGATGGTGGATGGATGATGATGATGCATGAATGGATGATGATGGATGCATGGATGACAATGATGGATGGATGTGGATGGATGGCGGATGGATGGATGCATGGATGATAATGATGGATGGATGGATGGATGATGGATGGATGGATGATGATGATGATAATGCATGATGGATGGATGGATGGCAGATGGATGGATGGATGGATGCATGAATGGATGATGGGTGGGTGGGTGGATGGATGGATCAACCAGTTGTTCCTTCAAAATAAAATGCTTTCTCATGCTGACACTGACCTCGTGCACGCAGCTGAAGAGCTCCCAGTCAAACACCACCAGCTGATTGGCTACTTCCTCTGCTGACATGTCGTGCAGTTTGCTGTCGCCAGGCGACCAGTGGATCTCTTCAGGAAGAGGAAGCTGAGGGTGCAGGAAATGACATCATCAAACTATAAAACATCGTGCCACTAAATCCTTTTTATTGATCCTCTCAGAGGAATGTGGGAAGCCTCTCAAATTCCTCAAATTATTTTGGCTTATAACAGTCATTGTGAGATTATCTTTACAGTTTCACAAAAGCCTGTTTGAATTCATTTTGACTCTATTTTTATTTTGTCTTTTTGGCTTATAACCTGTAAGCCGACCACTACCACTACTAATGTACTCTGCACTGCCCCTATAAAACTAAACTGCATCACACGTTCATCCTGTTATTTATTTTAACATTATATTTAATAAGTAAAACAGAGAATATTAAGAGTGCCATTGACAAAGCCGTCAAAGTGTTTTTGTTACAGCGGGTCGCTGATCACGGTGTGTCGCAGCCTGTCAGTAATACTGGGGCTTCTGGGAGATGTAGTCAGAGCATAAAGAGGCGGTATACACCACAGAGATCAAAACTGGAAGTGGAGACGATCGATTTGAACTATTCACTGTTTTCAGAGTCATAGTACAAAATATTCTGTGGGTCTAGAAATATGACTCAAAATGGACAAAAACACTGGAACAAGACACTTTAGTTTTTAAAAAAACGTCTGGAACTCAGCGAGTTAATTAGGATAATCTTAGAAACAAGAAAACCAAAAAAACATTTGCATGTTTATGGTGAATTGTTATTATTATAATGATTATTATTATTGGATGTATTTTCTATACAGTCAACCGATCGCTTCCTCACCAGTGAGTCGAGCTCAGTGGGTTCACAGGCGAACAGGTGAGTGTTGACTCCCAGCGTGGTAAAGACGGCTTCATCACTGGGACGAAACACTGCCTTCTCTGAACACACATTAAAACAAACACATCACTGTATGTCTTCAAAATAATATTGATCATATTGATGATGACTCGTGAACTCTGTGTTCGTCTGCGGACCTCCGGCTGATGTGACAGCCACCAGTATGAGGTTTCCAGGCAGAACTGGTTGGTCTTCGCTGTACTGGAGCTTCTCTCGGACCAGAGCCAGAATCTCTCCGACCCGACAGGACAGGCGACTTCTGATGGTGACGTAGGAATGATCCGGAGTGTAGACCCTGCAGAAGACTGGACAAACAAGCCACACAGACATATTAGGATCATAAGAATGATAAGATAATAAAGTAATGGTGGCCCTTTGTGCTGCTGCACCTGAAAAGAGCAGACCAATGCACTAGCCTTAGCTTTGATTTAGCTCCTAGCGTCTATAAGCTTATGGCCAGTTTCTACAGTGCTGCTCATAAGTTTACATACCCTTACAGAATTCATGGTTTCTTGCCCATTTGTAAGAGAAAATGAATGATGACACAAAAACCTTTATTTCCACGTGTGGTTAGTGGAATGGTCGAAGCCATTTATTGTGAAACAAATGTGAGAATGCAATTTAAACCAAAATAACAACAGAAACTGCCCGAATTACCCTGATCAAAAGTTTACATACCCTTGTAATTTGGCCTGATAACCTGCACAGAACTTGACACAAATGGGATAGAAAGGCTATTAAAGGTAACTATCTTCACCTGTGATCTATTAGCTTGTAATTAGTGGTTGTGTATAAAGGTCAGTGAATTGCTGGACTCCTGAGAAACTTTTGTATCCGTCATGCGGTGCTGTGCTGACGTCTCGGCTGCAGAATCATGGGAAAAGCAAAGGAATTGCCAAAATATCTGCGGGAAAAGGAGGTACAACTGTACAAATCAGGGAAGGGATATTGCCAAACAGTTGATAATGCCAGTCAGCACTGTTCAGACATTAATTTTGAGGTGGAAAGTAAGAGGAAATGTAGACACCAAACCTCGGTCTGGTAGACCAAGCAAAATTTCAGCCACAACTGCAAGAAAAATTGTTTGGGATGTGAAGAAAAAGCCTCAAATAACATCAGGTGAAATTCAACTCTCCCTCAAACAATGTCATGTGGATGTCTCAAGCAGTACTGTAAGAAGGCACTTGAAGAAAAATGGGCTGCATGGTAGAGTTGCCAGAAGAAAGCCACTTTTACGCAAATGCCACAAAGAATCCTGCCTAAAATATGCCACACTGCACAGAGATAAACCCCAAACCTTCTGGGAGAAAGTAATGTGGAGTGATGAAACCAAAATTGAACTTTTTGGGAAAAACCATACACGCTATGTTTGGCGAGGCATTAACAAGGCCTATGATGAAAGGTACACCATTCCAACAGTGGAACACGGTGGTGGATCCCTGATGTTTTGGGGATGTGTAAGCTACAGAGGCACAGGAAATATGGTCAGAGTAGATGGCAAGATGAATGCGGCCAGTTATCAAAAAATACTGGAGGAAAATCTACACTCCTCAGCCCGGAGGCTGCGCATGGGACACACTTGGACATTCCAGCATGACAATGATCCCAAACATAAGGCCAAATCAACCTACCAGTGGCTACAACAACATAAAGTGAAGGTTCTGGACTGGCCATCTCAGTCTCCTGACCTCAATATTATTGAGCCACTCTGGGGAGACCTGAAACGTGCTGTTCATGCAAGACAGCCTAAGAATTTACAAGAACTGGAGGCTTTTTGTCAAGAAGAATGGGCAGCTTTACCATCTGAAAAGATAAAGAGACTAATTGACAACTACCACAAAAGACTTGACGCTGTTATTGATGTTAAAGGGGGAAATACACAGTATTAGGAACTGGGGTATGTAAACTTTTGATCAGGGTAATTCGGGCAGTTTCTGTTGTTATTTTGGTTTAAATTGCATTCTCACATTTGTTTCACAATAAATGGCTTCAACCATTCCACTAACCACACGTGGAAATAAAGGTTTTTGTGTCATCATTCATTTTCTCTTACAAATGGGCAAGAAACCATGAATTCTGTAAGGGTATGTAAACTTATGAGCAGCACTGTAAATTTGGCTGCCAGATACTAGTAGCATGTCGTTCGTTCAGATCTAGCTCCTTCTAGTTCTATTAGCATACAGTTAAGGTCAAGGCTACTGTTAGCTTTAAGCTAACGGTTTAGATTTAGCCTCTAGGTTCTATTACCATACACTTAGCTGCTATAACAGTATTAATTTAGGGCTAGCTTCTAGCTTCTATTAACTTACTGTTAGTTTGTATGTCCTGCTAGTTTAGCTTCTGGCTAGCTTTAAATGTAGAGCTAATTTCTATTAGCTTAGAGTTAGTCAGGTGACAGGTGATGAAGACGATAAGTATCACTACATTTTCTACGCTTTAGGAAAACTACAAATTGGTTAGCCAGATTGTTGTTTTAGCTTAGCAGGTGTGAGTGCAGGTGTCGTACTCTCGTCGGAGCCCCTGAAGGCCTCTCTGGGCTGCAGGCAGGCGTCGATGCGTCTGAAGTGTCTGAACAGAGGTCGAACCTGCTTCTTCCTGCTTTCCTTCTCTTCATCAGAGCTGAAGGCACAAAGAGCTAACGTTAACTGGAGGCTGCAGTGGTGAACTCATGAAATGATCATTTCTAGTAGAAGTTTTAGTGTTTAAGATTCACACTAGTATTCAGTGGTGACACAACAACGACTACAGCTGCAGACACACAAAAGACAATGATTTGACTGATCTGGTACTGTGTTGTTACTGGCTGTCGTACGGGCAGTGTAAGATCTCAGTCCATCTCTGCAATTTGAGGACGTCCTCGACCAGCTCAGGATACCGACTCAGCTCCTGAACGGCACACAGGTACAGCTCCTACAGACACATTATTCACATGTAACAGACAAGGAGGCGACCAATCAGGAAACAGATCCTGTGACGTGTTGACCAAACGAACACAGCAGCCTGTAACAGCTGTACGTTAGCTCTTAACTGCTAGCTTATATTGGCTCACAGTCAGTTTGTATGTATCCTCAATGTTCACATATGTTCTTGATGTCTTTTAGTCTTTCAGTGGGTCTAGGGTTAGGGTTAGGGGTTAGTAGGTTCAGCACAGCGTCACCTTTGGGAAGCTGTTGCTGCGCTCCCCCTCCTCCTGCAGCAGCTCCCTGTAGGTGTCCAGGTATCGAAACGCCACATTCAGCACCGCCTGCTTCCTCTCCACTCCCTCCATTGCTCCCCCCGCCTCCCTGCATCCACCCTCTTCCTCCTTCTCCTCCGTCTCCAGGCTGAATCTGGAGGAGTTTGAGTTAAAGAGGAAACAACGAGGACAAGGAGGTGTGGATGGAAAATCACATCTGAAATGACTAAACTGTGTCATGAGATAATAATAAATAAAAAGTAAATGAGACTGCAAACTGTGTCAATCAACACACAAAGTCCAAGTAAATAATTAAAATGATATGTTATCAGCTATGTTTCATGTCTCAGCGTCAGAGAGCAGCAGCTACGACCACTGATCCCTTTACTGCATCAAAATCACAGTTGGATATATCCCTCCTTCACTGAACTGGCCATTTGTAATGATGATCAAGTTAACCTGGATGCCGACTGTCATGTGATCTGTAACCAAAACAAACATGGACGCCAACTATCAGCTTGTTTATGTGCAGGAGCTTCAAAGGCCTAAAGAGGATGAAAAAAGCACCAGAGTCTGGTGAGATCCTGGTCACTGCATCACTGGCAAATATCAACCATGACCAGACCTGAATCCATCCAGACTGGAACACACCTGGACCAGCGTGGTCCCATTAGTCTAGAGGTCTAGAGGCCTGTTTCACCAAAACAGGATTTGGACACGGAGGCTTGAGAAAACCTGATCTGTTCATCCTGGATCAGTCCGTCTCATAAACAAGTCAGGATGAAAAGGAGAGACCCAGTCCAGCCAGGTGGAACTAATCCAGCTAAACACTGTTCAGACTTCCCACAGTAGACCACAAGGACAAACACAGATTTATGTTTATATTTAAGAGATAGAGATAGGAGATAACTATGGGTTAACTATGAGATAACTATGGGCTAACTATGGGGTGACTATGAGATAACTATGGGCTAACTATTGGTTAACTATGATTTAACTATTGGTTAACTATGGGTTAACTATGAGGTAACTATGGGTTAACTATGGGATAACTATGGGTTAACTATGGGATAACTATGGGGTAACTATGGGTTAACTATGAGGTAACTATGGGTTAACTATGGGATAACTATGGGTTAACTATGGGATAACTATGGGGTAACTATGGGTTAACTATAGGTTAACTATGAGATAACTATGGGTTAACTATTAGGTAACTATGGGTTAACTATGGGGTAACTATGGGTTAACTATGAGATAACTATGGGATAACTATGGATTAACTACTGGTTAACTATGACTTAACTATGGGGTAACTATGGGTTAACTATGAGGTAACTATGGGTTAACTATGAGATAACTATGGGATAACTATGGGTTAACTATGGGATAACTATGGGTTAACTATGGGATAACTATGGGGTAACTATGAGATAACTATGGGATAACTATGGGTTAACTATGGGGTAACTATGGGTTAACTATGGGGTAACTATGAGATAACTATGGGATAACTATGGGATAACTATGGGTCAACTATGGGATAACCATGGGATAACTACGAGGTAACTATGGGTTAACTATGAGGTAACTATGGGTTAACTATGGGGTGACTATGAGATAACTATAGGCTAACTATGGGGTGACTATGGGTTAACTATGAGATAACTATGGGTTAACTATTGGTTAACTATGAGATAACTATGAGATAACTATGGGTTAACTATTGGTTAACTATGGGGTAACTATGGGTTAACTATGAGGTAACTATGGGTTAACTATGAGATAACTATGGGATAACTATGGGTTAACTATGGGATAACTATGGGTTAACTATGGGATAACTATGGGTTAACTATGGGGTATGTATGAGGTAACTATGGAGTAACTATGGGTTAGCTATGGGATAACTATGGGGTAACTATGGGTTAACTATGGGTTAACTATGGGATAACTATGGGTTAACTATGGGGTATGTATGAGGTAACTATGGAGTAACTATGGGTTAGCTATGGGATAACTATGGGGTAACTATGGGATAACGATGGGTTAACTATGGGATAACTATGGGTTAACTATGGGATAACTATGGGGTAACTATGGGGTATGTATGAGGTAACTATGGAGTAACTATGGGTTAGCTATGGGATAACTATGGGGTAACTATGGGATAACTATGGGTTAACTATGGGATAACTATGGGTTAACTATGGGATAACTATGGGGTATGTATGAGGTAACTATGGAGTAACTATGGGTTAGCTATGGGATAACTATGGGTTAACTATGGGATAACTATGGGTTAACTATGGGATAACTATGGGTTAACTATGGGATAACTATGGGGTATGTATGAGGTAACTATGGAGTAACTATGGGTTAGCTATGGGATAACTATGGGGTAACTATGGGATAACTATGGGTTAACTATGGGATAACTATGGGTTAGCTATGGGATAACTATGGGTTAACTATGGGATAACTATGGGTTAACTATGGGGTATGTATGAGGTAACTATGGAGTAACGACAGGATTAACCATGCATGTGAGCAGCAGTGAAGGATATTGCTGCAGCAGGACTTGCTGGAACCTGTCGGCTGTCAGGAAGATGGGATGTGTCAACATGAAGTCATCCAGTAGGGTTTCTACAGGAAACACAGGCAAACACAGAGGTTAGTTTTACAGACTGTACCTGAACGTCACCTGGGACAGACCAGCGTCTCCCCAGGCAACCAGCAGCAGAAACAGCAGGAGGACAAGCTTTTTTTTTTTGTTTTGTCTGAACAACAACCAGAAAACATCAGGAAGTGCAGATCTGAATTCATCATTAGCCACACACAAATAAACAACCACATCTCATTAAACACATTTAAGTACATGGCTGCAAGCAATTTACACACACACACAGAAAAGACAATGACCACAGCTTTCTGCTGCTCTGTCACTTTAAATCTCCCTCACATACGGGTTTCATGTTAGCCTAGCTTAGCACAAAGACTCAAAGCAGGTGGAAACTGCTAGCATGGCTCCATCCAAGAGACTCACAAATCCACCTTCCAACAGTTTACTTTCTGAACAGTAGTGTGGGCGTGCTTCAAAGAGACATTTAAATGATTAGAATTAGCAGGTAAATAACTGTGACAGAGGAAACTGCATGAACAGTCGTCCTATTTCTGTCTGAGAGACGGATTCATTTTTAACTGGAAACAAACAGTGAATGTAGGCCATGAGGACACATTCAGCTTCTGATATGCAAAACCTGAGCTCTTTTTAACACTGCTCTGTGAGTGTGTGTGTGTGTGTGTGTGTGTGTGTGATGCATACTGCAGTGGGCGTGTCCTGTTGGGGTCTGCCTCTCTGCAGGCGGTTACCATAGAGACGCCATGGACAGTAAGAGGATGAAGAGGGAAACCATCGACATGCATATGATTCTTTAATGTATCTAAATGAAGATCTTTTATCACCAGATCCTGATTCTGATCATCCCAGATTATTGATCAACACAGATTATTGATCTGTCTGCAGGACAGGACCAAATCCTCTAGACAGAGAGGAGGCCTCACTCTGTGGCTCGCACTGATCTTACAGTTGTGTCACAGAGTGGAGCGTCGTCCCTCACAGATGATCTTTGGGGCAGTTACAGCAGAGCAATCAATGAGATTTAAATTACCCGAATTTCAACACATAAAATGATGAATCATTATTGTTCTGCATTCTGTTCTGTCTGTTATAGCCCCAACCCATCACTTTCCTTTACCAGCGGGTCAGGGACGGACAAGCTAGACTCAGAGCTAGCGACCTAGCATAACAAGCTAGACTGAGAGCTAGCGACCTAGCATAACAAGCTAGACTCAGAGCTAGCGACCTAGCATAACAAGCTAGACTCAGAGCTAGCGACCTAGCAAAACAACAAGCAACACAGGGTTTCTAAGTTTCGTCAGTAACAAGTACTGATGCTACTGACTTTACTTCGTTAACGTACTTTGTACTCTACCAAGTGGTTCTGAAGTGTAAACCAAACTGTTAAACTTATAGTAACACCTTCCATCTGAGCACTTTTATAGTTTAATATTGTTATCCATATTTCTATACAGGGGTAGGACAATGAAAGTGAAACTCCTGGTTTTAGACCACAATAATTCATTAGTATGGTGCAGGACCTCCTTTTGCAGCCAATACAGCATCAGTTCATCTTGTGAATGACAGACAGAAGTCCTGCACAGTGTCCAGAGGGATTCTGAGCCTTTCTTCTTGCAGAATAGTGTTCAGGTCACTATGTGATGCTGCTGGAGGAAAACGGGTCCTGACTCGCTCCTCCAAAACAGCCCAAAGTGACTCTATAATATGTGGATGTGGTGACTGTGCAGGCCATGGGAGATGTTCAGCTTCACTTTCATGTTCATCAAACCACTCTGTCAGCAGTCTTGCTGTGTGTATTGTTGCATTATCATCCTGATACATGGCACCGCCTTCAGGATACAATGTTTGAACCACTGGGTGCACATGGTCCTCCAGAATGGTTCGGTAGTCCTTGGTAGTGACGTGTCCATATAGCACAAGTACTGGAACGAGGGAATGTCATGATATTGCAGCTCAAACCATCACTGATCCACCCCCATGCTTCACTCTAGACATGCAACAGTCTGGGTGGTACGCTTCTTTGGGGCTTCTCCACACCAGAACTCTCCAGAATGTGGCAAAGACAGTAAAGGTGGACTCATCAGAGAACATGTTTCACATTGTCCACAGCCCAAGATTTTC
The DNA here is from genome assembly GCA_029721515.1 of Synanceia verrucosa. Lineage (NCBI taxonomy): Eukaryota > Metazoa > Chordata > Actinopteri > Perciformes > Synanceiidae > Synanceia > Synanceia verrucosa. The sequence goes on along the minus strand of CM056563.1, from coordinate 25,745,336 downwards.
ACTGCTGGCACCGTTGAAACCGACGTTTGTACGAGTGACCAAAGGTTTGGTTATAGCAGCCTGGTCATGGATATTGACCCTGTGGAGCTCCAGACGGACAGTTTTGGTGGAAACAGGAGAGTTGAGGTGCACATTTCATTCTGCAGTGAGTTGGGCAGCTGTGCTCTGATGTTTTTTGGATACATCCCTTTCAGACAGCTTCCTCTGGCGTCCACAGTTCCTCCTGTTGGATGTGGTTCGTCCTTCTTGGTGGTATGCTGACATCACCCTGGATACCGTGGCTTTTGATACATCACAAAGACTTGCTGTCTTGGTCACAGACGTGCACCAACAATTTGTCCTCTTTTGAACTCTGATATGTCACCCATAATGTTGTGTACATTGAAATATTTTAAGCCAAACTGTGCTATTATTCTGCTAATTGAACCTTCACACTCTGTTACTGGTGCAATGTGCAATCAATGAAATTTGACCACCAGGCTGCTCACATTTAGATATGAAACCTCCAACACTAAACTGGACAGTGTTTCACTTTCATTGTCCAACCCCTGTATATGTATAACATAATGATATAACAACAGATAACCACCCGTTGACACATTCACAGTAGCTGATTGTTGGTTGGAGAAAAACAAGGAACCTGCTGTGAGACGAACATGATGCTGGACGACGAAGAGGACAGAAACGATGTGTGAAAGAGTGAGAACGTGGGAGGAAGAGGAGAGAAAACAAGTGAATCCAAAAGGGAGGTGAAGAACGCCTACAAGCTCCAAGACAACGAGACGATTGAGAAGAAAAGGAAGAACATGAAGAGGAAGATCATCACCTCTTCACTTTAAACTCTCCTCCTCCTCCTGTGTGCAGCAATGTCATCAAGCAAATTTAAATAAAAACACAACTCTGTGCGTCCAGACTCCGGCAATCTAGCTGCATGGGTTGCCATGGTAACGACCTAGCTGCATGGGTTACCGTAGTAACGGCACCGTCATTGGTAACCGCGTGGCTACACTGCTGATGAGGAAGAGTAGGATGAGGTGATACGAGATGAGGAAGAGGAGGAGGAGGAGAAAGAAGAGGAGGAGGAGAAAGAGGAGACAGGAGGAGGAGAAAAAAGAGGAGGAGGAGAAAGAGGAGGAGATGACAGAGGAGACAGGAGGAGGAGAAAGAAGAGGAGGAGAGAGGAGTGAATGAGTGCTTTCATTTCTTCCTCCCACTCAGATCAGAGCTGCTGATGGTTTATAATCCACAGCTCCACTCAGTGATATAATATTATGGGATGGAGACAGGCGTCACCCGTAGCAACCACTGACTGTGGCTTCAGTGGAATTATGACTTTGGTTAATTAAACATTTTTATTTAAACGTATTAAAATTGTAATTTGGTACTGAGCTCGATGTCATGTGATAAAACGGATTCAATGAGCCAGAAACACTGAACTATAAATAGTGATGTCACTGACTCAGTCATTCCAGTTTTTAAGTATCTGACGCTGATAACATCAAGTGGACTACAATAAAAACAAACAGAGTGAAATCTTAAAAAGTGGAGTGAGTGGTATACTGAGGAAATCTGGATATTCATGTATTTATTGCTTGTCAATAAATGAAGCGACGTGAAGCTGCTGCAGCATTTCCTGATTTGAAAACGAAGACTGAACCCAGACCAGTCTGACCAGTTTAAATTCCTCCAACAACAGTCTCAACAAACCAGGTGACCCTGAGAGCCAATCAGCTGCAGCAGGTTCTCTGTCCTCTACCCGCTCGGGCGCTCTTGTCCTCTACCCGCTCGGGCGCTCTTGTCCTCTACCCGCTCTTGTCCTCTACCCGCTCGGGCGCTCTTGTCCCTCTACCCGCTCAGGCGCTCTTGTCCTCTACCCGCTCTTGTCCCTCTACCCGCTCGGGCGCTCTTGTCCCTCTACCCGCTCGGGCGCTCTTGTCCCTCTACCCGCTCGGGCGCTCTTGTCCTCTACCCGCTCAGGCGCTCTTGTCCTCTACCCGCTCAGGCGCTCTTGTCCTCTACCCGCTCTTGTCCTCTACCCGCTCTTGTCCCTCTACCCGCTCGGGCGCTCTTGTCCCTCTACCCGCTCGGGCGCTCTTGTCCCTCTACCCGCTCGGGCGCTCTTGTCCCTCTACCCGCTCGGGCGCTCTTGTCCCTCTACCCGCTCGGGCGCTCTTGTCCCTCTACCCGCTCGGGCGCTCTTGTCCTCTACCCGCTCAGGCGCTCTTGTCCTCTACCCGCTCTTGTCCTCTACCCGCTCAGGTGCTTCTCCTGTAATTCAGCAAACAATCCACCAGAGAGCATCAATAAAGTATGAATTTGTCACGAGAAATGGGAGAAAAGGAGAGGAGTAAGAGGCATTCTATTCATGAACACAGAGCTCATTAGAGCATTTGTTGTTGAAAAATGCAGTCATTGAAAGAATTTTCCGGCTAATGGAAGAATACTGTTTCCAGAGTAGTCCAGAACATGACCTGCTTCACCCTGATCCAGATCATCACTGATCCACGTCCATATTTTACTGTAGGAGCAGTACAGTCTGATTTGGAGGCTTCTCCAGGCTTCCTCCTAACCAGGAAGTTGTTTATCTCAAGCAGTTCATCCAAAAACTGCTGCACAAATCAAGTTCAGGAGCCCTACTACATGTAGATAGATACCATTATATTTTAATATTGGAACATACCATTTGTGCTTCTGCAATGAAACATGGATATGAAGACAGAAACACACCCTGCAGCGAACAAACACAGCACACACACATTCCTGCGCGCGCACGCGCACGCACGCACGCACGCACGCACGCACACACACACACACACACACACACACACACACACACACACACACACACTTCAGCTGTAATAAGCAGGCTGCCTTTCTGAAAGAGGGCGGCAGTGATTATGTAACCACACACACAGTACTACACACACAGTACCACACACACAGTACTACACACACAGTACTACACACACAGTACCACACACACAGTACTACACACACAGTACCACACACACAGTACTACACACACAGTACTACACACACAGTACCACACACACAGTACTACACACACAGTACTACACACACAGTACCACACACACAGTACTACACACAGTACTACACACACAGCACCACACCAGGCTGCAGTACACTCTGTATCATCACACTGACTACAGGCCTCAAACGTTTCGTCTGCAGCTGAAACATGACGCTCACTAATAATTCATTCATTAATGCATCATACAAAAATGATAACAACAAAAGGTATATATTTCACAGCTAAATCATGTTAGCCTAGCATCAGACACCGTGCTGGTCTCATATCTCACATCTTACTTGCGATATACACTTAGCGGCCACTTCATTAGGAACACTTAGCTAGCATTTCTTGCTAACATCCCTCTAAGGTTCCGCTCCACGCTATCTGCACCACAACGCTACCACGATGCTACCATGTTAACTTCAGATCTTTGGTCTCGCCTCACCTGTGCAGAGGCCGGAGCGTTTTCCTGCGGCGCTGTCCAGCAGAGCGAGGGTCAAGTTGTCCGGTGTGTCTGGAGGAAGAGGCGTCCCTCCTCCTCCTCCTCCCTCAGTGATCAGACTGGCCTCAGAGCTCTGCTCATCGCTGGACAGAGATGGACTGCGAACGTCTCCTCCTCCAGAACCAGAACCAGAGCCAGATCCGTTGGCACTGCAGGGCACTGTGACCGGACCAGGCCCCGTGGCCGAGGGCCAGGAGGGAGAGTCTTCACTGTCGGGGCTGCAAACATCAGACGAAACGCTTCATCAGAGATCGACGAAACTTTCATTTAGTCCAGAAACTACCACCAACTAATCCTCAGAATATACAACATATAATTTCACGCATGCCGTACAGAAGACATACTTCATATTATGAAATTAATTAAAACAAAAATAATTTTGGATAGGAACAGCTACTGTATGTGAGCATTACAATTTGATTAGATTGTCTTTCAATGGCTTATTTTTCTGTCATTTTTATTTGTTATTTAGGCTATTATTATATTTATCTATGTATTTTTCTGTTTAGATTTATTAAAGAATTTCTTACTAATTTATATCCCTCTTTTTCATCCATCTATGAGTTTTAAATAATTTGACAACACAGACGACACATTTTGGGGGTGGCAGTAGCTCAGTCTGTAGTGACTTGAACTGGAGGGTCGTTGGTTCAAGTCCAGGTCAGACCCAGTCTGGAGAGTGGACTGGTAGCCGGACAGTTCCTCCTCCTGGGCACTGCCGAGGTGCCCTTGAGCAACTGCTCGGGGTGCCTGGATACAGGGCAGCCCCCTCACTCTGATGCCTCTCCATCGCTGCATGTATGTTTCATAACCTGTGTGTGATGTGCAACTGAAAACAATACTAACAGAGTGAGGGACCAATAAAGTAAATCTTCTTCTTGTACCAGTGAAATGCTGCAGATAGATTTAACCAATTTTCTAAGAACGTCGTCAAGAAAACCTTTTAGTTAATTTTTATTTTGTTTTAGCGAAAGCCGTTGTCACATCAGCTTCGATTTTTTCAGCAAACTGAGTATTTGGTTTTACTCTTTTATTTATTTTGGCATCATATATTCAGTAAAAGTCTCCAGGCTCTGATCCAGGCCACATGGTGCCTGTTACTCAACACTTCACTTCAAGGGGGCCAGCCCGGAGCCCCTTTACAAGTTAAATCCGGCCCTGCCAGGTGAAAACAGTACACTCTGTTTTTAAAAGTCTCACCTGAACACCTCCCGGGCCTGGCCGCTCTCCGGTGACGTCTCCCGGAAGAAGGGAACGACCCGAGACAGACTGGCCCTCCTGCGGGAGGCTCCCGTCCCCCCGCTGGCCTTGTCCGCCACCCCGCCGACAAAGCCCCCGGCCCGGGTTAGAGCCGTGGTCTGCTTCTTCAGGAACTTCTCCAGAGGCTTCATCCCCGCCGGCATGGTGGAGGTGGAGGTGGGGCTGAAGGGTGGTGGTGCAGAGACAAGCGGAGCAGAGGCGGAGGGCTACATCCTCCAGCCCCGCAGGTTGCGGTGGGCAGGCAGGTGTGAGCAGGTGTGGGCAGGAGTGAGCGGACCCTCCGAGGCTCTGCAAGAACAACCCGGTTTTAACCCATCTGCGGAGGAGGAGGTGTCGGAGAGCCCCTGTCGGTCCTCGGGTACCGCCGCACCGTGACTTTAACCCCTTTAAGGACGAGGAGAATCCCCAGAGAGCGGCTCTTTGCGGCCGCTGCTCCTCGGCTCCTCTTCACTCTCCGCCGCGTCAACACCGAGCGCCTCCGCGGCGGAAAAAGCCGAAACGGAGCCGATCCTGTTCGCCTCGCGCCTCCGTGGGTTCCCCGGTGGCTCCTCCGTGTGTGTCCGTGATGAACGGCTGTGCGGGAAGGTGATGATGATTATTATACTGACTGTTATTATTATTCTGATTTCCCCTCCGTCCTCCGCGCTCACCTGGAGCAGATGAACCCGCCCGGTGGTGCGTTTAGGTGCTGTAGGTTTTCTCAGCTCGCTGTTTTTACTGCAGAGGCTCCGTCAGTCCACCGCCTCCCTCTGCTAAATTAGTGGAATGAGATGTGACACCCCCCCCATCTGCTGCAGTTGCGCGCTCCCGAAATCACGGGGGCGCGCATGCACACATTCACTTCCAGCGCTGAAAAACTGAAGGTAATTAAAATTACTTAGAAGACAAGCAGCAGAAATAATAATGAAAACAAAAGTCATCATATTGATTCATCCAGCAGAGCAGGAAGTAGCTTTTAACCATTCATTTTCTGATTATTACTGTGATTGACGTACAACAGTATGAGCATGCAAATCTCACCTAAATGTAAAAGTACAAAATATGAAGAGTAAAAACGACACAAAATAGTCCCTTTCATTGTGTTTATATATTAATATATCATATAGAGAGGCTCCCTATAGGACCACCCTGTGAACTGCTGCTGCTGCTTCAACCCTAATACTGTCACATGACCCCTGATTGATCTGCATGTTTACTGTGTTGTAATCTGATTATTTCTAAACTGTAACTGGAGACACACACACACACACACACACACACCCTTCTCCTCCTCCTGGAGGAGCAGCTTACAACCTGCTACTGTAACCTGACACCTCCTCCACCTGAGAGGAGAAGACTCATGGTGACTTTTAACCTTCATCCTCATCCTAAAAACACAGAACCAACTGTTTAGGAGGTACATTATGGGGACCGGTCCCCACACTGCCTATAAACAGACACCTGTTCACACAGTAGAGCCTCAATAAATAAACAAAACACCAACAACAAAATAAACCTGTTCTACAGTACTACAGTACTCCTGTTTGTTGTATCCTCCACTAGGTGGCACAGTATAGCTGAAGAGACGTATGGACTGTATGAAGGTGTCTGACTGATAAAGTACACTAGACTGCTAGGAGTACTCCTGTCTCTGTGAGCGTCCTACAGTACTACTGTACTACAATACTCCTGCTCTACAGTACTACTGTACTACAATACTCCTTCAGTACTACTGTACTACAATACTCCTGCTCTACAGTACTACTGTACTACAATACTCCTGCTCTACAGTACTACTGTACTACAATACTCCTTCAGTACTACTGTACTACAATACTCCTGTTCTTCAGTACTACTGTACTACAATACTCCTGCTCTACAGTACTACTGTACTACAATACTCCTTCAGTACTACTGTACTACAATACTCCTGCTCTACAGTACTACTGTACTACAATACTCCTGCTCTACAGTACTACTGTACTACAATACTCCTTCAGTACTACTGTACTACAATACTCCTGCTCTACAGTACTACTGTACTACAATACTCCTTCAGTACTACTGTACTACAATACTCCTGCTCTACAGTACTACTGTACTACAATACTCCTGCTCTACAGTACTACTGTACTACAATACTCCTTCAGTACTACTGTACTACAATACTCCTGTTCTTCAGTACTACTGTACTACAATACTCCTGCTCTACAGTACTACTGTACTACAATACTCCTGCTCTACAGTACTACTGTACTCCTGTTCTATAGTACTAATGCACTACAGTACTCCTGTTAATTAATTTAAGATAAGATTAGTTAGATAAGATTAATTTAAAGAGGGAATAATAAGAAAGTATAGAAAGAGGGATAGAGATAGAGAGAGGTAGGTAGAGTGGGTGAGGGAGGGAGAGAGAAGCTGAGAAGCTCTTACATCATCGGTAGGCAGCCAATCAGAAGACAGGATGCTTTAACCCAGCAGTTACATTCATCCTTATAAGTATTCGCTCACCCATCCAAATAATCAGAATCAGGTGTTCCAATCACTTCCATGGCCACAGGTGTATAAAATCAAGCAGCTACGCATGCAGACTGCTTTTACAAACATTTGTGAAAGAATGGGTCGCTCTCAGGAGCTCAGTGAATTCCAGTGTGGAACTGTGATAGGATGCCACCTGTGTAACAAATCCAGTGGTGAAATTTCCTCACTCCTAAATATTCCACAGTCAACTGTCAGCTGTATTATAAGAACGTGGAAGTGTTTGGGAACGACAGCAACTCAGCCATGAAGTGATAGACCACGTAAACTGATGGAGCGGGGTCAGTGGATGCTGAGGCACATAGTGTGAAGAGGTCACCAACTTTCTGCAGAGTCAATCACTACAGACCTCCAAACTTCATGTGGCCTTCAGATTAGCTCAAGAACAGTGCACAGAGAGCTTCATGGAATGGGTTTCCATGGCCGAGCAGCTGCATCCAAGAACCATACATCACCAAGTGCAATGCAAAGCGTCGGATGCAGTGGTGTAAAGCACGCCATCACTGGACTCTAGAGCAGTGGAGACACGTTCTCTGGAGTGATGAATGACACTTCTCCATCTGGTCAATCTGATGGACTAGTCTGGGTTTGGTGGTTGCCAGGAGAACGATACTTGTCAGACTGCATTGTGTCAAGTGTAAAGTTTGGTGGAGGGGGGATTATGGTGTGGGGTTGTTTTTCAGGAGCTGGGCTTGGCCCCTTAGTTCCAGTGAAAGGAACTCTGAATGCTTCAGCATACCAAGACATTTTGGACAATTCCATGCTCCCAACTTTGTGGGAACAGTTTGGAGCTGACCCCTTCCTCTTCCAACATGACTGTGCACCAGTGCACAAAGCAAGGTCCATAAAGACATGGATGACAGAGTCTGGTGTGGATGAACTTGACTGGCCTGCACAGAGTCCTGACCTCAACCTGATAGAACACCTTTGGGATGAATTAGAGCAGAGACTGAGAACCAGGCCTTCTGTCCAACATCAGTGTGTGACCTCACAAATACACTTCTGGAAGAATGGTCAAAAATTCCCATAAACATATCAAAAGGAAAATTCTCTGTTATCATGGTTGGTGTCTCAGTGGCAGTTAGGATCATTTTTAAACACTGGAAAACTTCCAAAGCTCCACAGTTTAAAGAATGGGTAAATATGATGATAAAGATTTCTTCATATGAATGTATGCTTTATAAGTTGAATAATAGAGATGGTACCACAGCGCCAGAATGGGAACCTTTTTGGTCTTACATTACTCTTACTGTCAGTCAGCAGGACGACAGCTGATTGTCTTCCCTCCGATATTTATTTATGTTATTTACTTTTTATTTTTCTTTCTATGAACTTCCACACCTTGTAATATCATTAATATTATTGATATTTTTCATTTATGTATAAGAGCCCTGTTCTGTAACGTTAAAAGAGCATTGTATTATTGTCATGTACCAAGTAAAAAGTCAAATAAAAAAAAAAAAAGTGAAAAAAAGAAAAAAAAAAAAAAAAAAATTAAAAAAAAAAAAATTCCCATAAACACACTCCTAAACCTTGTGGACAGCCTTCCCAGAAGAGTTGAAGCTGTTATAGCTGCAAAGGGTGGACCGACTTCATATTGAACCCTATGGATTAGAAATGAGATGTCACTGAAGTTCATATGAGAGTCAAGGCAGGTGAGCGAATACTTTTGATAATATAGTGTATGTATATGGTTACATCATTCACTGTCTTCACTGACAGACAAAGGTCTGAATAAAGTTTTGTTTGAATCCAGTCTTTGTGCTCAGCTGCTGCTGAATATTCATGAGGACGGCACTGCGCTGTGATTGGCTGTCTGGACCTGCCAATCAGGCAGAAAATAAGACAGGAGGACAACTGACAAGAGACAAGACTTTTATTGATTAATGTTCTTTATTGATCCTCAGAGATGAGACAAAGCCATCAGTGTTCCTCCTTGTTCCTGGAAATGAACCACTTTAATGAGGGAAATATTCATTCAGTTCCCAAAAATCTATCATGTTTTTCCTTTTAATCAGACTATTAAAACATTTGAACGCCTTTTAAAAAATACCCTGTAAGTCATTAGAATGCATTAACTTTGTTAAAGTAACATCTAACAATAGTTTACGTCATAACTTTGATAAAGTTTGTCATAGTGATTTACAGGATGTTTTGTCATCACGTTTAACGTTTCATAGACTATGATTAATGATCTTATATATAAACTGCAGATAAACTGATAATAAAAATAATGATTGATAAAACGGGGACATCTCCAGTGATCAGAAAGATGATCCAATAACTTTTTTTCTGGCAGAAATTAGTTTGCATTACTTTCATTTCCATATATCTGTCTGCTTTTAATTTGACATCAAACACTTAAACTCTGAGGTGAAATAAAGTGCTGAAGATGAAGAGAAACAGAAAAATACCTTTATTACGTCCATGTCTGAAAATGGATATTCCTGTTCAGGACAAACAAACGACGCAGAGCGAACAGCTTCAGTTTAACAGAGCGTGAACACGTGAAAACAAAGAAACCTTTTTCATTTCACTCTGACTAAAGATTAAAAAACAAAACAAAAACAACAGTATTCAAAGGGAAAGGAACAGGAAGCTAAAGGTAAATGCTGTGCAGCGTTAACATTCGAGGTCCCTGCCGATGCTTTGACTCCCATCTCCAGTAGTTTATTACAGTCTGTTCAGGCCTCTATACACACTCACACTCAGCTCCTATATACAGCTGCACACCTTCTGCTCAACGTAGAACTACGGAAGCCCAGAGGAGCAAAGATATTATCATTATATGTATATAAACTGATCCTCAGGGCTTCCAGACAACCCACCGATCGCTCCCAATATTTCTCTCATGACTCATCACCGAGCTGTCGCCTTGGAAACGTGGCACTCGTCTCTGAATCTTTTTTTTTGCCTGTCTTAATGTATGGAAGCCCATTTCTGAAAATAATGAGAAGCTTACTTAAAATAATATCTAATAACATCTGATGAAGACTTACAGGATGTTGTTTTTCCCCTCATCACAAGTCTAGGTTTTCATCTTGAAAGGGCTTCTATAAATTATGACGTGCACATGAATAAGTTTTATCATCTTTAGATGCACCGCTATGAAATTTAACAGTCGAAAAAAAATCCAATATTCCAGCTAAATTAGTTGTAAATTCACTACTTTGATCTCAGAAGTTTTTTCTTAAATTTGTGATATTTAATATTAGAAACAGAAAGAATATTTTTGTTTCCTAGTGAAATTTATTGTTTCCATGTAAACTTATCACTTTTAAATCTCAGAGTATAATTCACCCCATCTCAGGAAATATGCACATATTTTTTCCTCATGAATCTATGAACTTGCTCTCTTTCTGTTGCTAATTTATTTACTTTAATCTCAGATCATCTACATTTGTAAACTGTTGACTTTATATTCTCAGAGAATATTTAACTTGTTCTCTTAAATTTGTCTTTTTTTCTTTTCAAATTATCTCATTTACTTACTTGCAAATTTATGATTTAAATTGAGGAAATTGTTTTTTTTTTCCAGGTTAATTATGTGGACTCTCCCCACCAACCGTTCTGTTTTATGTCTGTTTTATCCTGAATGTCTGTCGGAGTGCAGGTCGACCGAGCCTGAACCAGAATGAGGATAACGAGGAGCAGAGCACATTTAAAGGTCAATAAAAATCAGTTATTCTGTGATGAACACGGAGATTTTCAGGCGTGCGAACCGTCTGCATGGAGGGAAAGAACATCCAACGCTAAGAACCTCCAGCTGCAACGAGATGGAAACATCTGGAGGTTTGAAAGAAGCACCGGTCGGCTGCGAGCTGCATCCAAACTATATACACCAGACATAAACTCATCTTCTATCCTTTAAAATGACACAAACCTACTTCCTTCCCGAGCTGAACACCGGCTGGACAAACTTTTCAGGTCAGCGTCTGTTTCCAGGATTCAGTCCGACTCAAAAGAAAACTGTGAAAGAGGGGAAAAAAAAAATCTAAAAATACCTTCCACACCTTCACAAGTCCAATCCCAACATTTAGTCCGAGTGCTTCCAAAGGGGTGGAGCTCGTCAGAGACATTTCCAGGTTGTTGCTCAAAGACACGTCGGTGGGATCAAACCTGCGACTGCAGATTCCAGAACAGTCTGACAGTTTGTTGCCTCGCGGCTACAGGGCCGACAGCCAAGAGGAGAAAAACTAAAAGAGGAGAGCCTGGTGCTGTCCGTCCACCCGTCCCTCCCTGCCTGGATGGCGGCTGCTGTTGGGGACCGCGGACCCCCGTTGACCCTCGCTGACCCTCCCATCCCTCTCCTGTAAAAACAGACCCGTATTTTGTTTTTGTCCCCATGAAATAAAACAGACGACTTCAGAGCATCAAGTCAAACATGAAGAACCAATGAGGTGACATTAAAACACCAGGAAGCTCTGAGTACTTCTATCATTTACTGCAGTAAAAGTACAAATACCACACTGTGGAAATGCCAAACAGCAAATACAACTCCTGCACTCAAATCCTCACCGAATGATTAGTAGTATTATGAGTAGCAGCTTCTTGACACAAAAGAAAACTGAATCCTTCTGGTGTAGTGGAGGTAGTAGTACTGTGGTGTTACTAGTAATAGCTGAAGCAATAGAAGAAATTCGTCAAAACTTAATGGAAAACTTCATCCTCCAGTAGTAGTAGGAACACTTTGTCCTCGGTATGTGTATAGTGGTAGTATTCGTAGTAGCAGCAGTAGTATTAGTACTAGGAACACTTGATGCTTTTCATAAACATTCCCCATCAACACATCTGGAGACAGGAAGTGAGTAAAGCTGTGGATCATGAACTGTGAGGAGTGGTGGGGTGAAGCAAAAGGTCAGTGAACAACTCACCTGAAGTTTCCAGATCAGAGTGAGGCTGAGACTGGGTGGCAGGGTGGGGGGGGGGGTGGGGGGGTCACTCTGAGACAAAGTGCACCTCTGGAGGGGGGGGCTTGACGGTGACGGGCTGGGAGGTGCGGCGGGGGGGCGAGGGCTTGGGCTGAGCCTGCTGCTGCATGGTGTCGTAGTACGTCACACCTCCATAGGTCACCTGGGCCTGACCCTGAAGTACAGACACAGCAACCAGGTCAAAACCTGTTCAATCACCAGACTCCATTCGCTAAAGCTGTAATTTAAGCTCTCCTCTCACCAGACTCCATTCACTAAAGCTGTAATTTAAGCTCTCCTCTCACCAGACTCCATTCACTAAAGCTGTAATTTAAGCTCTCCTCTCACCAGACTCCATTCACTAAAGCTGTAATTTAAGCTCTCCTCTCACCAGACTCCATTCACTAAAGCTGTAATTTAAGCTCTCCTCTCACCAGACTCCATTCACTAAAGCTGTAATTTAAGCTCTCCCCAGCTAAGGTTGGCATAGCTAGTGCTAGCTTTCACATTGTTCCAATTGATTGATTAGCTCACTAAGCTATCTTGACTAAATAACTGCCTGAAACCAAAAGTTTTGGTTTTCTTTTGACACAGGACCCTAGAACAGCTGAAGACCAGTTTGAACGTCCTGAAGTGCATCATGGAGTTATTTTATACACACATACCTGTGGGCTTGGGTACATGGTGGGGTATGGGAAGGTCATGACACCAGGCGGAGGGTAAAAAGGCGGTGGCAGCAGCTGCTGAGGTGGTTGCCCCGGCGACAGAGAAACAGGTGGGCCTCCATAAAGAGCGGGGTTAGCGATTGGGGCGCCTGATTGGTGGGGATGAAGACCTGAGGAGGAGCAGAGATGAGCAAGAATACACAAATCTACATATTTTTATGTATGTATGTGTGTGTATATATATATATATATATATATATATATATATATATATATGAAAAACACTGACCAGGGTGGGGGATGTGCATCTCAGGCTGGACCAGCATGCCTTGCGGCGGGATGGGGGCGGGGCCATCTCCATGGGTATAGATTGGTCCCTGGTACGACACTGACAGAGGTCCACCATTTTAAATTCTGAGCTCCTTCGAATTGAAGTACTGACTACTGAACGACTTGATAAATTAATAGGTATTAAAGTTTGACGATAATAAATGCAGCCATTGATTAACTGGTAAAAATGTATTTGTTCTTACATACACTTATATTAAATCCTTTATTTATTTTTCTGCTTAATTTGCATCTATTAGTTTTCATTTTAAATATATTTAAATGGATGCATTAATTTATTCATGTTTAATTATCCCTTTGCATTTCACCCCTTGATTTCTGTCTCTACACATTTCTGGCCTGTCATGGTCTTACTGGGTTCGTAGTAGTGGCCCTCCATCACCCCCAGGTGCATCGGCGGCCCCGGCTCAGGTACGGCTCTCTGGCGTTGGGACGAGTAGCGCTTGGCCCGACCGGAGCCAACGCCCATCTCCTCCATGTTGGAGAACTGAGGCGGGCTGCCAGGGATGTGCATGGAGCTGGGGAGGCCTGAGGACCACGAGAACAGTTAGAGAACGTCACACTCATTTAGAGCTCCTGGTGGACCAGAACACAGTACCAGCAGTATACGCGGCGCGTTCTCAGTGAAGTACCGGCATTATACGCGGCGCGTTCTCAGTGAAGTACCGGCATTATACGCGGCGCGTTCTCAGTGAAGTACCGGCATTATACGCGGCGCGTTCTCAGTGAAGTACCGGCATTATACGCGGCGCGTTCTCAGTGAAGTACCGGCATTATACGCGGCGCGTTCTCAGTGAAGTACCGGCATTATACGCGGCGCGTTCTCAGTGAAGTACCGGCATTATACGCGGCGCGTTCTCAGTGAAGTACCGGCATTATACGCGCCGCGTTCTCAGTGAAGTACCGGCATTATACGCGCCGCGTTCTCAGTGAAGTACCGGCGGCAAACGTGCCGCGTTCTCAGTGAAGTACCGGCGGCATACGCGGCGCGTTCTCAGTGAAGTACCGGCGGCAAACGTGCCGCGTTCTCAGTGAAGTACCGGCAGCATACGCGGCGCGTTCTCAGTGAAGTACCGGCATTATCCGCGCCGCGTTCTCAGTGAAGTACCGGCAGTATACGCGGCGCGTTCTCAGTGAAGTACCGGCATTACACGCGGCGCGTTCTCAGTGAAGTACCGGCATTACACGCGGCGCGTTCTCAGTGAAGTACCGGCATTACACGCGGCGCGTTCTCAGTGAAGTACCGGCATTACACGCGGCGCGTTCTCAGTGAAGTACCGGCATTACACGCGGCGCGTTCTCAGTGAAGTACCGGCAGTATACGCGGCGCGTTCTCAGTGAAGTACCGGCATTATACGCGGCGCGTTCTCAGTGAAGTACCGGCATTATACGCGGCGCGTTCTCAGTGAAGTACCGGCAGTATACGCGGCGCGTTCTCAGTGAAGTACCGGCATTATACGCGGCGCGTTCTCAGAGAAGTACCGGCATTACACGCGGCGCGTTCTCAGTGAAGTACCGGCATTACACGCGGCGCGTTCTCAGTGAAGTACCGGCAGTATACGCGGCGCGTTCTCAGTGAAGTACCGGCATTATACGTGGCGCGTTCTCAGAGAAGTACCGGCATTACACGCGGCGCGTTCTCAGTGAAGTACCGGCATTACACGCGGCGCGTTCTCAGTGAAGTACCGGCATTACACGCGGCGCGTTCTCAGTGAAGTACCGGCATTACACGCGGCGCGTTCTCAGTGAAGTACCGGCATTACACGCGGCGCGTTCTCAGTGAAGTACCGGCATTACACGCGGCGCGTTCTCAGTGAAGTACCGGCATTACACGCGGCGCGTTCTCAGTGAAGTACCGGCATTATACGCGGCGCGTTCTCAGTGAAGTACCGGCAGCAGACGCACCGCGTTCTCAGTGAAGTACCGGCAGTATACGCGCTTGAGCCGTCTCCACTCACCTCTCATTTCAGACCTGAAGTAGGACGTGGGGTTGGGGTTCCAGTTCTGTCCTGTCAGACTGAGTCGAGCCACTTCCTGGTCCAGCTCCGGCAGTGCTCCTCCAGTCTGACTCGGCCCGTCACTGGCCCAGCTCTTCCCCCCCACACCGGGGGAGGAGTCACCCCCTCCGGCGGCAGACTCCTCCACGGACGGCTGTTTGCTGCCCAGGTCAGCGGGCCGAGAGCGAGTTCTGCGAGCCAGCGAGTATGATTTACGCTCCACCGGCCGCTCACTGGGAGGGGAAACCTCCCGATTGGTCGCTGCAACCGCCGACTGCAGAGGTGGAGTGGAGGTGGAGGAAGGAGCAGCCAATCCTGGCGCAGGTCTGTCGACACTCCCTCGCTGGTCCTGTCGCCTCGGTGATGCAGGTTGGAAACCACCTGGCTGTGGCGGTGCCGCCATGGTTACTACACCTGGGTCCTGCTCCCTAACACCTCCTTGGCTCACTGCCACGTCCTCAATGACCACAGGGGGGCCCCGCCCTCCTCCACGCCCCCCCCTGCTGACCACACCCCTGTCTGCTGCAGAGTCCGGCTGAGCTTTATTGCCCTGGCGTTCTCTGGGGTGCATCTGGGGGGTGTTCGATTCATTATTCCTGTGCTGGGACTGGAAGTGCGCTTGATTCTGGTGGGGTGGTTTGTTGCGGAAGGGAGGCGGTCTGGAAGAGTTAGTGCTGCGCTGAGCGGACAGGACAGGGAGGGGGGAGGAGTGGCTGGATGAAGGTGGAGCTCCTCCTCGATTCAGACCTCCTCCTCCACTCTGCCAGGATCGGACCGGTCTCTCTCCTCCTCCGTCTCTCCACCTCTTGTCTCTGCTGGGAGACAAACTTTGTCTGCAGGGAGACAATCAGCAGATCAGTCTCTTTGAACCCTTAACTTTTGCTCCTATAGTCTTTTCTATTCTTTATTTTGACCTATTCTGCTCTGTAAACTCTGTTCACATTCCCTGCTTTTGGGGATGAATGAAGTTAGAGAAATAAACTCTACTTTTGGTGCCTTTACCTTTTTCCTACATCTTTGTCACAGATATAAACTGATGATCGTCTGCGAGGTTCAGCCAATACACATATTCTTAAGTTTAAATGTTTTTAAAATTCAACGTTATCCTTTCATCTGTCATCAGGTTATTTGCTTAAAGACATACAATTCAAATAATCATGGATGAGAAGCTATTAAGACTTTAGAGAGTGGAAATATGAACATTACTGAGACTTTTACAGTGAAGGGCTGTTTGGACTGATATTCACCACTTCCTGTCAGCTTTAAGAGTGATCTGGTGTCTGTCCTCCTTTTATCACAATAAGAAGCTTTACTTTGAAATTACCTGGTGTATGTGTCGTCCTTTGACTACAATAAAGAACTTATTAATGGAACTTTATTACTTATAACAGCAAGTACTTCAATAAACTCATTATGATAACGTCACGACATCACGTCCACTCACCTCGGCCTGCGCTGCCGGTACGGCCTGTCTCCAGAGCCGCCACCATTTCTGATGTCGTAGCCGTAGATGGCGATGAGCTCCTCGCGGCTCTTCGGCGCCTGCTCCTCCTCCCTGAACTTGTCGTGCTCCCAGCGGCCCTCATCCTTCCACAACTTCCTGTTTCTACCTTTAGGTCTGGGAGGACAAAGACAAGAGAAGCAATGAATGTGAAAACCTGCAGAGTCCTGCTGTCTGCATACTCACCTGAGGGACATCAATAAATGATGGAAAATATTCGTTGATGCCCACATATTCATATTTGACATTAAACTGAAGCGGCTGGTAAGGAGGTGCCAGCTTTAACTTTTATTTAATCAATTAAGGCGTTAACGCTGACAGCCCTAAATAATAATGACAATAAGAGATGAAAGCTGACCTCTCCTCCTCTTGAGTGTGTCCTCGGACGTCGTGCTCAAAGAACAGACCCTTCCTTGGGATGTAGGCTGGGTTCTTCCGGTCCTCGTCGTCGTCCAGCTTCTGACCAGGTTTTCCTCCCCCCTTCGTCTCGGGGTCGTCTGTTGACTCCTGCAGGCGGGAGCGTTTCCATCAGAACAGAACATGAAGCAGCTCAACCGTAACCATGACAACAGACAAGCTCCCTGTACAATGACTGCAGCATCGCCTCCACTTTACAGCATTAATTAAAGAAAAAGAGAGATTTCAGTCCTGGCTGGTTTAGATTTTCAGCCTTTTGGGAAACCAGAGTAGAAAATGAATCCACAACAACGTGTGACTAATCTGATTAAAATTTTTCATCATTTGACAGCTCACATTTTAATATATAACATGGTCCTGGTCATAAGTTTACATACACTTGTAAAACAATCTGCGGGGTCAAAAATATACATACAGCAATGCTAATATTTGGTTACATGTCCCTTGGCCATTTTCACTTCAGTCAGGTGCTTTTTGTAGCCATCCACAAGCTTCTGGTTGAATCTTTGACCACTCCTCTTGACAGAATTAGTGCAGTTCAGTTAAATTTGTCGGCTTTCTGACATGGACTTGTTTCTTCGGTATTGTCCATGTTCTCAATGGGGTTAGAATAGAATAGAACAGAATAGTTTTTTTTTTATTCATCCCCCTTGGGGGGAAATTTACCTGCCACAGCAACAAAGAAAATCACAGACACAATAGTAATAATAATAAAATAGAATAAAATATTTACATATTAACAATGAACTAAATACAATGGAATAAAAAAGTTTAAGTCAGGACTTTTCTAAAACCTTAATTCTAGCCTGATTTAGCCATTCCATTACCACTTTTGATGTGTGTTTGGGCTCACTGTCCTGTTGGAACACCCAACTGCGCCCAAGACCCAGGCTTCAGGCTGATGATTTCAGGTTATCTTGAAGAATTTGAAGGTAATCCTCCTTCTTCATTATCTCATTTACTCTCTGTAAAGCACCAGTTCCACAGCATAATACTACCACCACCGTGCTTGACGGTAGGCATGGTGTTAAAGGCCTCACCTTTTCTCCTCCAAACATATTGCTGGGCATTGTGTCCAAACAGCTGGATTTTGTTTGGTCTGACCACAGAACTTTCCTCCAGAAGCTCTTATCTTTGTCCATGTGATCAGCAGCAAACTTCAGTCGAGCCTTAAGGTGCCTCTTTTGGATCAAGGGCTTCCTTCTTGTACGGCAGCCTCTCAGTCCATGGAGATGTAAAACAGGCTTGACTGTGGACACTGACACCTGTGTTCCAGCAGCTTCAAATTCTTGGCAGATCTGCTTTTTGGTGGTTCTCGGTTGACTCTTCACCCTCCTGACCAGTTTTCTCTCAGCAGCAGGTGATAGCTTGCATTTTCTTCCTGATCGTGGCAGTGACAAACAGTGCCATGCACTTCATACTTACAAACTATTGTTTGCACTGTTGCTCTTGGGACCTGCAGCTGCTTTGAAATGGCTCCAAGTGACTTTCCTGACTTGTTCAAGTCAGTGATTGGCTTTTTCAGATCCGTGCTGAGCTCCTTTGACTTTCCCATTGGAGCGTTTGTATCCAATGAGCCATATTTAAATGGCCTCAGAGTCAGCAAAGTCAGCAGCTGTAGTCACTCATGATCACTCACAAGAAGTTAAGAGGCCATGCTATGAAACTCATTTCATTCACACAACTTTCTAAGGCACCAAAATTGCTCATTCATGTTGCTGTATGTATATTTTTGACCCAGCAGATTTGGTCACATTTTCAGTTGACCCATAATAAAGTCATAAAAGAACCAAACTTCATGAATGTTTTTTGTGACAAAGAAGTATCTGTTCCAATCACTCTATCAGAGAAAAATCAGAGTTGGAGAAATAACTGGAAACCATGACATTATGTTCTTTACAAGTGTATGGAAACTTTTGACCATGACTGTATATAGTGGTTTTATTTAACAAATGGTGAATATTCAGTGCTTTTATTTAATATATAGTGAATATCGAGTTATTTTAACATGTAATATATAGTGAATATTCAGCCTCACCTGTCCGTCGCCGCTCTGTCTCTCTCCAGCCAGGTTTCCTTTCTCCTCAGCTTTGCTCTCCTCTTTACTCCGTCCTCCTCCCTCCTCCTTCTCTCCATCCTCCTCCACCTCCTCTATCTTCGTTGGGCAGTCAGCTGCTGAGGGTTCAGGCTCGCCAGCTGCTGCTGGAGCTTCTTCGTCACTGTACTGCTCTGCCTCCTCTTCCTCCTCCACTCCCTGAGGGAACACAGAGTTTATAGGGCTGTGACAGTATGGATTTTTTTTTTCCCGTGATGATAAAACACCCAATCGATGTGGTATGGCGGTTTTTACCACCGTACCCTACCCCCACTACCCTCTGTCATCACGGCAACCCTGCCGATCACTCTTTGTCCTCTGACATAAAATGTGCACAAACTGGTGACACAGTGTTAGGCTTTGTAACAAGATTTGCAGCTACTGTTGAACCAAAAAAAAAAAAAAAAAAAGTTTCTCCATCTAGGTTGTGGTTCTAAATACAAGTGGTGGAAATTTAGGTTTTGAAAGCGAAAGGCAACCAATATGGATGGAAGCAGAGTGTTTCGACACCTGGACTTTACAAATCTCTTGAGTTATTGAAAATGAATTGTTTGAGTCTGAAACAATCCTAAGCAGTCACCAGTGCACTGATTTTACATTGTGCAGAAATACCAGCTTCAAACAGAATGAACAGGCACGCTAAAAACACAAAGAGCTGATTTTGAATGTCAGCCTTATGTATGAAGCGTGTGGCTCCGTCGGCATCATTAGCACGCTTTAACTTCTCTTTGAACATAAACGAGAAAATCATGTGAAAAAGTTCAGATCATCCCTTTAACCAGTTCATTTAAATGTGTTGAAGGAGGTCAGATTGTTCTGTGGGTAGTGGGCAGGAGGAATCACTACAATGAGCAAAGAGCCCTGAACACTCAGTTATTATCACATTTCCCTACAGCTCTAACGCAGCTCTTCCTGGTTACATTTCCTGTTTCCCCTCCACTCATCTGTTCCCTCATGGATGCCAGTTAAACCACTTTAGTGCAAATGATGTGGTTTACCTCTGAATGGGAGCCGTTTTCCTCTGGATCTGCACTGTCGTAGTCAGAGAGGACGGCTGAAGGGAAAAAAAAAAGACGAGTAAATTCATGTCTTTATCTGCTTCACAGTTATTCAGCGAATGGCCTGTTTCTCAGGCTGGGTACGAGTCTCAGGTACTTATATTCATGTACATTTAAAAAAATACTGCAAATACTCTGGTTTAATTTACTGTTTCTGTTCTTGGTTTGAGCTGCTTTCATCTGACGAGGTGCCAGAAGTTTCTACTGAACAGATAAGTCTCACCTTCTCCAACTCCATCTTCACTCTCCTGCAAACACAAACAAAAAGTCAAGTCAAACTCCAAGAAAGACAACAAGCTAAAACAACAACAACACAATGAAGCCCTTCAAAACGGTGAGGTCACGTGACTAAAAACTGATTTTATTCATCATTCTGCCACTGCTCTGATTTTCTTTCACATTAAAGGCACAACACTAAAAAGGGAAAAGCAATGTGAATTCACTGTGTTACTGCCAGGGACTACACACACACACACACACACAGATATATTATGGTTGTACACAACAAACCAAAAGTCATGGTCATGAGTTTGTTAACAAAAATTAAATTAAGGTGGTAGCTACCTGCAGGGGTGGTCCTAGCCTATTTGGTGCCCTGGGCAAACACCTCCTGTGCAGCCTGCTGTTTTAGAGGGACGAGGAAGAACTGAGCTAACAATATTGTGGCTGCACATTAATTTTTCTCATAATTGTTCCTAGACTTATTTAGTTAAGTTACTGTTGCACCATTTTATTATTTATACTGTTCTAGTTAAAAATAAATTAAAAAATAAATGGCTTCAGTTTGTTGTATTCATTCATTTTTTTTCAAAGGTTTTAACCTGAGTCAGGCCACACCACAGTGATAATCATGCAGGACAGCACAAGTATCGGAATCGGTATCAGGGAGGAAAAAATTATCGGAACATCTCTACTGTTTGTGACAAACACTGTGACAGTCCAGTATGGCTAACGCTGAAACCAGTGCTGCAGAGCACTTGAGTTTTATGAAGCTACGCCATGGGGCCAGCCCGGTGTCCCTATCAAAATAAAATAAAAAAAAGTGTCGCAGAGCCAGCCTGTCGTCCCTAACAAAATAAAATAAAAACGTGTGTCTGGAGCAAGCCCGGTGTCCCTATCAAAATAAAATATAAAAGTGTGTCCGGAGCAAGCCCGGTGTCCCTATCAAAATAAAATATAAAAGTGTGTCCGGAGCAAGCCTGGTGTCCCTATCAAAATAAAATATAAAAGTGTGTCCGGAGCAAGCCCGGTGTCCCTATCAAAATAAAATAAAAACGTGTGTCTGGAGCAAGCCCGGTGTCCCTATCAAAATAAAATATAAAAGTGTGTCCGGAGCAAGCCCGGTGTCCCTATCAAAATAAAATATAAAAGTGTGTCCGGAGCAAGCCCGGTGTCCCTATCAAAATAAAATATAAAAGTGTGTCCGGAGCAAGCCCGGTGTCCCTATCAAAATAAAATATAAAAGTGTGTCCGGAGCAAGCCCGGTGTCCCTATCAAAATAAAATAAAAATGTGTGTCCGGAGCAAGCCCGGTGTCCCTATCAAAATAAAATAAAAAAGTGTGTCCGTAACAAGCCCGGTGTCCCTGTCAAAATAAAAAAGTGTGTCCGTAACAGCCCGGTGTCCCTATCAAAATAAAATAAAAATATGTGTCCGGAGCAAGCCCGGTGTCCCTATCAAAATAAAATATAAAAGTGTGTCCGGAGCAAGCCCGGTGTCCCTATCAAAATAAAATATAAAAGTGTGTCCGTAACAAGCTCGGTGTCCCTGTCAAAATAAAATAAAAAAGTGTGTCCGTAACAAGCCCGGTGTCCCTATCAAAATAAAATAAAAATATGTGTCCGGAGCAAGCCCGGTGTCCCTATCAAAATAAAATATAAAAGTGTGTCCGGAGCCTGGTGTCCAAGTCGTCATTGTAAATGAGAGTTAGTTCTCAACTGACTTACCGAGCAAAATAAAGGTTAATATAAAATTAAAAAAGTGTCGCTGAGCTATACGGTGCCGCCTGTGACTCTTTATTGATACGATGATTTGATTAGTTTTGGAGTGGCAGTGATTTACAGCTGATGAATGGTTAAGAAGAGGTTCTATTGAGTGACATAGTGTCTGATTTATTTTAAAAAAAGGAACAAATTAACATGAACTATTTCATTTTTAGGACTGTGAAGCTAGTTCTTTTTAAATATGAACTGGCACAACACTGACTGTATGTATAAGAATAAATCCTCAACACAAGCTTTACCAGCTTTATGCAGAAAGACAATGAGTTAGCTTGACGTGTAGAGTTTATTCTGAAGGACTAAGTGGAAGTAGTGACATGGGTAAATATGCTGGTATGACAAAGTGCAGACTACAGAGCTGTTATAGATTTATAGTTATGGGACAGTAAACTGATCAGCTGAGTCCTCCTCTACCAGCAGCACTAATGTTTCCTACAGCAGAACATGACAGGAGGGAGAACTAATACAGTGCTCAAGTTCCAGTCTTTATAAACTTTACTAACATTTTATTTATGAGATATTAGAGAGTTTATATAGTGACCTTGCTGTTTTCAACATTACAGCTGCTTATTAGAATCATTTAGTCCAGTTATATTTAAAATATATGGATAGTTTAAAATCCTCATTATTATTATTTATTACTAAAATCAATAATCATCAATATACTGTATTTATATAGGCTTACACTTACAAAAGTCCCTCTGAGAGCGACCATAACGCTAATGTGGCCCTCCGAAAAGGGACAGGGATGGTCTCTGTGTTTAACTGAGGGCTGCAGAAGACCTTATGGCGCTGTGTTTATACCATGTATGTGCACGTGATTACAGTGTTAACAATAAAGTTGTGTTACTTTTGAGAAATTCCATCGTGCTCCTAATGTAAGCGTACAGCCCTGACGGAGTATTTAGTTCAGAGTGGTAGTTTTACTTCAGTAAATGATCTGAATACTTCCTCCACCACCAAACACAGCTGGACGTGGCGGGGCCTAGCTAGGAGCTAAGCTAGCCAGTCATTCAGCCGACCAACACCTGGAGGAAACACCGTCTTTCTAGCTAGCTAGTCGGCTAATTAGGCAGGATGGAACTTCTAACATTTGGTGGAAAAAAATCCTCCTTAAGGTAGTGTGAAAGCCTGAGCCGGGGTTCCTGCTAAATCTGCTACCATGCTAATTTGTTACAACTGGCGCCTTTTCGCCTCCGTGTCACGACAGGATATAAAAATACACAATGAAGTGAGCTAGTTTAAATTGTTGATTCGTCATATCATTTAATTAAAGTATATGTTTAAAAAGTCTCCAGATGAGACTGGACCGACGGTTAAACAGCTAGTCTGTGGTTTCCATCAAGCTAACACCGCCCCGTTGAAGGAACATCACGCCGTTCTTGTCAGGAGTCCAGCGGGTCTGGGTTCTGGATGTTTCGCTGAGAAGAGTAACCTCACAGCCCATTTCAAAGACAGCGGTTAATATCTAAGCTCCTGGCCGGGACACGGCGCTTTTAGCTCGGCCAGCTAACCGCTAACTGGATTTAGCTACTCACACACTCGGACTCGACGTCGGTCTTCGGCTCGACTCGGGTCGCTGTCACCTCCGGCGGGTCGGGATCCCTCACGCGGCTCTTTGTTGTCGGGGACACCGACCTCCCGCTGTCCGAACCCGTACCGGACTCGTCGTCGTCCTCGCTGTCCTGGGACGCACGTCTCCTCCTTCGCCGCCGGTCCGCCATCTTAGGTCTCGAATGGCTAAAACCGGAAACGCGCAAGGGGTTGTGGAGAGACGAGTTCTTCTTCTCTGAGCATTTAGAGCAGAATCACACACGTTGTTTCTGTCTACCACCATCCTCCGGAGTTCATCCTGTGTTCACTTCCTTAGACCATAATTCAATAAATGAACATCCTGATGTATTAAAACATTATTTAAACTATCCATTCAGACCATAAACTTGTACTTTGGTGTTTACAGAGGTATAGACCCCGGTGTTGCCCACTGTCACAGTCAAGCATATTTATTTTCAAATGTCGAAAATATATTTACAAATGCATGTGTATTTATACAGATTTGTTTATCTATTTGTATGTGACGTTTTGTATTTTGTATTTGTATTCATCATCTTTAATTTCTTGGGTGGCATGGTAGTGTAGTGGTTAGCACTGTCACCTCACAGCAAAAAGGTACTGGGTTCGCATCCCGGCCCGGGGTCTTTCTGTGTGGAGTTTGCATGTTCTCCTCATGTCTGTGTGGGTTCTCTCTGGTACTCCGGCTTCCTCCCACCATCCAAAAACATGCATGGGGATTAGGTTAACTGGTTAATTTAAATTGAGCGTAGGTGTGAATGTGAGTGTGAGTGGTTGTCTGTCTCTATGTGTCCTGTGATGAACTGGACACTTGTCCAGGGTGTACCCTGTCTTTCACCCTAAGACAGCTGGGATAGACTCCAGCCCCCCTGACCCTATGAGGATAAGCGGTAGATAATGGATGGGTCTTTAATTTCTATTAATCTTTTTGAGACAATTCTATCTCCATACTTTACTGCAGTAAAAGTACTAGACACACTGGGAAAACACTCCAGTACAAGTTAAAGTACTGCAGTCAAACCCTTGAGGGAGTAAAAGTATGAAAGTTTGTAGTTAAATAAAAAATATTGATTGTCAGTCAAATCCTTCCCGTCAATGTTTGTCTATGATTTAAAAAAAATGTAGTAAACTTAGGTTGTCCTCATCTGACTATTAATATTTATTACAACACAAATCATTTATGATTGATGGACACAGACATCAATAAAAACATGACAGTCTCTGAAAACATCAAACCATAACAATGAACAACGTCACACTTAGACAAAACTGTATAGCATGGTATATAACACATTTAGGTTCATATATAACACACCTCTCTTCATGTCACATTATTTTCGACCACCACTGATGATGTTGTTTATAAGTTGTATTAAAAGTGTTTAGAAAATATTGTGATTAGAAAAAAAAATGTTACCTTAAATATTTTTTTATTATTTTTTTTTTAGATGTTGTGTATGTTGATAATGACAGAGATGAGATCAGACTGATGACGTTCAGTCAGATGTGCTTCACAGTGTGATGGTGAGCACACTAAGCTTTGGTGTCTGTCCACAGGAGACACTCAGACCTGCAGAGGACACAGAGACACTGAGGAATTAGACCTGGTCCAGGACCAGAACCCAAAGCCAGGATGAAGAGGTTCAGTGAATGTGGTTCTGAAGGTGTGGAGGTGGATCAGTTTATCAGAGGAGACTATGTAGAAGGACAGAGTGCCAGCAGGACAGTCCAGGTAGACTGCTGCTCTACCAGAGGAGGAGGAGGACGAGGAGAAGACCTTTGTTGCTATCTCATTGTGACAGACATAGTAACCAACAACAGAGCAGCTCAGTCTCCAGCTCTGATTATTCCATCCAAACCAACTGTCTCCTCTGTCTCCTTTCCTTCTGATTCCTCTGTAACTCACTGATATCTCAACCTCTCCACTCCATTCAACCTCCCAGTAACAGCGACCAGTCAGACCAGTTCTACACAGCAGCTGAGGACAGTCAAACCTGTCTGGATGATGAGGATATGACTGATCCTCCTCCACATGTGTCACCTTCCTGTTGTTGTCAGACAGTTTGAGTTTCCTGTTTACTGTGTTTGTGTCCACTTCCAGTTCACATCCATCTGATGGAGAGACAGAGACACAACACAGGTTATCATCTGCTGATTCATGAACAACGTTACTGACAATTACTGAAGGAAAATGATCTGAACACACTCTATATGTTCTGCTGGGACTGATGCTAATGTCTGTTTAGTCTGTTAATCTGTCACTACAGGAGGGAACACAGTGATACTGATCAACCATTAGAATATTTAGAGATTTGCACTTTATGATGACCTGATAGTTCATTTGCTGTCGCTGCAGCTTCCCATTAAAAGTTTCTAACTGGAGAAACTCCACTTGACTTTTATTATCGTTCATTTTCTGACAGCAGATCCATCCATCCATCCATTCTCTTCCGCTTATCTGGGGTCGGGTCGCGGGGCAGCAGCCTAAGTAGGGAAAACCAGACTTCCCTCTCCCTAGCCACTTCGTCCAGCTCTTCCGGAGGGATCCCGAGGTGTTCACAGGCCAACTGGGAGACAGAGTCTCTCCAGCATGTCCAGGGATGTCCCCGGGGTCTACTGCCGGTGGGACGTGCCCTGTACACCTCACCAGGGAGGCGTCCGGGAGGCATCCTGATCAGATATCAACAAAATCAATGTCCATGCAGTGTTGCAGGGACGTGTCAACCACCACAGTCCCACAACATCCCAGTCCCACATTAATAATAATGCATTGTACTTATATAGCGATTTTCATGACACCCAAAGTCGCTTTACAGTACAGATACATTATTCATTCACTGCTCATTCACACTTGGTGAGGGTAAGCTACATGTATAGCCACAGCTGCCCTGGCGCAGACTGACGGAAACGTGGCAGCCAATCCACACCTACGGCCTCTCCGACCACCACCGAAGCATTCGTACGCATTCACACACCAGTGATGTCACTGGAGGCGAGGAGGAGCCTGCCTCAGAGTCCCCAGATGCTGCTTCCTCATTGGAAGACGTGTCGATGGAATTGAGGAGGTCTTTGAAGTATTTGCTACACCATCTCACAACGTCTCAAGTCAAGGTCAGCAGCGCCCCATCCCTACTATACACAGTGTTGATGCGCTGCTTCCCCCTCCTGAGACGCCAAATGGTGAACCAGAATTTCCCTGAAGCCGTCTGGAAGTAATTTTCCATGGCTTCACCGAACTCCTCCCACACCCGAGTTTCTGCCTCAGTGACCGTTGTAGCCACATTCCGTTTGGCCTGCCGGTACCTATCGGCTGCCTCCAGAGTCCCCCAGGCCAAAAAGGCCCAATAGGACTCTTTCTTCAGCTTGACGGCACCCCTCACCACCAGTGACCACCACTGGGCTCAGGGATTGCCATCCCGACAGGCACCGACTGCCTTGCGGCCACAGCTCTGGTCAGCCGCTTCAACAGTGGAGGCACGGAACATGGCCCATTTTGAATCAATGTCCCCCACTTCCCCCGTGACGTGGTTGAAGTTCTGCTGGAGGTGGGAAATGAAATTCCTTCTGACAGGGGACTCAGATGTTCCCAGCAAACCCTCACAACATGTTTTGGTCTGCCAGGTCAGACCGGCATCTTCTGCCACCATCGGAGCAAACACACCAACAGGTGGTGATTCTTTGACAGCTCCGCCTGTCTCTTCACCTGAGTGTCCAAGACATACAGCTGCAAGTCCTGGGGTGTAGTAGGGTGTCCTGGGGCCAAGTGCACATATGGACACCTTTATGCTTGAACATGGTGTTTGTTATGGACAATCTGTGATGAGCACAGAAGTCCAATAACAGAACCCTGCTTGGGTTCCGGCTGGGGGGCCTTTCCTCCCAATCACGCCTCTCTAGGTCTAACTGTCATTGCCCACGTGAGCAGTGAAGTCCCCCAGTAGAACAAGGGAATCCCAAAGGGAGCACTCTCCAGCACCCCCTCCACAGACTCCAAAAAGTGTGGGTACTCAAACTGCTGTTTGGTACATGCATACAAACAACAGTTAGAACGCATCCCTCCTCCTGAAGGTGGAGGCAGGCTATCCCTCTTGTCCACTGGGGTAAACCCCAATGTACAGGCACTGAGCTGGGGGGCAATAAGTATGCCCACACCTGCTCAGCGCCTCTCACTGGGGACAACTCCAGAGTAGAATAGAGTCCAAACCCTCTCAAGAGTACTGGTACAGGAGCCCAAGCTGTGCATCGAGATGAATCCGACTATATCTAGGTGAAATTTCTCAACCTTGTGTACTTTGGGCTCTTTCCCTGCCAGAGAAGTGACATTCCACGTCTCTAGAGCTAGCTTCTGCAGTCGGGGATTGGACCGCCAAGGTCCCTGCCTTCGGCTGCTACCCAGCTTACACTGCACCTGACCCCCTTGGCCCCTCCTACGGGTGGTGAGCCCATTGGAAGGGCGACCCACATTGACCCGTCGGGCTGAGCCCGGCCGGGCCCCATAGGTGCAGGCCTGGCCACAAGGCGCTCGCAAGTGGGCCCCACCTCCAGGCCTGGCTCCAGAGGGGGGGGGGCCCTGTTACCCGCGCGAGGAAAACCACTTTCAATTTTTGATTCTCGTCATAGGGAGTCCTTTGAGACGTGCTTTTCTGGTCCCTCACTAGGACCTGTCTGCCTTGGGTGACCCTACCAGGGGCATAAAGCCCTTGACAAAAATAGTTCTTAGGGTCATAGGGACACACAAACCCCTCCACCACGATAAGGTGACGGCTCAAGGAGGGGTGACAGCAGATCAGTTTGAAATATTGCATATTGATCAGAGGAATACAAACTCCATGTGTACGCTGATCTGAAGTCAGCGTGACAGTGATTCATTTATGCTGTTTATTTTCATCTGGTCTGTTTATTAACAGATTTATTCATTGTTTACTGATGTATATTAGTTATTAGTCTTAGCACAGATGTATTTGGTTACTTCCT
Source organism: Synanceia verrucosa (assembly GCA_029721515.1). Lineage (NCBI taxonomy): Eukaryota > Metazoa > Chordata > Actinopteri > Perciformes > Synanceiidae > Synanceia > Synanceia verrucosa. The sequence continues at coordinate 25,716,487 of CM056563.1, read as the reverse complement.
TATCTTTAGTTCCTTCTTATTCTGACATATTTTTCTACTTATTCTACTTCTTTACTGATGATGCTGCTTCTTATTTTTATATTATTGTAATGTTGCTCTGTCCTCTGTCCTCGCTGCTGAAATCTGCAGATTTAACTGTTTGATGAATGAAGGATCATCTGGTCTGAAAACATCCAGAAGAGAAAACTAAAACACAACAACTTCCATGTGTTTCCATGAGCTCTTCTATAATATCAGTGAACTTGTGGAGATGAAGAAATAAAGTCAGCTTCCTGTTGGCTCTGGACTGTTCATCAAATATATTCAGAACTTTTGTTAGATCACTGTTTTTACTTTGTCGTGTTTGTGGATTTTAAATTGACTGACCGGATTCTAAAATCTTTCCAGACACAAAAACCAGAACCTGAATCCTGATTGAAACTCAAGAACATGTAAAAATCTACAGTAACATGTGCAGCTGAGTTCTGAAGCAAACTTCAAACACACTCACACTTCCTCAGACCAGGTCTCAACCACTGTGGTCCACCATGGTCCAGCCTGCAGGAAGAATCAAAGTCTGAATCAACTTCATATCCTCCGTTAAACATGAACCACAGTTCCTCAGCTGTTGTTGTCTCTCTGTCTGTCCACACCTGAGACTGTCCAGTCTCCATCGCGGATCCTCCAGTCCAGCAGACAGCAGCTTCCCTCCTGAGTCTCCTGGGTGATTGTAGCTCAGGTCCAGCTCTCTCAGATGGGATGGGTTGGAGCTCAGAGCTGAGGCCAGAGAAGAACATCCTTCCTCTGAGATCAGACAGCCTGACAGCCTGAACACACAGCAAGACATCATATCAGTGTTTACTCTGCTGAATACCTTCAGGACCACAAGCTCAGTCTACCTGCTACCAGAACACCTGACACCAAACATCAACAACAGAATGCTGCTGCTATCATCACATCTGAGGCTGGATGTCTCCAACATTGAGGAGATGATCCCTGATCCTGGTTCCCTATCTGTGGTCGGTCCAACCATGAGCTCTGGTTCCTGTTCCCGCTGAGCTGCAGGTCCAGGGCTCTGAGACTACAGGACTGAGAAGTCTGTTCAATAATTAATATACAAAGAAAATCTGAGGTCAGAGGAAGATCATTTTACAAACACAAACCACTGGACACTAACCTGAGAGCTTCCAGTCTGCAGTGTGGACTCTCCAGTCCAGCAGACAGCAGCTTCACTCCTGAGTCCTGCAGGTCGTTATTACTCAGGTCCAGGTCTCTGAGACTCGAGGACTGGAAGCTGAGGACTGAGGACAGAGCTGCACAGCTTCTCGCTGAGAGATTACAGCCACTCAGTCTGGAGAGGAATCAGCAATTCATGAGAAAACAATTAGAAACAACTGTTGTTGTTGTTTCTGGATATAAAAATCTACTTCTAATCTGGACAGTTATGTGTGCACCTACAGAGCTCTGCTGGAGGCTTTGACCACTGGCAGCAGCCTCAGAAGAACTTCCTCTGAAGAACGGTATTCCCTCAGGTTGAACAGGTTCAGAGCTTCTTCTGAGGACAGTAAGATGAAGCCCAGAGCTGACCACTGAGCAGGAGACAGTTCATCTGAGGACAGATGTCCTGATGTCAGGGACTCCTGGATCTTCTCCATTAGAGAAGCATCCTTCAGTTCATTCAGACAGTGGAACAGGTTGATGTTTCTATCTGCTGATGAATTCTCACTGATCTTCTTCTTGATGTATTTAAGTGTTTCCCGATTGGTCTGTGAGCTACTTCCTGTCTGTGTCAGCAGACCTCGATATATGGGAGAGGTGGCGGGTCGTATGTCTGGCTCCTCTTTCCGTAGAGGACATTAAAAACATCTACCTATTCGGAACCGTGATCACAGGTCTTTTGCTGATTGGAGTGGGCATTGCCTCAGGAAACCGAGACAGCTGTCAAAAGCCCCACAAAGCTGCCCGGCATGATTGAAATGGTGGGCAGAGCTGTCGGCACTCAGACTGTGACTATGAGTCACAATATGGATAACATCATGGAGAAGCTTACGGCTTTGCAAAGGCAAATGGATCGTTTTGGAGACCAGAATGGACATAAAGAGCCTCTGTAAATTGGAATGCGGCTACTCGACCTACCCTAAACAATTTCTATCTTATCTGCTTTTGGCACTGGCCTCGGCCAAAGCTGCTGCTGGAACAACAACTCCCCTGGAAGAACGTGGCAATGGGACGCTCTTGCATTTCTTCCCCCACATCCCCCAGACACCTGCTGATTGTTGACTCCGTCTGGAACCTGATCAAGGATGTCTCCATCGCAACTTGCTGTGTTATCGCTATGACATCCTGCGAACTGAGACTCTGGTGGTGCCGGGCGAGGCGACTCGCCAGGCCTACAATACACAAGCTACAGTGACACACACACTCACATTCACACACATTCCACAGTTCACATCCCCTCGCCCCATCCAACGTCTTCACTGCTTATTACCACCAGTCGGGCAGGTGAGTGTGGCATCGCGCTTGCCTACACTGGACTATCTCCACGGATGATCTGATATCAGCAAGTTTTTAGAGTTAGGGTAAGGATTAGGGTTAGTGGTCCAGGACTAAAGTGGTAGTTGTCCAGGACTGTTCATGAAGGCCAATTTATAGTACTCCGTAAAGTGCCGTACGTAGAGACGGAGAGCCCTCTCCGTCGCCGGAGAGCCTGACGGAGAGCCTCTCCGTCGTCTCCGGGCGCAGGAATTTTTTTGTAACTGTCCGTCAATCCGTCAAGGGAAGACGGAGACGACAAGGGCTGTGATTGGTCCTCTAGCTGCACCCTGCTGTGAAATGCAGCCACTCTCCCTACACAGAAACAGACAGACAGGTATCCTCTGCAGCAGCACAGACAGGAACTAAAGTATCGATTATCCTTGTGAAAGGCAAATCAAACACATTCAACCTGCTCAAAAAATCTATTTAATTCATTTAGTAATTATGGCTGGGGTATATTTACACAGAACATACCGAAAGTTGTTGGTTTGCGTTCGCTATTATCCGATTTTGTGTTGAAAAGAAAGAGGAAGAGGAGCTTTAAAGACTGAAATAAATCAATGTTGTTCTCTTCTATCTCCCTCACAAATAATTAAATCAGAAAATAGTATTTTCTCCTGCTTTTATCTGCGATATTAAGGCGAATTGCTTCACTTTCCGAGGGGGTGCATTTCAGCGCAGGGCTGCACAACACGCATCTCATGACGGAGAAGTGCGAGGGCTCGAGGGGTCTCTGTAGCTACGGAGTCGGATGACGGATTACGCAGACGGAGAAGTATATTCCAGCCTTTACTTGGTGATATCAGATCATGTCTACTGGAGCTCAGTCTGGGGGTTGCCTTTTTTCTCCTCCCTCTCCTCATGTTATGCTGTATTCTCTTTTTTCCTTCATCCTCTGTCATCCTGCCCCGTATACCCTCCGTGTCATGTTGTTTGTATGTGATGTATATATATATATATGGACAGGTTGATGACTAATTTCGCTGGTACTTGTGATCAGTGACAATAAAGGCTTTCTGACTCTGATAAATGTGCCTCAGGGGGTTTTACAGTCTGTTCAGTGTGTACAGGATACATCATCTCTGTCCTTTACAATGCAGTCCTCTCACTGACCAAGGAAAAACTAAAAAAAAGAAACCCAGAGGACCATTTGTATGAGATGTTAGAGCGGTATCAGGTTCAAGGATGGACGACTCACTGTATAACCAGTGTTCTCACCAGGATCAGTCATTGGTTCTTTCACCACCTCAGCAAGAACTGTGCAACGAATCTGTCAATTTCTAGAAACCAGGAAGCTGCACAGGAAGAGGAAGTGGAGCACTTTTGGTCCAGAGGAGAAGATGAGAAGTTCTCCACTGATTGACTGATTGGAGGGAGTGATCTATGAGGTCTGACCAAGCTGGACTGACTCACCTGGGACAAGGTGTCCACAGTTTAAAAGAAACACAGTATGACACCAGATCACATCACTGGGGTTCAGGATGTAGAGCCATCCACTAACTGTATGCTCACAGGTCCAGACCAGCCATTATGAGACTGGAAAGTTCAAGGAACTTCAGCTTAAGAGTCACATCTGGAACAATGTCTTCACTCTGGCATCACTTCTGAAGGAGATACCAGCTGGTTGCTCCATCACAGCTGAAGTGGCCTCTTAGACCTGGTCCAGGAACCTTGGAGAACATCTGAGCAGCTGCATTTATTGTGAAGAACATACAGGAAGTACGAGCAGTAGCTTTAAACTTTTACTTGATGCATGTGGAGATTTGTCTCCGAGGCATTAACCTGACTCTCGCCAGCTGAATGTAGCTCCGTCTAGCTCCACATATTCATCTGGGTTTGCTCGATTGGACATGTATTTCAGAAGCGGGGCCGTATCAAAAATCCTTGCATGTGATTGGATAAACTACTTGTCCGTCATCCTTAATGACGTGCTACGTCCACCACTCACATTGAAACCAACCCGTGACGCTGACGAGAGCGACTCTGCTACGACGACTCTGCTTCTCTGCTACATCTATGAAATCTATGAAAATCTTGATTGGCTCAGTAATTTTCTGCTCCCTTGAAGTCCTTCTCATTGGGTGAGTCCAGATGAATGTGTGGAGCTCAGTGGAATGATATTCAGCTGGCGAGAGTCCAGTCACCTTTAAAATATGAGGCCGAGATACGCCAATAAATGCACTTCAAATGATTGAGTGCTAGCGCCCACTGGTGGTATGTAGCGGTACAGCCTTGGAGGCACACAGACAAATTTCTACATGCATTTGCAAATTGCTGCACACATTTACAGATCTGCCACAGCAGAAGTGTAGCAAAAGTCATGTGTAGAAAGCCAGCCTAACTGATGATTTGTCTGTATTTCCTGCTCTTGCAAGCAAAAATACTTAGACTTAAAGCATTACATATACAGCATATACAGCATATACAGTGTGCATTTACAGATTCTTTTTTTTTACACATTTACAAATATTACACACACACACACACACACACAAATTCTGAACACACATTTACTCACATCTGTGGCTTCGTCCACCTCTGTGTCACAGAAAAAAAAGATTTCAGCTTTAAATTCTTACCTTCCATCAGCAGCTTGTCCTTTAAAGAAGATAGGGAGACCCATAGACCGGTCACTCTTCATGGACACACAGCTGGGTTCAGGTTCAGGTCCAGGTCCAGGTCCAGGTGAGTCTGGTCTCTGCTGCTGTACCCTGATATAAACAAACGACTCATGAAAAGCAGTTTAAAATTCTCTGTTATATGATGTCACATGACTCTGACTCATCATATATCTGATGACTTTAGGCCCAACTTTGACTTTATCATCAATGACTTGTGACTTTTGGTCCGCTTGAGCAGGAAGGACTTGATCCTCAAATATTAATAATGATCTTAAACAGGTAAATTAACTATTTTAACTTTTTTCCTGAAAACAGCTGGATTGTGTTGGAGGGATTACTGATCATTTTTATAAATTTTGGAGTCACATTCTCACCTTCCATCAGCAGCTTGTCCTTTAAAGACAATAATAGGATCCATAGACTGGTCACTCTTCATGGACACACAGCTGGGTTCAGGTCCAGGTCCAGGTCCAGTAGAGTCTGGTCTCTGTTGCTGTATCCTGATATAAACAAAGACAGTGACTGAGTAAAGTTCTCCTGATCATCAAAATGTAATCTGATGAAAGGAGACGTCTCCGCTCAGTTGGCTCATTGTTCACACATGATACCAGAAAAACATTAAAGGATGTAAAGAGGGTCTAGTAGAAACAAACAAGTATGAACCTGAACCAGATACACTCAGTAGCTGAGTGGCTCAGTGACTGTGAATAATGATGCTGGAGGGATTTGATCTCATCTCACCTCTGAGCTCTGCTCTGAGTGGTTTCAGAGGGATAAACTCCCTCCTGTCCTTCCTCACACCGGTTCATAGCAGAGTCCACACCTGCTGGGAGAGATGACCTCTGTCACCATGACAACAACAAGATGCTCAGCTGCTGAATTCATCCAGTCACACAGACTTTGGAGCTTCAGCTCCTTCATCTGTCCATCTGATGTGAAGCTGTGAAGTTCTCCTGAACAAAGACTCAACATGACAGCTACACTGACTAGAACCAGCTTATAACGAGCTCAGCTAGCTTACAGCTAGCTCAGAACGATCACGACTTTACTTAAAACTAGCTATCATACAGCTAGCTCAGCTAGCTTACAACTAGGCCACATAACTTATAACAAGCTAAAAACTATTTCAGCTGCCTGATAACTAGCTAAATCTGCAAACAACTATCTTACAACTAGCTCATAACCATCATATACTTATTTTACAACTTGCTAACTCTGCACTGTGTATATATTTTTAAATCTTTTAAAGCTCCTTACTGTTTCCTGCTGTGTGTGGCAACTGTTAATAAAGGTCTATCTCATCTTATCTCTTAAAATAGCCTGTAGCAAGCAGGACATTGAACTTACCTTTGTTTTCTTCTTCTTCTGACATATTTTCCTGCTCATTCTACTTGTTAACTGATGTCACTGCTTCTTCTTTTTAGATTATTCTAATATAATAATGACACATTATAATGTACTCAGCTAGCTTACAGCTAGCTCATGACTAGCTTACAACTATCTAAAGTTCACTTAGCTTAAAACTGAATCAGTTAGTTCGTAACTAGCTTACAACCGCTTCAACTTGCTACCTAAACTAGGTTAAAACCATAGACTGTCCATAACAACTGACCTTCAACTTGCTTTCAACTAGCAAACAATGAGTTCAGCTAGCTTAAAACTAGTTTAAGTAGATTTCAGCCTGATAAAAACCTGCTTTATTAAACTTCTAATAAAAGAGTTGTGTTTGTTGTCTTATAGTTGCTTTACAGATGAGGACTTTCCAGACAAACCTCAAAGAGTTTCTGAAAGAATAACAGTGATAAGGGAGTGCTTTCAGTCATTGTTCAGACCTGTAATGGTTCAGCTTCTTAAAGGTGACCACCTGCAGCTTGTTTAAGGGGAAACACTACAGGAGAAAACAGTGAAAATGTTAGTACAGATCACCATGACAACCTGCCCACTACTGCAGTTAAGTCCTGTGATTGATTAAATATTAGTTTTGAATTAGCGCCATAATGGTTAGCATAATTAGCTGCTGAGCTTGAACACTACACGGTGGCTAACAGCTAACTAGCTGCTAGCACAGAGCTAAACTGTTGGACACAAACAGCTTTTAACAGTTTGATGAACCTGACATGAGACCAGAGAGACATTCAACACTGAAAACTGTCACTTACCAGAAGTCTGACATGGAGGAAACATCTGTGACACACCTTCAGGTTTAACCAGTTACCTGAACCGACACACCTGAGACAAAAACCTCCCACATTTATCACCTCATACAAACACATGCTGCTCTGTGCTGATCTCTGGACACACAAACCTTTCAACATGTCTGAACAGTGAGTGACAGTGTTATTTTTACTTCAAATATTCTCAACAATTACAGCATGAGACTATACACCAAGCATAACATGATGAGCAGCTTCCTGTAACTGCGTTGGTCCCCTTTGGACCCATTAGGCCTGGACTCCTCCAGACCCTTAAGGTCTGCTCTGGTATCTGGACCAAGATGTGAGCAGCAGATCCTTTCAGTCCTGAAGCTTCCAGGTGGAGCCTCCATGGATCAGACTGGTTTGTCCAGAACATCCCACACATGATCCAAGTCAACACCTCAAACTGGTTTTTGTGCTCCTCAAACCAGTCCTGGATCATCAGGAACATGGTTTCATGAAAGGTGAACTTGGACTGCAGCAGTGCTGAGGGAGGAGGTGGAGTCAGAGGATCATCACCTGGATGGACCAGAGGTTTCCAGCAGACCACTGACCAAAGCATCACTACCTCCACCTTACCTTCTTCCCATAATGCATCCTGGGGCCAGGTGTTCCCCACACATCTGGCCATCCAGATGTGAAGAAAACAGACCCGTCAGACCAGGCCACCTTCTTCCACTGCTCCCTGGTCCAGTTCTAATGCT
>CM056563.1:25698453-25703453 GCA_029721515.1 Synanceia verrucosa | reverse complement strand
GTGATCTTCTGCCTCTCCAGCTTCCCCCGGGCCTCCTGCTCCAGACGCTCAGCCTCATGTCTGCACGTATAGAAAACATAGATTGTTGGTTTCTTTATGTGATAAAGAAAAGATACTGTCAAGATACTGTCAGACATGCAATAATTATCATAAAATGAATCGTTTTAGGAAATATTGTTTGATTGATGACTGATTTACATCGTTAGCTAACAGGCTAGTCATGGATGATCCATCCAACACAGGTGGCATGGCCTGGCTCAGAGTCCACTGACAGGCTCATTTCACTGTTGACTGTTGGCGTAGCTACTTTAATACATAGATATACAGATAATACATACAGACACCTCTGGAATGGCTGAAAATATGATGTTCTCCATTTGGCCTCATCTTTGAACAGTTGATTTGGGTTGGTAAAAAGAGCTTCAGTGTTTATGAATATTTAAATTAAGTCCAATTCATCCCCAAATCCTCATTCTTTTTTCCTGGAAATGCACTCGTCCGATTCCAAGAAATGAGAACAGGGATCCAGGAATGTGAAAGAGACATTAAAAAAAAAACAAAAAAAAACAAATCAATGACAAAATCATATTTTGCATCCAGACTCCCTTCGTCCTGTCTTCTTCAGCTAAATCAATGACAAACCTTCCATATGGAAATCTGGCATAGAGTCTGGGATTAGTACACTTCCAGGAAGTGAAAACGGCCACCCGGGAATTTGAATTGGACAAAACTAATTAATGCAAAGGCCCAAAAATCTAATATTTCATTTTTCACCGCTCTCGTACACTGCTCTATTGATGGGCCAAGTTTGGAGTGAATCTGAGGACACTGAATTTTTTGGTGAAATCTCAGTCTGAGCTTCTCTAAGGAGCAGCTATCACTCAGTAGTGTCAGCCTCCCAAACGGAGGCACTCTGGAGATACAGAGGGTCAAACTTTTCGCAGCGCCTCCTCAGAAGCACACACTGCATAAAGATAAAGGGGATTGGGCTTTCTAGAGTGCCCACAGTTACTGTTGCTCTGCATCAGATTACAGGTCTCTGCATTATTTTTTGGTGCTTCTAGCCCTATTTTGGAGGGCTGTCCAATCACAGTGCACAATCAACAGGTACTGGCAGTAAGGTATTTGAAGTGGACTGCGGCCTACGTTAACCTTGAAAAAATACAGGTGACACCGGGATCAAACCTACTTCCCGGATTCCTAGAGGCACCAAAGTAAGTGGGTGACACGTCAGGTGACTCTGATTTGGGCCCTGTCTAGCTTTTGACCCCGCCCCCTCATCACTGGCCACCGGACTGACTGAGGCCAACCCACCCTCTGAGACAGACTCTGGAGGAGGGCCCTGCCAACCCCCCAACAACTGAGGGCTCACTGTCATGGAGAGGAACTTTGTCCAGCGGCTGGAGAATCACACTTTATTTTTGTCCAAAGAGTGGAGGACTCCCTACTCTCATAATTAACGAGTTCTTTGCTGCCCACAGAAATGACAAGCTTTAATGGTGTGTTGTCGGACCGTGCGGCGGCCTCTTGGGAGTTGGTGGTGATCTCGATGGCCAGCTGGACGCTCTTCTGCAGGGCGTCCCGTGTCCTCTGGTCGACGGGCTCCACGGACTGGATGTCCACACTGCTGATCATCAGGTTGTTCTGGTTGAAGCGAAGGTTGGGACGAACAGCCAGCTTCTCATCAAAGCCAAACACCGCTGAGCAGATGATCCGGTTCGAATTCTGCAAATGAATGAGATCTTAGACTGACGATGAGTAAAAACATCAGAAGGACAACTGAGACATTAGGAAGAGTCCAGTAAAGTACCTAGTTTATTAATCAATTCATCCATTAAACAATTAGTTGAGAAGGGGGAAGTTCATGTGAAACTATTTTGATGGTTCCAGATTTAACAATGTTGATAAAATTCCTGTTAACGAGTACTTGCTCCACCACTGGGTATCTTTTAAAAATGAGTATAATTTAATAATGAGTATAAAATGAACTACGAACCTTATGGAAATCATCAAACTGCACGGAGGCGACGGCCCCTCGGACTCGGGAGGCGATGGCTTTGGACGAGTCTCCAATAAAGTCAGGAACTGAAAACAGAGCTGCTGCATCAGCAGAGGACACTGGAGCCTTGACATCGAAGTGCCTGAGGAGAAACAAACAGGAAGAAACAACGACATTCAATACGACTGCTCAGAAAACAGCTCCTAGTTCCCCTTTGCTTAGCGTTAGCTCCTAGTTTCCCTTTGCTTAGCGTTAGCTTCTAGTTCCCCTTTGCTTAGCGTTAGCTCCTAGTTCCCTTTTGCTTAGCGTTAGGTTCTAGATCCCCTTTGCTTAGCGTTAGCTCCTAGTTCCCCTTTGCTTAGCGTTAGGTTCTAGATCCCCTTTGCTTAGCGTTAGCTCCTAGTTCCCCTTTGCTTAGCGTTAGCTCCTAGTTTCCCTTTGCTTAGCGTTAGGTTCTAGATCCCCTTTGCTTAGCGTTAGCTCCTAGTTTCCCTTTGCTTAGCGTTAGCTTCTAGTTCCCCTTTGCTTAGCGTTAGCTCCTAGTTCCCTTTTGCTTAGCGTTAGGTTCTAGATCCCCTTTGCTTAGCGTTAGCTCCTAGTTCCCCTTTGCTTAGCGTTAGCTCCTAGTTTCCCTTTGCTTAGCGTTAGCTCCTAGTTCCCCTTTGCTTAGCGTTAGCTTCTAGATCCCCTTTGCTTAGCGTTAGCTTCTAGATCCCCTTTGCTTAGCGTTAGCTTCTAGTTCCCCTTTGCTTAGCGTTAGCTCCTAGTTTCCCTTTGCTTAGCGTTAGCTTCTAGATCCCCTTTGCTTAGCGTTAGCTCCTAGTTTCCCTTTGCTTAGCGTTAGCTTCTAGTTCCCTTTTGCTTAGCGTTAGCTTCTAGTTCCCCTTTGCTTAGCGTTAGCTTGTAGTTTCCCTTTGCTTAGCGTTAGCTTCTAGTTCCCCTTTGCTTAGCGTTAGCTCCTAGTTCCCCTTTGCTTAGCATTAGCTTCTAGTTCCCTTTTGCTTAGCGTTAGCTTCTAGTTCCCCTTTGCTTAGCGTTAGCTTGTAGTTTCCCTTTGCTTAGCGTTAGCTTCTAGTTCCCCTTTGCTTAGCGTTAGCTCCTAGTTCCCCTTTGCTTAGCGTTAGCTTCTATTTTCCCTTTGCTTAGCGTTAGCTCCTAGTTCCCTTTTGCTTAGCGTTAGCTTCTAGTTAGCTGGAATATGTTTCCTCTTACCAGTTGTAGGAGAGCTGCAGCTGCAGTCTGGCGTGGTCGGCCGTCTCGATGGTGATGATGTCGGTGAAGAAGTCGGGCCCCAGCAGGAGGCAGATGGCTTTAATCACGTTGGCCCTCTTTGGTTTGTCTCCGGACAGCGACAGAACAGTGAACTGCTCGTCTGGTCCCAACATCACCATCTCTGGTCCGAACACCACCCTGAAGAGAAGACCACCACCACCACCACGTCAGCTCTGCATGTTACCATCACATCCCTCCACCAGGACAGGAAACCCAGAGTCCCACCTGGCCTTCTTCTCTCTGTAGTCGTACACCTGGACTGCAGCATTGTGGGGGACCCTGTAGGAGATCACCCTGGTCTTGTCCCTGGGCCGGGCCTCTCCGGTTCTGGTCCGGTCCGAGCGGTCGGCCAACGGGTCCAGAGGAGAAGCCAGCAGGGCCTCGACGTTGGCAGGAAGCTCCTTCTGCCACAACTCCTCGTCCTGAGTCAGCATGTAGGTGTGTCCGATCACTGCTCGCACCTGACAACAGCAGTCACATAAGGTGACAAATCCTCACAACTGACCCAAAACCAGCAGGGTGTTCCCTTAATCAATATCTGACTCGCACCTTTCCGGTCTTGATGTCCCTGACGTAGATGCCCTCGTTCTCGTCCAATGGGATGGCCTGTCGCCTCAGCACCACCTCCACAGCGGCAGGAGGGACGTACTCGATGGGACCCCGCAGCATCCAGCGGTCTCCAGGGCGACGGAAGATGCCGCTCCTCCGCGAACGCTTCGCCCTCTCCTGTATCATCTCCTCCTCTTCCTCCTCTTCATCACGCTGGCAGAGAGAACGGGAGAGAGAGAGGTGGAGGAGGGAGAGAAGGGTTAACGTGGCGATGCATCGGAGTGGTGGAGGAGGAGAAGGAGGAGAGGGAGGAAGATAAAGAGAAGGAGAGGCGGTTGGAGAAGGGCACTGAGAGAAAAAAAAAATCAAACTCAAGGAGGAAGACGTGATGATGAAGGGATGACGGGGTTTGATTTAAAAAGATAGGAAGGGAGAGAAGGAGAACAGAGTCGGGGTAGAATGGGTTAGCTGGGTCAGGAAGGGAAGATGATGCTATGGACAGAATCACCTGATTCTGAACTGAGCGCAGAGGCTGGACGTCAGCTAACGCTAATCTAAGCTAATAATCCGTTATTGTAAAAAAAAAGAGAGAGAGAAGTTACAGCTATCGTAGGTAATCTTAGAGAGCTACGAAGATTTTAAAGAGGCACCTTCTCTAAGCTCCACCCCCTCCTGTCAGTGCTCCCTCTAAAGCCACGCCCCCTTTCTGGCAAACGTGATGCTGAACATGGTACCTTCTTTCTGTGAGGCGACACCCAGTGATCCTTCACACCAAAATCCACTCCCCTGGACACACCTGTCAGCAATGCCAGGTGTGGACTTTAAACCTCTTATCGCCTCTGTCAGTGAAAACCACCTGCAGTAAGCCTTTGACCCGACACACCTCTGCAGCAGTTTGTTTTCTAATCACGTTTCTGTGATGAACCGGTGGAACCAGACGAGCTTCACAAACCGTCCCAGGACAAATATGAGAGTTATGCCAGCTCCTCCCTTCATTCCTCTGCACTGCAGGAACTTTTAGCACTCTAAAGGCCGACATGCAGGAGCTCCTGAGTCCACCTGCTGCTTCACTTCCTGTTTGTGGTTATTGTGTCATCTGCATAAAGTTTTTACTGAACAATCATCACATTATTCAGTTCAGTTTTCATGTACCTACGTTTAGTCATTAAATTTTCTTCTT
>CM056563.1:25560953-25690953 GCA_029721515.1 Synanceia verrucosa | reverse complement strand
AAAGAGCAGAGATGAGAATAGTGGAGGAAGAGGAGGAAGAGGAGGAGGAAGAGGAGGAAGATGAAGAGTAAGAGGAGGAGGAGGAGGAAGATGAGGAGTAAGAGAAAGAGGAGGAGGAAGAGGAGGAAGATGAGGAGTAAGAGGAAGAGGAGGAAGAGGAGGAAGATGAGGAGTAAGAGGAAGAGGAGGAGGAAGAGAAGGAAGATGAGGAGTAAGAGGAAGAGGAGGAGGAGGAGTAAGAGGAAGAGGAGGAGGAGGATGAAGAGCTTCTGCAGGACAAAGTGCAGAATCAGACTGAACAGTTCATCAGATCCATTAAAGTTTTCCTTCTCATCATCTATATCTTCATCATATATCCACACCATCATCTTCATCATACATCCACACCATCATCTTCATCATATATCCACACCATCATCTTCATCATATATCCACACCATCATCTTCATCATATATCCACACCATCATATCATCTTCATCATATATCCACACCATCATCTTCATCATATATCCACACCATCATATCATCTTCATCATATATCCACACCATCATCTTCATCATATATCCACACCATCATATCATCTTCATCATATATCCACACCATCATCTTCATCATACATCCACACCATCATATCATCTTCATCATATATCCACACCATCATCTTCATCATATATCCACACCATAAACATGCTGCAGGAGGTCACTTCCTGGTTAGAAGCCGCACGCACTGTACGTTCTTCAAACATAATACCGAACTCCCATTACAAATCCTAACATTAAAGGCTTCCGTCCTTCCTCTGCTGGGTTTCCACCTGGCAGAACATTCATTAAGTCATTTTAGGAATTAAAAGGAAACTGCGTTGAGTTCGGCCTCCATTACTAAACAACCAGCAGCTCCTCTTTCGGACTAAGCTTAATTATTACTCATAAAGTCGCTGCACTCCGCTGTTTGACGCAGACGCAGGGAATCAGAAAAGCATTGGTGTTTCACATTCAGGCCGATTTAAAGTTGGGCTCCTGATCACGCATATAAAAGCTTAAACTGACTTCTGTCAAGTAGGATTTGTTCGTGTTTGTGGAGAAGTTTTTAAAATGTGATATTTTAGATCGCAGGAGCACACAGAATGTTTTTTATTATTCTTACCTGTTACCTGGAGTTTTCTGGAGCAGCTCGGACTGTTCCGGGTCCACAGGGTGCAATCTGTGCAGGAACCAGGACGACACGGCTCATGTCATCATGCTGTGGGCGTGCCTACCGGAAAAACTGATCAGGAGCAGTCACGTGATTTACCAGCCACAGCAGCTGCAGGCTGCAGAGCTACGTCACTGTGACGTGGAAATATTCTCTGGAGCTGACGTCACCTGCTGGTTTTTCCTGGTACTACACCTGAATTTAAAGACAGGAAGTCAGAAGTCCCTGCAACAAAAAAGTCACTATTAATGACACAAGAAAAATAAATGTGCTGGAGTATAAAAAGACATAAAAAAGGCAAATGAAAAACATGCTAGTATAAAGAGGAATAAATTTAAAAACATGGAGAATTGCTTCCATCTTTTCACGTCTCACAAACGACGAAAAAAAGGAAACCAGTGAAATAAAAATAGCTTTTATATAATAAAATGAGGCCAATCAATATGAATAAATATAGACGACAAGAAGACATGAGCAGCGTAACATCATAGATATTTAATGGTTAAACAAATAATAGAGACTGAGAGGACAGAACGACCAAAACAACAGGAACTATCACAAGAACAAACACACACCATCAATACTGATCAATACCAGCAGACTGTGTCTAAAGGAATGTCACTCAATACAGGTGTGTCAGACTGCTGGTTACCTGACGGCTGCTGCATGCAGGAGATTTAAAGGGACAGTTCAGGTGTTTCTCACCAAACTCCATTGAAAAAAGCTGTAATTTAAGCTCCTGGACTCCTGTGAGAGTGGAGCTTAAATTACTGCATTTTTCAGAGTCACACAATAACTACCTGTCTGGTGTAGACCAGCGAGGCGCCGGTCTACACCAGACAGGTAGTTATTGTGTGACTCTGCTGTTTTAAAGGGTTAACTCAGATTCACCACAGTCACACAACACAAACAACCACCTGAGCTTAAATCACTGTTTTTGTAAATGGAGTCTGGTGGAGAGTTTCAATCATTCATATTCAAATATAATAATATTATTATATATTATAATATTGTCTTGATGATTGGCGATATGTCACATCTATAGTAAGCCTTTAAAAAGAAATATATACATTTTCACTTTATATAAATTACAAGCATGATGTATGTTCAAGCAAAACCCAACAAAGACAGTTCATAAAAATGATTTTGACTCTTTTAATGTGTAAAATCTGTCCTCAGACTGCAGTAAAACGGCTGAACTATCCCTTTAATGAGGATCATTGAGACACTGTTTAATCACATGATCTTTTCAACCAATGAAACCACACGGTAAACATGCTAAACATGCTAGCAGGCTACCACATAAACAGGATTTAAAGGAAAATATCTGAGGAGTGAATCTGTACAAAGACTTTGGTAGAATATCTGCTCCTGGATGTAAATATACATATTTAAAGAACTCTAGTTTAAATACTAATTTGGCTAAAATGAATATCAAAAAATATCTCGTGTATCATGCTTCCCTTTGCGTCGCCATCGACACTTTCACAGGTTTCAGTTTGAACAACACCAAGACGAACGACACAAGGTTCAGGTCAGTCGGTATAAAATAGATTTTTTTTAAAAAAATATTACAAATATTTAAAATTGAAATGGTGAGACGTGTTGGACAGAGAGCCCAGGAGACGGACGGATCATTAAAACCTGGATTTCACTTCAGCACTTTCTGTTCCTTTTGTTTTTAAATTTTGTTGTAATTATTTTCCGTATGTCTGCATGTATGTGAAAATACTTTTAAGTTCTTTCACATTTTTACATTGAAATCAGAAGTGAACGTCCTCATTCTGCAGAATAATCTCTATTATTATTATTATTACAATTATTTGGAACTTTTATTTTTAAAATAATAATAATGTGCACATTTTACCTGTTTGTGTTTGATGATTTATTTTATTTTCTAACATTTTACCTGAATTTTAAGGATATTTTACTAACATTATTTTGAATATTTACAAATTTCCTCATAGTTAACCAACATTTTTTCTGTTATTTTTTTCTATTATTTTGTATATTTTTTGAATACTATATTAGAGAATCACTTTAATGTAGCAGCTGGTGAAGGCAGATTAGTTTATAGGACTTTATATAGTTTAACTTACAATAATAGATCAGCAGCTACTGGGTTTGTTCAATAAATGGAGTTCAGTGAGAAGTAAAATATTTACTCTGAGATGTAGTGGAGGGGAAGTAGAGAGTAGTACTAAAGGAAAGTACAAGGACAGCCTCTCTGTCATGTCATCAAGATAAAACTTCATGTAACAATAATCTGAATAATCTGCAGAGGGATTATTTTCCTCATGGTGGGTCCAGCTCTGGTCCAGCTCTGGTCCAGCTCTAGCAGGACTCTGGGTCCAGGACGGCATTGAGGGATCAAACTGGGTTTAAACTGAGATTAAGTGCTGGTGTTCAGGTAGTTTGACTCTGTGTTCATCCTGGAGTTCAAACATCAGCCTTCTTTTGTCTTCCTTCACTTCCTGAGGGTTGGGGTTGGGGTGTCTTCAGTCCAACATGGCGTCCAGCTGGTCGGCCAGGTCGTCGAACATGTTGCCGATGTCGTCCAGAATCGTCCCGGCGGATTTGACCGTGTTCGAAGCACTGAGGAGAAAAACAGGACAAACGTTAAAGAGACGGTTCTCCTTTGATGGGATGAATGTGTCCGTCTTCCTACGAAGATGAGGATTGTGAATTCTGTGAGATGAATAAAGTATTTATCTATCTATCTATCTATCTGTCTGTCTGTCTATGAATCACTGGAGTTACTCTCCTAACGAGGCGAACAGAAAGGTCAGGAGGTCACCACTAATATTCACAATAAATCCAACCTTGTCTTACCCCTCTGAGTTCTCCTCCAGGTTCAGTTTTCTCTCGACGGCCTTCAGAGCCGCCTCCAAAGATGTGCTGGTCTGATCCAGTCTCTGCTGAACCACTTCGGTCCCGGAGGACGACTCAGGGACAAGACCTGGACCCACCACACACACCTGAGGCCTTGCAGCTGTCAGAGAGGGACTCTGAGGGGCCTGTTGGTCTGGATCCAGGGGACCATGAGTGGGAGACGATGGAGATGTGAAGGCCACACTTTGAACCACTCTGACTGTCACCGGTGGAGACGAAAGTCCAGCTGCTGAGGAGACAACTGCAGGTGAAATACCAAGTGCCAGGTCAAGACCAACCAGCCCAGAGTCAAGACCAACCAGCCCCGGGTCAAGACCTACCAGCCCCGAGTCAAGACCTACCAGCCCCGAGTCAAGACCTACCAGTCCCAGGTCAAGACATACCAGCCCCGAGTCAAGACCTACCAGCCCCGGGTCAAGACCTACCAGCCCCGAGTCAAGACCTACCAGCCCCGGGTCAAGACCTACCAGCCCCGGGTCAAGACATACCAGCCCCGAGTCAAGAGCAACCAGTCCCAGGTCAAGACCACCCAGCCCCGAGTCAAGACCTACCAGTCCCAGGTCAAGACATACCAGCCCCGAGTCAAGACCTACCAGCCCAGAGTCAAGACCAACCAGCCCCGAGTCAAGACCAACCAGCCCCGGGTCAAGACCTACCAGCCCCGAGTCAAGACCTACCAGCCCCGAGTCAAGACCAACCAGTCCCAGGTCAAGACCAACCAGCCCCGAGTCAAGACCTACCAGTCCCAGGTCAAGACATACCAGCCCCGAGTCAAGACCTACCAGCCCCGGGTCAAGACCTACCAGCCCCGAGTCAAGACCTACCAGCCCCGGGTCAAGACCTACCAGCCCCGGGTCAAGACCTACCAGTCCCAGGTCAAGACCACCCAGCCCCGAGTCAAGACCTACCAGTCCCAGGTCAAGACCTACCAGCCCCGAGTCAAGATCTACCAGCCCCGAGTCAAGACCTACCAGCCCCGAGTCAAGACCTACCAGTAAATTTGTCCTGTCACTGAGGAGACATTCTAGATCCTGTGTGGATGGTCTACATACAGGGACCAGCTTACCTTGTGCAGCCAGCAGACTGTTGCGAACTGGTTTCGGGGCGACGGCAGGTTTTGGGGAGAGGGGAGGTTTGACGGAGGATCCTGTTGATGGACTGGCCGGCCTCTCCAGACTGGCCTCACTAATCCTCAGACTGATCTCATCCTGGCTCCTGGATGGAGGCCTGCTACTGCCAGACTCTGATCCGGGTTCCCCTGCTCCCTCTCTGCTGGGGGGGCCTCCTCCCTGCTCCTTGTCTTTGGGTTTGTGTCGGCGCTTCACCGTGTCTGACTCCTTCAGATTGAACTCGGGCACCTCCAGGTTCTTGGCTGCTTGTTTGTCTGGAGGCTCCAGCACCGCCTCAGCCCTGGGTGGCCCCGGAGCTTTGGGTCTCTGTTTGATAGTCAAGTTGCCCTCCTCAGCGAAGGGGATGCACTCACTGGAGCTGTTCTGAGGGGAGGAGGAGCCCTCCAGTCCACGACCTCTTGATTCCTCTTCCTCAGAGTCAGACTTCACCCCTCGATCTGGCTCGGTGCTGCTGCTGGTCTGGGTGGGAAGACACTCGCTCTGCACCCTCCTCCTCACCCCAGCAGCCTCTCTGGGCTCCGGAGTCGGGGGAGGTGGCGGCTCCTGCTGGACGAGGACTGGTTTAGATCCTGGGGGGTTCTTCCCCTCTGTCCTGCCTTCCAGACTGGCTGCTATGCTCTTCACGCTCACTGGACTGTCCGATGTCGCTCCGCCAGCGGATGACGTTGTGCTGCTGTCGCTCAGCTCCCCGCTGGTGGTGCTGCTCACTGAGCTCAGTCTCTTCGGAGGAGGAGGAGGGGGACCCTTTTTTCGGGCGCGCACTGCAAAGGACTGGCTTCTTCCCACGTTGCTGTTCTTCTCTGGACTCGACTGTAATCGAGCGAGCTGGCTGCGGCCGGGTTTGCGGGTCAAGGTGGCATACGACGACAGGTTTCCAGAATGAAACGGCAGTTCCTCCTCGTCCTCATCGGGCTCCCCGTCCGACAGAGCATAGCGGATCACGCTCTGGATGCGCTTCTTGGGTGGCATCAGGGTCATGCTGTGGTTCTGAGGCCTGGGAGATGAACTCAACTCTGTGGAGCCACAATGAGAATGCAGGTAGCTGAAACCCTTCAGTGCTGGGGAGCCATGAGGGGACGGACCACAAGATCCAGGCAGTTTGGGCTTGGCTGGGATTGCTGGGTACTTAAAGACGGTTGCCGTGCCCAGAGGTACTTGCTTGGGCAGCAACTGCTGCTGCTGCTGCAGAGGCCTCTGGTCCCAGCCCTCGGGGAGGTTCCTCTCCTTGGCGGGGCTGCCGTCCAGGCTCTCCTGGGACCAGCTATGGGGGGTGATGGAAGCAGTAGGGGGCTCCTGGGAGCGCCCAGAGCCTCTGGACCGCACGTCGATGCTCTCCTGGCTCTTGGACATTCCCACAGCGTTCTTGATGGCCAAGCCTTCCTCGCAGCCTCCGTAGTGGCTCGACATGGCCGTCTGCAGCTCAGCACTCAGCTCGCTGTCCTGGAAGGTCAGCATCTTTGGGGTGTGAGGAGAAGAGCATTCACCTGCCGAGTCCGGCGGCTCGATGGCGACCAGGTGGAGGGCTCCGGGGGCTTTACGGCGCAGCGTGCCTTGGCCTGACTCGGCCTGAAGGATCGCCCTCTGGATGTCACACAGCTTCTTCACTGCCAGCATCAGCTTCTTCTGGTGGCCTGGTGGGAAAATTCAATCATCATATCAAATTCAAAACCTCTGGTCCCAACAGTCACACTGAGCCCTTGTCAGGACGTAATGTGTCCTCACCCAGCTTGATGATACCGATCTCCTGCAGATCCTCCCATGTGAGGTCTTTGACGATGCTGATAGAGTCGTAGCCGTTTTCGGAGAGTTTTTTGTGGTACTGCAGGAGGCCGATGGCGCTGAGCCACTCGCCCAGATCAGACTGTGAGGAAGAAATCACTCAGATCAGTCACAGTGTTTGAAACTCGGTGCACTCTGCAGTAAACTGTTGGGAGTCTTACTGGGATGTACTCTGGCAACCATTCAGGGATGTTCAGGTTGTTGATCTCGATGGAGATCTTCTTGCGGTGGCCTGGTTTGGTCACTCCGATGGCAGTCAGATCCTGTGCAAGACCCAACACATCAGCACTGATAGCAAAATAACTGTACGTTAATACACCGGTGAGTGCCTTCGCTCACCTCAGGAGTCATCCTGCTGATGGTTGGAACATCATAACCGGCATTGATGAAGTTCCCAATATACTGCTCCAGCTGGAACTCACTCAGCCACTGATAGATGGCCTCAGCATCCTGCAACCAACAAAGACAGCAGAGAGAGTTCAGCTCAAGACGACGACCTTTCCTGGAGTCCAGAAACACATAATTCACAGAATTTGGATGAGTAATATGCTTGGGTTGGGCTTCAAGAAGGAAAATACACTTTATACACTAAAGAAAACATTTTTATTGATATCAAATTCCATTCCTGCTGACAGATCCTATAAAGTCTGTTAAGTTTTGAACGCAGTTACCTTCCCCTCCAGCAGCTGCTGAGGACGAACAAACTGCTGGGAGAAGCTCTGCTCTGCAGGTCGCTGCACCGTCACCGTCTGCCGCCGGGGAGTCCCACCTGCAGTGACATCACCAGTGACATCACACGTCACGACACCTGAGATGACTGCGTACACTCCCCACGTGGAAACAGGTTTATTGAGGGGAATGACTTTCATGAGTGGGTTAAAATCTGGAGCACTTTATGGGATGAGGAGAAATCTGGAAGCATTTCCCCATCTTCTAAAATTAGATTATATTTAGATGAGATTCAATCCTCTCATACAAAGAACCGAGTCATGATAAAATAAATATATACTTAACAAACATATCAGAGCCTCCAGCATCATCTCCTTCACTTTGACTTTAACTGTTTCTTCCTCACTGAGTTCACTACTCCTCACCATTCTGAACAGGAGTGAGGAATTTAAACTGAATTCACCTTTTTAGACCCAAATTTGAACCAGAATATGTACATTTATTAAGCAGTTAAACGCTCCACAGTAACAGCAATAATAAATAAAATAACTATAATTAAAATAATTTTTGTCCTTGGATCACAGACTACATCCATGTAAACACAAGTTATACTGGTGTTTGCTGCTGAACATAAGATCAAACTTTATCCTGAAGAAAATGATCGTTGTGCAGCAGCAGCAATACAAACTAGGAGATGTAAAAAGATTGTATAAATGTACCGAAAGCAGAAAACAGTGCAAAGAGAAACTACGTCACTGAAAAGAGGAGCTGTCATTAAGGATCGTGTAGATGAAGAACCTGCAGGATGTTCCGGCTGTTTGCTGCAGTCTGAGTGTCCAGAGTCACCAGCAGGGGGCGCCGGCTGCAAACAAACCAGCAAAAACCATCAGGCAGAGCAGGGAAGTAAGGTGTTTTCAATTCAAGGTGCAAACCTTTAGAAAAGTCTATATTCTGAGCAGAAAACTACATTTCAGAGACGACTGAAAGTAAAAAGAGTGTGTCATCTGATCGTCACATGTTGCTGGAATCAGCTGATCTGGATGTGGTTTTAAATAAAGCATCACACTGGAGCTGAGCACATGTCAGCAGGTGCATCAGGGTCACTGTACTTGTGCACCTTGTTGGCGTTGTCATGGTGACCGGTGGCGTTGTGCTGGAGTACGTTGGGCGTGCTGTTGCTCTCGGTGCTCTGACCGCTGCCGGCGCTCCGGGTGCTGCCGACACTGCCGGTGCTGCCGACGCTGTTCCTGTCTCCAGCTGCAAAGCCGAGAAACAGAAGCAAAGTGAGGAGGTCTGGTTTGAGCACCAGGAAGCAGCAGATCGATGATCAAGAAGCCTGCTGGGGGCTGGAGGGGGGCAGGATGCAGGGGAGCACAGCTGCAGGCAGGAAGTCCATTCATGACAGTCAGCAGGCTTCAAGGACACAACATCACTAAAAACACCAACTCCATGTTGCTCCATCACAGTGTGACGTGAATGGAAGGATCCAACAATAAAACTGTGGTTAAGGAGCTGGAGAGTGGAGCATCTGAGCCTCCTTAAAACAAGAAGAACAACTAGAAAACAAGAAGCCAAACACCTCAGAGAAACCCCTTCAGTCTGTTTATGAAAAACATCTGAGAGACTCAGTAAAACTCCACTCAACGGTTTGCAGTGTGACACTATAAATAATGAGATGAACCAGTGGCGCCCCCCTGTGGAACCAGTGAGGACAACAACAGGGATGACAGAGCCAGACGCTCCGAGGTTCAGCCTCAAGCAGTGAATCATTCAGTGTTGGGACCCGACACACCAGGAGGACCGGCCTCAAGAGGGGCCTCAAGAGGACCGACAGGGGCCTCAAGAGGGTTAGGGTTATTGAAGCATCATGAGATAATGTGAAGTGACATGAGATGTTATAATGTGAAGCATCATGAGATAATGTGAAGCGTCATGAGATAATGTGAAGCATCATGAGATTGGATAATGTGAAGCGTCATGAGATAATGTGAAGCATCATGAGATTGGATAATGTGAAGCGTCATGAGATAATGTGAACGTCATGAGATTGGATAATGTGAAGCGTCATGAGATAATGTGAACGTCATGAGATAATGTGAAGCGTCATGAGATTGGATAATGTGAAGCGTCATGAGATAATGTGAAGCGTCATGAGATAATGTGAAGCATCATGAGATAATGTGAAGCATCGTGAGATTGGATAATGTGAAGCGTCATGAGATAATGTGAAGCATCATGAGATTGGATAATGTGAAGCGTCATGAGATAATGTGAAGCGTCATGAGATAATGTGAAGCATCGTGAGATTGGATAATGTGAAGCGTCATGAGATAATGTGAAGCATCATGAGATAATGTGAAGCATCGTGAGATTGGATAATGTGAAGCGTCATGAGATAATGTGAAGCATCATGAGATAATGTGAAGCATCATGAGATTGGATAATGTGAAGCGTCATGAGATAATGTGAAGCATCATGAGATAATGTGAAGCATCGTGAGATTGGATAATGTGAAGCGTCATGAGATAATGTGAAGCATCATGAGATAATGTGAAGCATCGTGAGATTGGATAATGTGAAGCGTCATGAGATAATGTGAAGCATCATGAGATAATGTGAAGCATCATGAGATTGGATAATGTGAAGCGTCATGAGATAATGTGAAGCGTCATGAGATAATGTGAAGCATCATGAGATAATGTGAAGCATCGTGAGATTGGATAATGTGAAGCGTCATGAGATAATGTGAAGCATCATGAGATTGGATAATGTGAAGCGTCATGAGATAATGTGAAGCGTCATGAGATAATGTGAAGCATCATGAGATAATGTGAAGCATCATGAGATTGGATAATGTGAAGCGTCATGGATAATGTGAAGCATCATGAGATAATGTGAAGCATCATGAGATTGGATAATGTGAAGCGTCATGAGATAATGTGAAGCGTCACGAGGCGACCCAGCCTTTCTGTGGACAGTAGTCCAGTTCAGCCGTCTCGGTGTGTCGGGTCCGGGTGCAGAGCGTTGAGCGGGGCAGCGAGGCAGCTTCAGAACAGCCGGGGAGGAGAAGCTGTCGTTCGGGACTCTTACCATGACACGAGTCCCTGAGGACCCAGATGTCCTCAAAGGGACACCCGGACTGAGACAGTCGGCTCGGAGACAAACCTATCAGACACAAAGACTCTGATGGACTGACTTAGGGCTTTCATTTAGGACTCTTACAGTGGAAATGAAAAAGAAAGGTTTTGGTTCTTCATGCAGATTAGTGACGCTACTTCCTGTTGAAATTAGGGTTAGGGTTAGAAACAAACCTGAGCAGATCAGCGATCAACAACATGCATGATAACGTGTCATGAGGATCAGATCATCCACCAATAGCCTGAATCCACTCTGATCAAAGCTGCGTGTAGACAAATGATCATCAGAAGCAGTCTGCAGGTGTGACGTCGTCACCTGTGCGTATACCTGTGTTGGTAGCGAGGCCGTTGGCTAGCGGCAGCACCACGTGGGTGGGGGGGGCGTACAGAGTGTAGGAGTCATCGGTCTGAGGGGTGGAGCTGAGGCTGGAGGACAGGGGGGCTCTGGACAGCTGCTGCTGGCGCTGGGTGGGCAGAGAGGCGTGCCGGGACAGGGTGCCCCCTACAGGCCGAGACAGGGAGGACGGGTGGGGAGGAGGGTGGCAAGCTGTGGTTAGAGGTGGAGGTCAGTCATTATGTGGTATGGATGCAGCAGGGAGGAGAGGAGAGGTGGAGGTGTGGGATGGTTCTGGAAGAGGTGGATTAGTTTCTAACCTTTTAATCTGCAGCTCATCTCTTCATATTTATATGTTATCATAAAGACAGAGGCTGAGCTGGAAATATAAAACAAACTGAAGATAAAGTGGATTTTCTTTGTGACTCAAACTGACAGAGAAACTATCCTCCAGCTGGTGTTGTGTTATTATTATTATTATTATTATATTCTTCTTGTTCTGTGGCACACAGTGTCTCTGTTATTCTGTTCATTTCCTCAGACTTTTCATTAAAAAACACCTATAAACATGAAATGAGCCGCTGATGACAGTCCCCAGCTGATGCTTTACTTCCTCCTAAAACCTCCAGTGAGCAGCAGCTTCTGAATATTACACGTTTTTAAACAGGAAGTTTAAAGCTTGGAGCTGACAGGAAGTGAGACAGTGTTGGTGCCGGTTGGACCTGATGACCTTGACAGAAACACAGAACAGCAGCAGACTGACCAGGTCGTCTGCTGATGACCTCCACGATGGACGGAGGGAAGAAGCCGACCCGGTCCGTCCCTCTCTGGGTGTCGTGGATGTGTCCCTTCCAGCGTCCGTCCACATGCTGCTCCAGCACCTGCACCACCACAACAACAACAACAACAACAACAACAACGTTTGTTTTCCTCTTAACTCAGCTGCTCATACCTTTTGTCACATTCTCTCTCTATATATAACAAAATGGACACAAGTCATAAAAAACAACTTTTTTCTCACACTTTTCTTCAGTTGATCAAAAGCATCAAAATGTGAATCTTTGCTTCTTTTTTAAATTAATTTACATTTGCTCTCTCCATATATGGCATCATCTTTACACCAAATCTGTATTTGAATAATGTTTCATGATTTATTTATATAAAAATAACAATGATAATAATAATAATAAAAGTAATAATGATAGTCATAATAATAATAATGATAAATTGTGGTCAGCGAGCGTCTCACCATAATGACATCTCCAGCTCGGATGTTGAGGGCCGTCGGATCGTGGAGGTTCCAGAAGTCCTTCAGTGCTCGGACCTGCAGGACCCCCGTTGCATCTGAGGGGTCAGGATCAAGACCAGAACAGATTTACAGCAATATAACATAACATAACATAACATAATATAATAATAAAATATAACATAATATAATATAATATAATATAACAATAAAATATAATATAATATAATATAACATAATATAACAATAAAATATAATATAATATAATATAACATAACAATATAATAAAATATAATATAATATAACAATCAAATAAAATATAATATAATATAACAATAAAATAAAATATAATATAATATAACATAACAATATAATAAAATATAATATAACAATAAAATATAATATAATATAATATAATATAACATAACAATATAATAAAATATAATATAATATAACAATCAAATAAAATATAATATAACGAGTACAAAACCTCCTTTCTGCTCTTTTTAATTCAGATCTTTGTGTCAGAAACATCCTGATTTTAAAAAATAAAAAAAGTGATGCTGTTTTTTTTTTTAATGATGGAAAATAGAAATTCAACTGGTTAAAAATGAAATAATGAATCTACAACATAAACAAGATGGAAAAACAACACAAACAACTCATTATTCCCTCACTGGGTTCCCACAGGAAGTACTTCAAAAGAACCACAGAACACGCAAGTGCACACACACACGCATGCACGCACACACACACACACATGCACACACACACACACAGACACACACACACACACACACAGTTCAGGCTGTCTGGTCTTTGAAGTTGAGAGTCTGATAAGAACCAGAGTTACGTAACCTAAAATATAACAACAAAAGACTTTCTCTTGGAGGAGAAGGAGAGAATGAGGAGAGAGGAAGAGAGGAGTGGAGGAGAAGAGGAGGAGAGGGAGAGAGGAGAGGAGGAGGAGTAGTCTTGACCTCGGAGGAGCTGCTTGATGTCTCTGCTGGCACTGGAGGTGGTGAACTGGTTGACGATGTCCAGCGCCGTCTGGTTGTAGGTGTTCCTGATGTTCACGTCCACCCCGGCCTGAAGGACAGGTAGGACAGAGACACTGAGACACCTGGGGGAAAGTTACCTGGTGACATCACTGGTGACATCACTCACGTCCAGCAGCAGGCGGACCACTTCGGTCTTCCCGTACAGAGACGCTTCGTGCAGAGCCGTTCCAGACTTGGTGGTCTTGTTGATGTCGATGCCGGCCGTCAGCAGCAGCCTGGAACAGAACAGAGAGACCTGATCCACCTGAGTCCTGATCCACCGGAGACATTATCCACCTGAGTCCTGGTCTCAGGGTCCAGTCCATCTTACCGGATGATGTCTTTGTGTCCGTTGCGGGCGGCGAGGTGCAGCGGTGTGGTGAAGGCTGAGTCCGTCTGCTCCTTCCTCTCTCCTTCCAGCAGAGCCACGACCATGTTACTGCTGAGCAGCAGCTGGGCCACCTGAGGGGACAGGACCAAGACCACTAGAGACCAGCAGGAGGACCAGAGAGCACAGAGGACTACTGCTAGAGACCAGCAGGAGGACCAGAGACACACTAAAGACCTGCAGACCTGTTGCCCCTGGACTTGTGTGTTTCTGTTCTGCACCACTAGATGGCGCTAGCAGCTACACACTGTAGCTTTAAGAAGGTGGAACAGGAAGTGGAAACAGCAGCTGGGTGAGAGACAGCTGAAGACATCTGATCTGTTTTACTCCATTTACTGACTGGACTTGAGTACTTCCTGTTTCTCAGAGGTATCTACTGTACTTTCTACTCCTCTAAAGTACTTCTCTCCTCACAGAGGATGGACTCCATGACTTTATTTTTTAAGGTTTACTTTCTTTTTTTTAGTTTTTGTACAATGCCTTTTTAAATATATATAGAGTACGTCTCTCCACCAACATGTGGTATGAGAGAGTAAATTAAAAATAATCCATCAGGACGTGGACAGGAACTATTCACGCACACACACGGATTATTTATTGTGGATTATTTGTTTAGCTGCAACAGAAAAAAGACAAAGAGACAGAAAGATAACGGTGATGTTTACTGACAGAGATAGAGAGGTGTTGCCACGGTAACAAAACCAAACCGGTGTGTGTGTGTGTGTGTGTGTCCAGCTGTGACTGTTTGTCTGAAACACACTGTTTTGACGTCCTCCAAAACCTGATTGTATCCTTAAACCGGACCAGACCAGACCAGGTCTTCCTGGTTTCAAACCGGAACCAACATGGCCGCTCGTTGGAGACTTTTCCCCTTCTTATCTTTCAAAAATAGCTCATTGAAATGTGTTTCTGCAGCGTCTGTCTTCAAGGGTTAGCGTAGCCGCTAATAGTTTCATCCTCACAGACTCAGTTTGTTATTTTGATTGACAGATGGTTCGTCCAATCATCTGCCAGGTGTCTTTTTTCTCCACAACTCACCTGGACTCTGCCGAACTCACAGGCCAGGTCCAGAGGAGTCTTCTTGGCCTTGTTGACCAGACAGGGGTTGGACTGATGCTGCAGCAACATCTCAGACTGTCAACAAACAAACAAACAAACAAACAAACAACATTTTATGGATGAAAAAAGTACTTTCATACCAACCAAAGTTAGAATCCTTTATTTTATTCTGATTTCAGTCAACCCTCCGGTGTTTTCAGATATTTAATGTTCTGTCCTAAAGCAGAGATTTACTCCACAGAAAAGCATCACTTCCTGTCTGAGCTCAGACTGAGAGAAAGAAGAAGAACAGAACTGATAACAACATTAAAAACAGCACGGGGCTAGCTTAGCTTAGCATAAGGACTGGAAGCGTTAGCCTGTCCCTGTGTGACAGATGTGGACAGATGTGTGTTATCATGGCAGCTCTGCAGGATTATCGAGACAACAGAGTCCAGATTTAAGGTGGACTGCTGTGTTTAAAACAGACAGATATACACACTGTGAGGCTTTTTAGAAGAACCTTTAAAATACACTTTAACTTTTATTTTAAAAAACACAAAATGACACAGTACAGGCGTCCTGCATTCAAAATGTTATTTTAGCAAAAGTACTACCAGCAAAATGTACTTAAACTTAAGTATAACAATACACACACACATATATATATATATATATATATATAAAACATAAATAAAAGAGTAAAATAATGTGGTTTCTTAAGACCGCTGCGCCTTTAAACATGCAGAGCGTCTAGTGGTATGTAAAGCTACATATGATAGGATATACAGGGTATGTATGTATATATACACACAGTATTAAAATCCTGTCTGAAAAATAACCTCAGGATTAATAAAGAAAGGAAAAACATGTGGTCACATCTGGTCAGTCTGTCCTGCTGGGACACAAACAACGTCACTAATCACCCCCCCCAAAAAAAAAAATCTAAAAACCTAAACCTAAACCTAAGTCATTTACTCGACTAAAAGACAGGTGAGAGGACAGGTGAGTGATGAGAGGACAGGTTAGAGGTGAGAGGACAAGTGAGAGGACAGGTTAGAGGTGAGAGGACAGGTAAGTGATGAGAGGACAGTTTAGAGGTGAGAGGACAAGTGAGAGGACAGGTTAGAGGTGAGAGGACAGGTAAGTGATGAGAGGACAGGTTAGAGGTGAGAGGACAGGTGAGAGGACAGGTTAGAGGTGAGAGGACAGGTTAGAGGTGAGAGGACAGGTGAGAGGACAGGTTAGAGGTGAGAGGACAGGTAAGTGATGAGAGGACAGGTTAGAGGTGAGAGGACAGGTGAGAGGACAGTCTAGAGGTGAGAGGACAGGTAAGTGATGAGAGGACAGGTTAGAGGTGAGAGGACAGGTAAGTGATGAGAGGACAGGTAAGTGATGAGAGGACAGGTTAGAGGTGAGAGGACAGGTGAGTGATGAGAGGACAGGTTAGAGGTGAGAGGACAGGTGAGAGGACAGTCTAGAGGTGAGAGGACAGGTAAGTGATGAGAGGACAGGTTAGAGGTGAGAGGACAGGTAAGTGATGAGAGGACAGGTGAGAGGACAGTCTAGAGGTGAGAGGACAGGTAAGTGATGAGAGGACAGGTTAGAGGTGAGAGGACAGGTGAGAGGACAGTCTAGAGGTGAGAGGACAGGTAAGTGATGAGAGGACAGGTTAGAGGTGAGAGGACAGGTAAGTGATGAGAGGACAGGTAAGTGATGAGAGGACAGGTTAGAGGTGAGAGGACAGGTGAGTGATGAGAGGACAGGTTAGAGGTGAGAGGACAGGTGAGAGGACAGTCTAGAGGTGAGAGGACAGGTAAGTGATGAGAGGACAGGTTAGAGGTGAGAGGACAGGTAAGTGATGAGAGGACAGGTAAGTGATGAGAGGACAGGTTAGAGGTGAGAGGACAGGTGAGTGATGAGAGGACAGGTTAGAGGTGAGAGGACAAGTGAGAGGACAGGTTAGAGGTGAGAGGACAGGTAAGTGATGAGAGGACAGGTTAGAGGTGAGAGGACAAGTGAGAGGACAGGTTAGAGGTGAGAGGACAGGTAAGTGATGAGAGGACAGGTTAGAGGTGAGAGGACAGGTGAGAGGACAGGTTAGAGGTGAGAGGACAGGTTAGAGGTGAGAGGACAGGTGAGAGGACAGGTTAGAGGTGAGAGGACAGGTAAGTGATGAGAGGACAGGTTAGAGGTGAGAGGACAGTCTAGAGGTGAGAGGACAGTCTAGAGGTGAGAGGACAGGTAAGTGATGAGAGGACAGGTTAGAGGTGAGAGGACAGGTAAGTGATGAGAGGACAGGTAAGTGATGAGAGGACAGGTTAGAGGTGAGAGGACAGGTGAGTGATGAGAGGACAGGTTAGAGGTGAGAGGACAGGTGAGAGGACAGTCTAGAGGTGAGAGGACAGGTAAGTGATGAGAGGACAGGTTAGAGGTGAGAGGACAGGTAAGTGATGAGAGGACAGGTGAGAGGACAGTCTAGAGGTGAGAGGACAGGTAAGTGATGAGAGGACAGGTTAGAGGTGAGAGGACAGGTGAGAGGACAGTCTAGAGGTGAGAGGACAGGTAAGTGATGAGAGGACAGGTTAGAGGTGAGAGGACAGGTAAGTGATGAGAGGACAGGTTAGAGGTGAGAGGACAGGTTAGAGGTGAGAGGACAGGTGAGTGATGAGAGGACAGGTTAGAGGTGAGAGGACAGGTAAGTGATGAGAGGACAGGTTAGAGGTGAGAGGACAGGTTA
This sequence comes from Synanceia verrucosa, assembly GCA_029721515.1. Classification (NCBI taxonomy): domain Eukaryota; kingdom Metazoa; phylum Chordata; class Actinopteri; order Perciformes; family Synanceiidae; genus Synanceia; species Synanceia verrucosa. The sequence continues at coordinate 25,673,366 of CM056563.1, read as the reverse complement.
GAGGTGAGAGGACAGGTGAGTGATGAGAGGACAGGTTAGAGGTGAGAGGACAGGTAAGTGATGAGACGACAGGTGAGAGGACAGGTTAGAGGTGAGAGGACAGGTGAGTGATGAGAGGACAGGTAAGTGATGAGAGGACAGGTAAGTGATGAGAGGACAGGTGAGAGGACAGGTTAGAGGTGAGAGGACAAGTGAGAGGACAGGTTAGAGGTGAGAGGACAGGTAAGTGATGAGAGGACAGGTAAGTGATGAGAGGACAGGTTAGAGGACAGATGAGTGATGAGAGGACAGGTTAGAGGTGAGAGGACAAGTGAGAGGACAGGTTAGAGGTGAGAGGACAGGTGAGAGGACAGGTTAGAGGTGAGAGGACAGGTGAGAGGACAGGTTAGAGGTGAGAGGACGGGTGAGAGGACAGTCTAGAGGTGAGAGGACAGGTAAGTGATGAGAGGACAGGTTAGAGGTGAGAGGACAGGTTAGAGGTGAGAGGACAGGTGAGTGATGAGAGGACAGGTTAGAGGTGAGAGGACAGGTGAGTGATGAGAGGACAGGTTAGAGGACAGGTTAGAGGTGAGAGGACAGGTAAGTGATGAGAGGACAGGTTAGAGGACAGGTTAGAGGACAGGTTAGAGGTGAGAGGACAGGTAAGTGATGAGAGGACAGGTTAGAGGACAGGTTAGAGGACAGGTTAGAGGTGAGAGGACAGGTTAGAGGTGAGAGGACAGGTGAGTGATGAGAGGACAGGTTAGAGGTGAGAGGACAGGTAAGTGATGAGAGGACAGGTGAGAGGACAGGTTAGAGGTGAGAGGACAGGTAAGTGATGAGAGGACAGGTTAGAGGTGAGAGGACAGGTGAGTGATGAGAGGACAGGTTAGAGGTGAGAGGACAGGTGAGTGATGAGAGGACAGGTTAGAGGTGAGAGGACAGGTAAGTGATGAGAGGACAGGTTAGAGGTGAGAGGACAGGTAAGTGATGAGAGGACAGGTTAGAGGTGAGAGGACAGGTACTCACCACCTGGTAGTGTCCATACTGGGCTGCCAGGTGCAGAGGGATGTGTCCGTCCAGAGAGACGCCGTTCACTGAAGCTCCAGAGCGAAGCAGCATCAGAACAGAGTCAGCCTTCCCCTGCCAGGCAGCGTAGTGCAGAGGACGCATCCCTGAGGACACCAGTCTGGTTCAGTCTGATCTGATCTTAATCTCAACTCTGAGTCTGAGTCCAGAGCCAATGACATCAAGTCATCATCATGATGTCATCGTGACATCATGACGGTGTGTTTGTTTCTCACCGTTGCTGTCCTTAACATCCACGGTGGCCTGGGCCTCCAGCAGCGCAGACAGCAGCTCTGTGGTCCCGGTGAGGGCGGCGTGGTGCAGCGCCGAGAACCTGAGGGGTCACAGGGCGGAGTTATGGACCAGCTGGATCCACGTCAGACCACGTCAGACCACGTCAGACCACAAATCATTAAGATCACCAGAAATAAAATGTGTGCTGTTGAAAAATTAGCACTTAATGTGGACCAGACCTCCTCTAGATCTGGGATCAGTATTAAATAAATCAAATGAAGAACTGATGAACTCTGGACTCTCTTCTCTTTAGAAATCATTCATTAAGTTTTTTTTTTTTTCTATCAGTTGGAATTAATTTCTCTGAATTTCTTAAAAAAAACAAACTCTAACATCAGAAGAACTTCAGCAGTTTTAGAGGCGGAGTCTCTGCTCAGGTGTGTCTGGACTCATCCTGAAGCTGCCGACCTGCAGCCACAGGTGAGCTCATTGGCCACGCCCTCTGCAGTGTGTTTCCTGTTAACTCTTTCAGTCCACAGAGCCGTTACACACCTGAACATCCAGGTGAGCATCCTGGAATAACCTGAGAAAATGATTTTCATCAATCATGGAGCGTCACGATGGTGTGAATCATAGTAAGAAATTATCATTTGAATCATTTTATTGAATTTATTATCATTAATCTCCTGACACTGATATGTCTGCAGTAAGTTAATATCAGACGATGTAATTATAATAATAATAATAATAATAAATGCATCAGCAGGAAAAAAAATAAAATGATATTTATCCATCAATTAATGAAGGAATTCATTTGGAGATTCCTTGCTGTGTATTCTCATTTAGACTGTGTATATTTCTATATTTATAATGTTCCTGAGAGTCATAATAATGAACAACACATCTATATGAATGCTGCTCTTTTAATAAAGACACCTCCCCCACATGGAGCTCAGACAGGAAGTAGCGCTGCAGGCTACATGTGGCGTCCTGTAAATGAAGACAGGATGAATAAAGACGAGGAGGGAGGGCTGCTCTTTCTGTCGGTTGCGTAACATCAGCGCTGGTATTCATGAGGACGCCGGCGGCGGCTCCAACGGTAATGGATGGTAGAGAGAGAGAGAGAGAGGGGAGAGAGAGAGAGAGAGAGGAGAGAGAGAGAGATGAGAGAAGAGAGAGAAAGAGGAGAGAGAAAGAGGAGAGAGAGAGAGAAGAGAGAAGAGAGAGAAAGAGGAGAGAGAGAGGAGAGAGAGAGAGAAGAGAGAAGAGAGAGAAAGAGGAGAGAGAGGGGAGAGAAGAGAGAGAAAGAGGAGAGACAGAGAGAGAGACAGAGAGAGAGAGAGAGGGGAGAGAGAGCGAGAAGGGAGAGAGAGAGAGAGGCGAGAGAGAGAGAGAGAGAGAGAGAGAGAGAGAGAGAGAGAGAGACAGAGAGAGAGAGAGAGAGAGAGAGAGGTGGAGAGAGAGAGAGAGAGAGAGGGAGAGAGAGAGAGAGAGAGAGAGAGAGAGATAGAGAGAGAGAGAGAGAGAGAGAGAGAGAGAGAGAGAGAGAGAGAGAGAGAGAGAGAGAGTGAGAGAGAGAGAGAGAGAGAGAGAGAGAGAGAGAGAGAGAGAGAGAGAGAGAGAGAGAGAGAGAGCGAGAAGGGAGAGAGAGAGAGAGACAGAGAGAGAGAGAGAGGGGAGAGAGGAGAGAGAGAGAGAGACAGAGAGAGAGAGAGAGGGAGACAGAGAGAGAGAGAGGGGGGAGAGAGGAGAGAGAGAGAGAGACAGAGAGAGAGAGAGAGGGGAGAGAGAGCGAGAAGGGGGAGAGAGAGAGACGAGGAAGACAAGAAGTTGGAGGAAGTTTTACTGTCAGTATTCAGACCTGCTACTGTGGTACTAGTACTAGTACTGCAGTACTAGTACTAGTACCACAGTAGTGTCTCTGCCCTGCAGTCTGTGGTTGGACTGAAGCCTCAGCTTCTGCATTCTGGATGTCGCCATCTTGGTTTTTTTGCAACCACTGATCACCAGAATATTTAATACTTGTTTTCCAGGAATTTTAAAAATGACTGTTTATCAAAAACCCTTTTGGACTGAGGTGTTATTTCCTGTCCTGAGTTTAGTGGTTGTTTGGTCTTCTGGATTCATTCCAGTGTTCTGGATCAAATCTGGCTCTAAAAGTTTAAATTCCTGTTCAGATTAAAATACAATATTTCATACTAAACATTTCAAATGTCATAATGTGAAAGGATATGTATTGATAAAAAGACATATTTAGTATAAGCACAGGTATTTTGGTGAGAAACTTCAGTACTGGACTCACTCCCAGCTTCTGCTCAGAGTTTAAAGACTTCTATTTGTTTCAGTGTTAACATAAGACCTGATCACTCAGGTCATTCAGGACTTACAGGCTGATCAGCTGTTTTCACCCTGGAGGATTGTGGGAAGACGGCGTCGGTCAAAAGACAAAAACATGGGACTGTTTAGGTATTTGAAATGAGGTGCCATAAACCTAACCAAGATGACAATGACCACAAACCAAATGAAGATGCTGCTGATGTATATAGTAGTACATGTTTATGTTTATGTGTATCTAAGCAGTACTGGGCTGCTGTGAACTCCTCCTCAGCTGTCAGCGCTGCATTAAATCATCCAGACTCAGTCTGAGGCCCTCTGACCTCTGACCTTTGACCCCTCTGAGGGCCCAAACAAAGCAGTCCAACACTTGAGGACGTCTGAGGACTGATGTGTCTCTGACCCTTCAGCTCCTCTTCTCCACAGCCTCATTTAGAGTCAAACAGACTAAAGCAGGAGGTGCTTTAGGACACGACTGCCTGCTGACTGACAGGTCGTTACCACGACAACGTCTGGTCAACAGCCAAAAACCAGCTCTTCATATATTATTATATTATCATCAAGTCATCAGTGAGATAAAATCTGTGTTTGCCTGTGAACATTTCTGAGAAGAACTGTTTTAATGGACGAAACTGGAGAGACCAGAAGGAGCTCTGACAGAGAACACATCCACACCTCCAGACCTCCAGAACTCCACAACTCCAGACCTCCAGACCTCCAGACCTCCATAACTCCAGACCTCCACACCTCCACAACTCCAGACCTCCAGACCTCCACACCTCCAGACCTCCACACCTCCAGAACTCCAGACCTCCACACCTCCACACCTCCAGACATCCAGACATCCAGACATCCAGACATCCACACCTCCACAACTCCAGACCTCCAGACCTCCACAACTCCAGACCTCCAGACCTCCACACCTCCAGACCTCCAGACCTCCAGACCTCCAGACCTCCACACCTCCACACCTCCAGACATCCACACCTCCAGAACTCCAGACCTCCACACCTCCACACCTCCAGACATCCAGACCTCCAGACATCCAGACATCCACACCTCCAGACCTCCAGACCTCCACAACTCCAGACCTCCACACCTCCACAACTCCAGACCTCCACACCTCCAGACCTCCACACCTCCAGACCTCCACAACTCCAGACCTCCACAACTCCACAACTCCAGACCTCCACACCTCCACACCTCCACAACTCCAGACCTCCACACCTCCACAACTCCAGACCTCCACACCTCCACAACTCCAGACCTCCACACCTCCACACCTCCAGACCTCCACAACTCCAGACCTCCACACCTCCACAACTCCACACCTCCAGACCTCCACACCTCCACAACTCCACAACTCCAGACCTCCACACCTCCACAACTCCAGACCTCCACACCTCCACACCTCCACACCTCCACAACTCCAGACCTCCACACCTCCACAACTCCAGACCTCCACACCTCCACAACTCCAGACCTCCACACCTCCACACCTCCAGACCTCCACAACTCCAGACCTCCACACCTCCACAACTCCAGACCTCCATAACTCCAGACCTCCACACCTCCACAACTCCAGACCTCCACACCTCCACACCTCCAGACCTCCACAACTCCAGACCTCCACACCTCCACAACTCCAGACCTCCACACCTCCAGACCTCCAGACCTCCACAACTCCAGACCTCCAGACCTCCAGACCTCCACACCTCCAGACCTCCACACCTCCAGACCTCCACACCTCCACACCTCCACACCTCCAGACCTCCACAACTCCAGACCTCCACACCTCCAGACCTCCACACCTCCACAACTCCAGACCTCCAGACCTCCACAACTCCAGACCTCCAGACCTCCACACCTCCAGACCTCCACACCTCCAGACCTCCACACCTCCACACCTCCAGACATCCAGACATCCAGACATCCACACCTCCAGACCTCCAGACCTCCACAACTCCAGACCTCCAGACCTCCACAACTCCAGACCTCCAGACCTCCACACCTCCAGACCTCCAGACCTCCACAACTCCAGACCTCCAGACCTCCACACCTCCAGACCTCCACACCTCCAGACCTCCACACCTCCAGACCTCCAGACCTCCACACCTCCACACCTCCAGACCTCCAGACCTCCACACCTCCACACCTCCAGACCTCCACACCTCCAGACCTCCACAACTCCACACCTCCACACCTCCAGACCTCCAGACCTCCACACCTCCAGACCTCCACACCTCCAGACCTCCAGACCTCCACACCTCCACACCTCCAGACCTCCACACCTCCAGACCTCCAGACCTCCACACCTCCACACCTCCAGACCTCCACACCTCCAGACCTCCACAACTCCACACCTCCACACCTCCACACCTCCAGACCTCCACACCTCCACACCTCCAGACCTCCACACCTCCAGACCTCCAGACCTCCACACCTCCAGACCTCCACACCTCCAGACCTCCACACCTCCACAACTCCAGACCTCCAGACCTCCACAACTCCAGACCTCCACACCTCCAGACCTCCACAACTCCAGACCTACACACCTCCACACCTCCAGACCTCCAGACCTCCACAACTCCAGACCTCCAGACCTCCACAACTCCAGACCTCCAGACCTCCATAACTCCAGACCTCCACACCTCCACAACTCCAGACCTCCACACCTCCACACCTCCAGACCTCCACAACTCCAGACCCCCACACCTCCAGACCTCCACACCTCCACAACTCCAGACCTCCAGACATCCACATCTCCAGACCTCCACAACTCTAGACCTCCACACCTCCAGACCTCCACACCTCCAGACCTCCACAACTCCAGACCTCCAGACCTCCACAACTCCAGACCTCCAGACCTCCAGACATCCACATCTCCAGACCTCCACAACTCTAGACCTCCACACCTCCAGACCTCCACACCTCCAGACCTCCACAACGCCAGACCTCCACAACGCCAGACCTCCACAACTCCACAACTCCACACCTCCACACCTCCAGACCTCCACAACGCCAGACCTCCACAACGCCAGACCTCCACAACTCCACACCTCCAGACCTCCACACCTCCAGACCTCCACAACGCCAGACCTCCACAACGCCAGACCTCCACACCTCCAGACCTCCACAACTCCAGACCTCCACACCTCCAGACCTCCACAACTCCAGACCTCCAGACCTCCACAACTCCAGACCTCCAGACCTCCAGACATCCACACCTCCAGACCTCCACACCTCCACACCTCCAGACCTCCAGACCTCCACAACTCCAGACCTCCAGACCTCCACACCTCCAGACCTCCACAACTCCAGACCTCCACAACTCCAGACCTCCAGACCTCCACAACTCCAGACCTCCACACCTCCACAACTCCAGACCTCCAGACCTCCACAACTCCAGACCTCCACACCTCCAGACCTCCAGACCTCCACACCTCCAGACCTCCAGACCTCCACACCTCCACACCTCCAGACCTCCACAACTCCAGACCTCCAGACCTCCACACCTCCAGACCTCCAGACCTCCACACCTCCACAACTCCAGACCTCCAGACCTCCACAACTCCAGACATCCAGACCTCCACAACTCCAGACATCCAGACCTCCAGACCTCCAGACATCCAGACCTCCAGACATCCAGACATCCAGACCTCCAGACCTCCACACCTCCAGACCTCCAGACCTCCAGACCTCCACACCTCCAGACCTCCAGACCTCCACAACTCCACACCTCCAGACCTCCACAACTCTAGACCTCCACACCACCAGACCTCCACAACTCCAGACCTCTACAACTCCAGACCTCCAGACCTCCACAACTCCAGACCTCCACACCTCCAGAACTCCAAACCTCCAGACCTCCACACCTCCAGACCTCCACAACTCCAGACCTCCACACCTCCAGACCTCCAGACCTCCACACCTCCAGACCTCCAGACCTCCACATCTCCAGACCTCAACAACTCCAGACCTCCACACCTTCAGACCTCCAGACCTCCACAACTCCAGACCTCCAGACCTCCACAACTCCAGACCTCCAGACATCCAGACCTCCACACCTCCAGACCTCCACAACTCCAGACCTCCACACCTCCACACCTTCAGACATCCACACCTCCAGACATCCAGACCTCCAGACCTCCAGACCTCCACACCTCCAGACATCCAGACCTCCAGACATCCAGACATCCAGACCTCCAGACCTCCACACCTCCAGACCTCCACAACTCCAGACCTCCACACCTCCAGACCTCCACACCTCCAGAACTCCAGACCTCCACACCTCCACACCTCCAGACATCCAGACCTCCAGACCTCCACAACTCCAGACCTCCACAACTCCAGACCTCCACACCTCCAGACCTCCAGACCTCCAGACATCCAGACCTCCAGACATCCAGACCTCCACACCTCCAGACCTCCACACCTCCACACCTCCAGACCTCCACACCTCCACACCTCCAGACCTCCACACCTCCAGACCTCCACACCTCCAGACCTCCACACCTCCACACCTCCACACCTCCAGACCTCCACACCTCCAGACCTCCACACCTCCAGACCTCCACACCTCCACACCTCCACACCTCCAGACCTCCACACCTCCACACCTCCACACCTCCAGACCTCCACACCTCCAGACCTCCACAACTCCACACCTCCACACCTCCACACCTCCAGACCTCCACACCTCCAGACCTCCAGACCTCCACACCTCCACAACTCCAGACCTCCACACCTCCAGACCTCCACACCTCCACAACTCCAGACCTCCAGACCTCCAGACCTCCACACCTCCACACCTCCACACCTCCAGACCTCCACAACTCCAGACCTCCAGACCTCCACAACTCCAGACCTCCAGACCTCCACACCTCCAGACCTCCATAACTCCAGACCTCCACAACTCCAGACCTCCACACCTCCAGACCTCCACAACTCCAGACCTCCACACCTCCAGACCTCCACACCTCCACAACTCCAGACCTCCAGACCTCCAGACATCCACATCTCCAGACCTCCACAACTCTAGACCTCCACACCTCCAGACCTCCACAACTCCAGACCTCCAGACCTCCAGACCTCCACAACTCCACAACTCCACACCTCCAGACCTCCACAACTCCAGACCTCCACACCTCCAGACCTCCACAACTCCAGACCTCCAGACCTCCACAACTCCAGACCTCCAGACCTCCAGACATCCACATCTCCAGACCTCCACAACTCTAGACCTCCACACCTCCAGACCTCCACACCTCCAGACCTCCACAACGCCAGACCTCCAGACCTCCAGACCTCCACAACTCCACACCTCCACACCTCCAGACCTCCACAACTCCAGACCTCCACACCTCCAGACCTCCACAACTCCAGACCTCCAGACCTCCACAACTCCAGACCTCCAGACCTCCAGACATCCACACCTCCAGACCTCCACACCTCCAGACCTCCAGACCTCCACAACTCCAGACCTCCAGACCTCCACACCTCCAGACCTCCACAACTCCAGACCTCCAGACCTCCACAACTCCAGACCTCCACACCTCCACAACTCCAGACCTCCAGACCTCCACAACTCCAGACCTCCACACCTCCAGACCTCCAGACCTCCACAACTCCAGACCTCCAGACCTCCACACCTCCACAACTCCAGACCTCCAGACCTCCACAACTCCAGACATCCAGACCTCCACACCTCCAGACATCCAGACCTCCAGACATCCAGACATCCAGACCTCCAGACATCCAGACATCCAGACCTCCACACCTCCAGACCTCCAGACCTCCACAACTCCACACCTCCAGACCTCCACAACTCCACACCTCCAGACCTCCACAACTCTAGACCTCCACACCACCAGACCTCTACAACTCCAGACCTCCAGACCTCCACAACTCCAGACCTCCACACCTCCAGAACTCCAAACCTCCAGACCTCCACACCTCCAGACCTCCACAACTCCAGACCTCCACACCTCCAGACCTCCAGACCTCCACACCTCCAGACCTCCAGACCTCCACATCTCCAGACCTCAACAACTCCAGACCTCCACACCTTCAGACCTCCAGACCTCCACAACTCCAGACCTCCAGACCTCCACAACTCCAGACCTCCAGACATCCAGACCTCCACACCTCCAGACCTCCACAACTCCAGACCTCCACACCTCCACAACTCCAGACCTCCAGACCTCCACACCTCCACACCTTCAGACATCCACACCTCCAGACATCCAGACCTCCAGACCTCCAGACCTCCACACCTCCAGACATCCAGACCTCCAGACATCCAGACATCCAGACCTCCAGACCTCCACACCTCCAGACCTCCAGACCTCCACAACTCCAGACCTCCACACCTCCAGACCTCCACACCTCCAGAACTCCAGACCTCCACACCTCCAGACATCCAGACCTCCAGACCTCCACACCTCCAGACCTCCACAACTCCAGACCTCCACAACTCCAGACCTCCACACCTCCAGACATCCAGACATCCAGACCTCCACACCTCCACACCTCCAGACCTCCACAACTCCAGACCTCCACACCTCCAGACCTCCACACCTCCACACCTCCAGACCTCCACAACTCCAGACCTCCACACCTCCAGACATCCAGACCTCCACACCTCCAGACCTCCACAACTCCAGACCTCCAGACCTCCACACCTCCAGACCTCCACACCTCCAGAACTCCAGACCTCCACATCTCCAGACCTCCACACCTCCACAACTCCAGACCTCCAGACCTCCACACCTCCAGACCTCCACACCTCCACACCTCCAGACATCCACACCTCCAGACCTCCACAACTCCAGACCTCCACAACTCCAGACCTCCACACCTCCAGACCTCCAGACCTCCACACCTCCACAACTCCAGACCTCCACACCTCCAGACCTCCACACCTCCAGACCTCCAGACCTCCACAACTCCAGACCTCCACACCTCCAGACCTCCACACCTCCAGACCTCCAGACCTCCACACCTCCAGACCTCCAGACCTCCACAACTCCAGACCTCCACACCTCCAGACCTCCAGACCTCCACAACTCCAGACCTCCACACCTCCAGACATCCAGACCTCCACACCTCCAGACCTCCACAACTCCAGACCTCCAGACCTCCACACCTCCAGACCTCCACACCTCCAGAACTCCACATCTCCAGACCTCCACACCTCCACACCTCCAGACCTCCACACCTCCAGACCTCCACAACTCCAGACCTCCACACCTCCACACCTCCAGACCTCCACACCTCCAGAACTCCAGACCTCCACACCTCCAGACCTCCAGACCTCCACACCTCCAGACCTCCAGACCTCCACAACTCCAAACCTCCACACCTTCAGACCTCCAGACCTCCACACCTCCAGACCTCCGTCAGTGACGGTGCAGCTCTCCAGCCTGTCATGGTTCTTTCATGAACATCTGGCCAGACATCTGTCTGCAAACAGACCAACAGACAGACTGAAGATAAGTGACCTGTGAGGACTCTGCCTCCCTGCCTGCTGACTGACAGGCTGCCAACATGACCTGACCTGCGGGCTAACACTGGAGGATTGTGGGAAGCTGGCTTCTTGTAGATGTTGTGTTTTGATGCAGCGTCTTGATTTCGGCAGCAGGGCGGCGCTGCGTCACCCAGCAGACTCAGCAAAAGCTGGAAACGCTGCGTCATTTTTCTGATATTCAAACACTGAAGATCCAAACCACAAACCACAGCAGATACTACGACCAACAAACAAAGATGACAACAAACAAAAACCAAGATGGCGTCAACCTTCACAGTCCATTTTTTGGATCTGGCAGCTTTGCCGTCAGTGCAGCTCATTTTACCAGAATAAAGCAGAGAGGAACCATCAGGAGCATCATGAAGACTTTAAATAAACGACATGACGACGATCACAGAGCTGACTTCACCACTCACCCGTCTGAGTCCTGGTAGTTCACATTCAGCCTCTTGGTGGAGCCCAGCAACTCTGGAAAACACACAGAAGCACAGATTATTGATATGACCGCAGCAGGAAACATTTCATCAGAGTGGTCATGGTTAAAACGCCACAGTGTGGGAACACACGCCATGCTGACTGAGGCATGCTGGGAAACCTTTAAGCTTTGAATGGTCAAACAAACATGAGCTGATGCAGAAATGTGACGAGGAAACGTTGGGATCTTCCTCCAGTCTGATATGTAAAAAGAGGATGCTTAAAAAACAGAAGCAGTGGCAGGAAAACCAAGATGGTGACGCTTAAAAACAACTGCAGCAACGACGACTAAAATAGCAACAAGCGAAAGATCCAAGAGTCCACAAATGTCCACGTCTTCAATCCAGTCTGTCTGATGTCTGTAAAGATGGACGGAGATACTGATATGAATGGATCTAAAATACAGCTGAGCACAGAGCATGAAGCACAGTGAAGCTGCTGCAGTGTTTACCATCAGAGGTCACCAGAGGTCAAAGGTCACTCAGAGGGGAGGATGGGACCATGTCAGCGTTAACCTCTACGTTCCCTCTGGGATCTGAGCGCTGCTTTGATTATGACCTGATTTCATCATGAATGGGAATAAATCAGCAGATTAAATTAACAGAAAGACTCAACGTTTCCTGTCTGTGTCTTCAACACAGACTGATAAACCCTCTGATGGCAAACCCTCACTGCCTGCTGACTGGAAGCTAACTGGATGCTAACTGGAAGCTAACTGGATGCTAACTGGATGCTAACTGGAAGCTAACTGGATGCTAACTGGAAGCTAACTGGATGGTAACTCCTGCAGCCGATGGTCATCTTCATCATTATCATGATTTGCTGAGCAGGAGAGGAGGAAGAGGAGTGGAGAGAGGAGGAGGAAGAAGAGGAGTGGAGAGAGGAGGAGGAGGAAGGAGGAAGAGGAGAAGAAAGAGAGTAAATAATCAAAATAATCACCAGATCAATCGATGCTAATTAATAACAACCTCAAGTTTCACAGAAACAGTAACTTTTATTTCTTCGGTCCACTTCCTGTCTGTTTACATTCCTGAGGAGGCTGAGCAGGTCGAATGGAGGTTCAGGCAGCCATCACTCTGATCAGCTGATAACAGAGACTCAGAGCAGCTGAGTCAATAGAAAACAACAGAAAACAATAGAAAACAGTAGGAAACAGAAGGAAACAGTAGAACACAGGAAACAGTAGAAAACAATAGAAAACAGTAGAAAACAGAAGGAAACAGTAGAACACAGGAAACAGTAGAAAACAATAGAAAACAGTAGGAAACAGAAGGAAACAGTAGAACACAGGAAACAGTAGAAAACAATAGAAAACAGTAGGAAACAGTAGAAAACAGTAGAAAACAATCGAAAACAGTCGAAGACAGAAGGAAACAGTAGGAAACAGTAGAAAACAGTAGAAAACAATAGAAGACAGAAGGAAACAGTAGAAAACAGTAGAAGACAGAAGGAAACAGTAGAAAACAGTAGAAGACAGAAGGAAACAGTAGGAAACAGTAGAAAACAGTAGAAGACAGAAGGAAACAGTAGAAAACAGTAGGAAACAGTAGAAAACAGTAGAAAACAATAGAAGACAGAAGGAAACAGTAGAAAACAGTAGAAGACAGAAGGAAACAGTAGAAAACAATAGAAAACAGTAGGAAACAATAGAAAACAGTAGAAGACAATAGAAAGCCGTAGAAAACAATAGAAAACAGTAGGAAACAATAGAAAACAGTAGTAAACAATAGAAAACAGTAGAAGACAAGGAAACAGTAGAACACAGTAGAAAATAATAGAAAACAGTAGAAAACCATAGAAAACAATAGAAAACAGTAGAAAACAGAAGGAAACAGTAGAAAACAATAGAAAACAGTAGAAAACAGTAGAACACAGGAAACAGTAGAAAACAATAGAAAACAGTAGGAAACAGAAGGAAACAGTAGAACACAGGAAACAGTAGAAAACAATAGAAAACAGTAGGAAACAGTAGAAAACAGTAGAAGACAGAAGGAAACAGTAGGAAACAGTAGAAAACAGTAGAAGACAGAAGGAAACAGTAGAAAACAGTAGGAAACAGTAGAAAACAGTAGAAAACAATAGAAAACAGTAGAAGACAGAAGGAAACAGTAGAAAACAGTAGAAGACAGAAGGAAACAGTAGAAAACAGGAAACAGTAGAAAACAATAGAAAACAGTAGGAAACAATAGAAAACAGTAGAAGACAATAGAAAGGCGTAGAAAACAATAGAAAACAGTAGGAAACAATAGAAAACAGTAGTAAACAATAGAAAACAGTAGAAGACAAGGAAACAGTAGAACACAGGAAACAGTAGAAAACAGTAGAAAATAATAGAAAACAGTAGAAAACCATAGAAAACAATAGAAAACAGTAGAAAACAATAGAAATCAGTAGAAAACAGTAGAAAACTCGACCAGCAGACGAGCAGCGGTTCCTGTTTCTGTTGAAGCAGCTCGTCTGTTTATTTAGTCTTTGGTTTTATGATTCGTCACCATGGACACCAAACATGTGACATCACTGTCTCTCATCCCTTCAGTCATCTTGTTTATTTACTGACACGTTTAGTTATTGTTTACTGATCTGTGTTTACTTGTTTTCTTCCTGTCAGAGCAGAGCAGGACCTCCACCTGACATCATCATACTCAGCTCGTCTTCATTCTCAGTGGATTAACAGAAATCACTGCTGGACCTCCTTATGAGCTCAGGTGTGGACAGGTGTGTTTGTTTGCTCAGACACATGACAAATTAGGGGGAATACTGCTCTTAAAACCTGCAGCACACAATAATACTAATAATAAATCCAGTTTGGTGTGAGGGATTACATGCTCCATCAGTTTTTAAAGTCCTCTCACTGACAGAAACAGCAGGACAAACATCCATAAACCCAAACACAGGCAGAAACACGACGTCCTGTTGTCATAAACAGCATGTTAGAAACTAACAAGAGTTAACAAACTACAGAGCTCTTTTATCTGTCAGGACAAACGCTGAGCTTAAAGTGCTGTTTCCTTGAACAGAGTTTGGTGGCTCTCCACACATATTGTTCAGGAGGAAATGAGCTCAGCTCCACACCCTGTTCCTCTGCTCATAATGGACTCTTCCTCTCAGACAGACCTCCATCTTTCTGGACCGTCGCAGCACCAGACCCCCTCCACCACCCCAAGGCTGCAGCATGTGACCGGGCATGCCTGCCGTTCAGCCTGGGTGTGGCGGACCAAGCCTCCACTTCCAGGAACACTGATAAGATCGCAACTTTACTTTGAAGGAATCTTTAAAACTACTGGGTCAATGTTAAATATGTTTTTTTTTTTAATTGTTATAGTTTCAACAAATATCAAATCTGTAATTGTCAAGGTAACAGTGGAGGATGGAGTCTGGTGAGAGGAGGGCTTAAATTACAGCTTTAGTAAATGGAGTCTGGTGAGGGGAGAGCTTAAATTACAGCTTTAGTGAATGGAGTCTGGTGAGAGGAGAGCTTAAATTACAGCTTTAGTGAATGGAGTCTGGTGGGAGGAGAGCTTAAATTACAGCTTTAGCGAATGGAGTCTGGTGAGAGGAGAGCTTAAATTACAGCTTTAGCGAATGGAGTCTGGTGAGGGGAGAGCTTAAATTACAGCTTTAGCGAATGGAGTCTGGTGAGAGGAGAGCTTAAATTACAGCTTTAGTGAATGGAGTCTGGTGGGAGGAGAGCTTAAATTACAGCTTTAGCGAATGGAGTCTGGTGGGAGGAGAGCTTAAATTACAGCTTTAGCGAATGGAGTCTGGTGAGGGGAGAGCTTAAATTACAGCTTTAGCGAATGGAGTCTGGTGGGAGGAGAGCTTAAATTACAGCTTTAGCGAATGGAGTCTGGTGGGAGGAGAGCTTAAATTACAGCTTTAGCGAATGGAGTCTGGTGAGAGGAGAGCTTAAATTACAGCTTTAGCGAATGAAGTCTGGTGAGAGGAGAGCTTAAATTACAGCTTTAGCGAATGGAGTCTGGTGAGAGGAGAGCTTAAATTACAGCTTTAGCGAATGGAGTCTGGTGAGAGGAGAGCTTAAATTACAGCTTTAGCGAATGGAGTCTGGTGAGAGGAGAGCTTAAATTACAGCTTTAGCGAATGGAGTCTGGTGAGAGGAGAGCTTAAATTACAGCTTTAGCGAATGGAGTCTGGTGAGAGGAGAGCTTAAATTACAGCTTTAGCGAATGAAGTCTGGTGAGAGGAGAGCTTAAATTACAGCTTTAGCGAATGGAGTCTGGTGAGAGGAGAGCTTAAATTACAGCTTTAGCGAATGGAGTCTGGTGAGAGGAGAGCTTAAATTACAGCTTTAGCGAATGGAGTCTGGTGAGAGGAGAGCTTAAATTACAGCTTTAGCGAATGGAGTCTGGTGAGAGGAGAGCTTAAATTACAGCTTTAGCGAATGGAGTCTGGTGAGAGGAGAGCTTAAATTACAGCTTTAGCGAATGGAGTCTGGTGAGAGGAGAGCTTAAATTACAGCTTTAGTGAATGGAGTCTGGTGAGAGGAGAGCTTAAATTACAGCTTTAGCGAATGAAGTCTGGTGAGAGGAGAGCTTAAATTACAGCTTTAGCGAATGGAGTCTGGTGAGAGGAGAGCTTAAATTACAGCTTTAGCGAATGGAGTCTGGTGAGAGGAGAGCTTAAATTACAGCTTTAGCGAATGGAGTCTGGTGAGAGGAGAGCTTAAATTACAGCTTTAGTGAATGGAGTCTGGTGAGAGGAGAGCTTAAATTACAGCTTTAGTGAATGGAGTCTGGTGAGAGGAGAGCTTAAATTACAGCTTTAGTGAATGGAGTCTGGTGAGAGGAGAGCTTAAATTACAGCTTTAGTGAATGGAGTCTGGTGAGAGGAGAGCTTAAATTACAGCTTTAGTGAATGGAGTCTGGTGAGAGGAGAGCTTGAATTACTGCTAAAGAGTCTGAAGGACAGAATTGTGTCCATCACATTGTTCGTAAAGTGACACCATACTGGGAGAAACTGACTGACATGAAGACTACAACTCCCACAATCCCACTCTGCTCACTGTTTTCATTGCAGCTCTGCTGCAGGTTTAACTGTTCCTGAACATGGAAAAAGCTGCTGTCAGAAGTGGAGAAACACTGGAATCAGATTCCAGCCTCACAGAGGGACGAAGGTGGCGGAGCTGATGGGGTCCACATACCAGCACCATGACATCACCACCTCCATTCTTCCCTCAGCATTCAAACACTCAGACAAAAGCTGGAACTGAAACCAGTCTGGGGATCTATGGGGGGGTGAAAGTTTGAGCCCAACAGCTGAGAGAGAAGTCCTGATCCTGGACCCTGAACCTGAACCTTGAGCCTCATCCTGATCCTGATCCTGGAGCCTGATCCTGATCCTGAACCTTGAGCCTCATCCTGATCCTGATCCTGGAGCCTGATCCTGATCCTGGAGCTTGATCCTGATCCTGGAGCCTGATCCTGATCCTGAACCTGATCCTGAACCTTGAGCCTGATCCTGATCCTGATCCTGGAGCCTGATCCTGATCCTGATCCTGATCCTGAAGCCTGATCCTGATCCTGGAGCCAGATCCTGAACCTGGAGCCTGATCCTGATCCTGGAGCTTGATTCTGATCCTGAGCCTGATCCTGATCCTGAAGCCTGATCCTGAGCCTGGAGCTTGATCCCGATCCTGGAGCCTGATCCTGATCCTGAAGCCTGATCCTGATCCTGAAGCCTGATCCTGAAGCCTGATCCTGATCCTGGAGCCCGATCCTGAACCTGGAGCCTGATCCTGATCCTGGAGCTTGATCCTGATTCTGAGCCTGATCATGAACCTGGAGCCTGATCCTGAAGCCTGATCCTGATCCTGAAGCCTGACCCTGATCCTGAAGCCTGATCCTGATCCTGATCCTGATCCTGGAGCCTGATCCTGATCCTGAAGCCTGATCCTGATCCTGATCCTGAAGCCTGATCCTGCTCCTGGAGCCTGATCCTGATCCTGATCCAGGAGGTGTCAAGAGAAGCAGCCCAGCACTTCAACCCACTCAAATTGTGCACAAAGCCAAGTTTTGTGGAGTGGAAATAAACTCTGTTTTTAGCTTCTCACCACAGCTCTGACCTAAATTAGAGCTCTGTGAATTCCTCTCGTGCTCGGCGGTGGGAACGTTCTTCAGTCACATTCAGGACGACTCCTTCACTGAGAGCTACCATCAAAGGATTCTGTGCTGCTGTCTAATGGGCTCTAGTCTTTCATAGCATCATGTCCAGACATTATTTACAAGCCAGTGGCTGTTGATCACTGCGATCAGATGATCCTTCCTTCATCCCACTGAGAGTTCAATCTGCAGCGTTCCAGCAGCAAAGAGAGCGATTCATGAGAATGAACGACAGACATGGACGAACAGGTGGAATAAAGAGGAGACTTTATGAGAGCTCACAGATAATTTGATACCATAATTAAACCAAACTTCACAGTAAAAACATGTTAAATAAGAACTACAGACTACAACTACAACTACTTTTTTTTTTTTTTTTGCAGGTTAAATGTGTCGTCGTGGCGACGCTCTGACCTCACGTGTTTATGGTCTGTGGAGAGATGCATTCAGTGTCCTTCAGCAGAAAAGTCACCAGATAAAAAGACTTGAGGAAAAAGCAGCACAGAGGAGAGCTGAACCTCCATTACATAATGCTCCTGATCCAGAGAAACACCAGCAGCCATGACTGCTGCAGTGCTACACCACACTACACAACGAGCACAGCGCACAGGAAGCAGCCTCCAACCAGATTCACTATCATCCAGTTTTCATTTCAAAGCTTCTATAAAAAGTGAGGAGAGGCCTGCGACTCGGTTTCTGAGCAAGCTCTCAGACAGAAGACGCTGGCATCATTATAATTATAATACAGCATGCAGCACGGGTTATATGAAAAATAAGAGACAATCAGTTCAACAGCAGGTCAGCAGACCATCCAGAGATGACAACTAAAACTCAAACTGTTCTGGAAACTTTACAAGGAAAGACAAGTTTAGAGTGTTTTTTTAAAAAAAGAGACCCTTTAACTCATAGATCTGAGAGGAGAGCTTAAATTACAGCTTTAGTGAATGGAGTCTGGTGAGAGGAGAGCTTAAATTACAGCTTTAGCGAATGGAGTCTGGTGAGAGGAGAGCTTAAATTACAGCTTTAGTGAATGGAGTCTGGTGAGAGGAGAGCTTAAATTACAGCTTTAGTGAATGGAGTCTGGTGAGAGGAGAGCTTAAATTACAGCTTTAGTGAATGGAGTCTGGTGAGAGGAGAGCTTAAATTACAGCTTTAGTGAATGGAGTCTGGTGAGAGGAGAGCTTAAATTACAGCTTTAGCGAATGGAGTCTGGTGAGATGAGAGCTTAAATTACAGCTTTAGTGAATGGAGTCTGGTGAGAGGAGAGCTTAAATTACAGCTTTAGTGAATGGAGTCTGGTGAGAGGAGAGCTTAAATTACAGCTTTAGTGAATGGAGTCTGGTGAGAGGAGAGCTTAAATTGCAGCTTTAGCGAATGGAGTCTGGTGAGAGGAGAGCTTAAATTGCAGCTTTAGTGAATGGAGTCTGGTGAGAGGAGAGCTTAAATTACAGCTTTAGCGAATGGAGTCTGGTGAGAGGAGAGCTTAAATTACAGCTTTAGCGAATGGAGTCTGGTGAGAGGAGAGCTTAAATTACAGCTTTAGTGAATGGAGTCTGGTGAGAGGAGAGCTTAAATTGCAGCTTTAGTGAATGGAGTCTGGTGA
This sequence comes from Synanceia verrucosa, assembly GCA_029721515.1. Classification (NCBI taxonomy): domain Eukaryota; kingdom Metazoa; phylum Chordata; class Actinopteri; order Perciformes; family Synanceiidae; genus Synanceia; species Synanceia verrucosa. The sequence continues at coordinate 25,654,030 of CM056563.1, read as the reverse complement.
GAGGAGAGCTTAAATTACAGCTTTAGTGAATGGAGTCTGGTGAGAGGAGAGCTTAAATTGCAGCTTTAGTGAATGGAGTCTGGTGAGAGGAGAGCTTAAATTACAGCTTTAGTGAATGGAGTCTGGTGAGAGGAGAGCTTAAATTACAGCTTTAGTGAATGGAGTCTGGTGAGAGGAGAGCTTAAATTACAGCTTTAGTGAATGGAGTCTGGTGAGAGGAGAGCTTAAATTACAGCTTTAGTGAATGGAGTCTGGTGAGAGGAGAGCTTAAATTGCTGTTGGACATCCAGGGGTCCTGAGGGGCCCCTCTGGCTCCTGCAGGCGTCCCGTCTGTTTAACGAACCGATTAAACATTTAACACACCAACGGCGGAGTTGACAGACAAACAGCATCAGCGGCAGAATTTCCCTCCTCGTTATCCTCTGGGTTTACAGGACAAACAGTCCAGGTTTGTTCCTCTGTCAGCAGGAAACGCAACGCACCGCCACAATAAAGCATTTCACTGCAGAAAGACGAACCTCCGCAGACCAGGGTGAGAACATATGAAGCTTCTGCTGACAGGGATAATGATAGGGCTCACTTTATAATAACCTTAAAAAAACTCCCTTTAAACAGACCTTAAGATAAGATAAGATAAGGAGGAGAACAAGTAGAAAATGTGTCAGAATAAAGAGGTCAGGAAGTGAACAGATGGATGTGTACTGTACTAACAACTAATAGAGATCAATAAACAAGGCATAAATATTCATGAGTGAGTTAAAGGAATTAAAGGAAGTTCATCCTCGTCCTCTCAGGTCGAAATGTCTCCAGTGGTTTTGTTGATTCATTGTTTGGTTGATTTGTGAAACTGAGTTTCTCCACAAAGAATCACAGAAAAACTGCTGTAAATTCATGTCGTCCTGCATTAAAGAAGAATGAAAATGAGACCTAAACAAGGACAAAAGGTAAATATATGAAAGAGAGCAGAGAGATTTAAGCAGCACAGACGTCTCACTGGTATGGATTTAGGTTTAAAAACTAAGAAAGTGAGTTTGAACACAAACTCATGAATGAGACATGAGACAGACGTTTTGTCCGGAGTGTCATTAAACACAACGCTGAGCCTCCAGCGACACTTTTAATGTTAAATCCAGACTTTAAATTAGGAAGTAAGAGTTAAACAGTGAAGACTGAAAGATGCAGAAACATCCTGAGCTTCAACAACGACAACAAAAATACATGAAAGCATGAAACCCTGTTTCTGAATCTTTCTGTGAATATCTGACTTTGACATTAATAAACCCTGACCCTGAGGAATAAACTAGTGGTCATAAAAATAATAAGAGCTTTTAACTACTTCAAGAAAAACACTGGCTGCTCAGAGGGAAGTCCGGTTGTATCCTCTTATTTTTTTTTTTTTAACATATCATATTTTTTTATATTCTAATTTTAATATTTCTATTTTATTACAATTTTTTTACATTCTATTTTATTATTTCATGTCATTACATATATTTTATATTTTTATTATTCCCTATTTTTTTATATGTGTAAGCTGGCCTTGTGTCATATTTTGTGTTGAATTTTATTTTGCCTTATTTCATGTTATTTTATTTACATTTTAAATCCATATATTGCCTTCCTTCCACCTTTGCTGCTTAATTTATTATCACTTTATGGGTTTTTTTGCCCTGTTTTTTATTTTTATAATAATTACCTTTTTCATTACATTTGTAGAGATAATTTAAATTTAAAGAGACGTTTTGGAACATTTATCAGACAAGTTTTTGATATTTACGTTGGATAAAATCATCATCATTATTATTATTATTATAATAACACTTCCTCTGTTAGTTAACTTTTAGCAGTGATGTGCAGCCAGAGACGACCAGCAGCCAATCAGAACGCTTTCAGTGTCCTGATCTGATATCGATGTCAGATATCGGTCCGATATCAGCAAAAAAACAAAAAGGTATCAGATGAAATCAGTGTGTATCTGAACTCTGTGACAGCATCAGGCCATTCCAGCTCCACTCCAGCTCTTCCATCCATCCTGTCCGATCCGTATCGTATCAGTCAATACTCCAGGCTGTAATATCGGCATCAGGTTAGACCCACTAACGATGCAGGATTTTCTGACCCGGGTCGAGTCGCTTTGATCTGATTATCATTTATCATTTATAACGTTTACTTCCAATGAGAAAAGGCCCACAATCTGCACACAAACACAAATATGAAAGAAAACACCAAACTGTGCTTTGATGAGAAAACAATGACTTCCTGTCAGACTGAAAAATAAAAGTCTGAACGTTTCCGTTCTTTCGAGCAGAAGTTCAGACTCCATCCTCTGGACCAGCTTCACCAAGACTCAGTATTTTACCGAGCAGAGCCTGAATGCATCATAATGTGACGCTAGCTATTAGCACTGCTTCTTTTTTGTTGTTTTTTTAGCCTAGCAGGATTGCCTAACAGTGCTAAGAGCTAACGTTATAACTAGCTCTTTGCTATCGTCACCAGCAGAAAGTTTTGGGTACGTTCAACTCTTCAACCACAACAGGAAACACAGAAACCAGGCCACCATGTTTCAGAATAAAAGCCCATGTTGCACCACAGTCAGACTGGAGCTGTTCAGGCTAATTAGCGCTAAATGAATGGATATGGATGGACTTCAACCATCCAATAAAAATCAAGCACCTGTGAAAGCAGGAAGTCCCTGGAGCCTGGGGACCCCTGACCAGCAGCACCAGAGGTGCTTTCAGAATAAAAGCCTGGGTGTACTCACTGTTCCTGCTGGCCTTGAGCTTGGACAGCAGCTTCTGGGTGGACAGCAGGTCTCCGGTCTTCACCGCCTGCAGCAGGTCCTGCTCCTTCCCCATCCTCCCGTCTGAAGCGGCTTTACTTAAATCCTCCTCAGAGCCTCATGCTGGGCGCCGCACCTGGAGGCCGGCCTCAGGTGAGACGCTCCGCACTCAGCAGGAAACTGATCCAGACCGGCTTCAACAGAAGTCCTCTGTGTGATGCTCAGATGAGAAAGGGGCTCTTAATTTCCTGTGCAGACTCAGTGTTCTTTATTTCCAGGGTCAGTCTGGGGCCGGCGGCGCCTGGAGGAGCTGTTGATGCCACGGTGGTTCAGGACTGGAAAGAAACGAGAAAACCAGATCAGTTCATCATCAGAGACACTGACCTGAAGGTGTCGGAGAGGAAAGAGACAAAAACGTTAACAAGCACAGCAGGCTTTGGGTTCAGGAGCATCTTAGAAACCTAACATCCAGTCCTGAATCCACTTATCGCATCCTGATCCTTTCTAAACCCTGACTTAAAAGACTTTAAGCTGTTAGAACCAGGAGCTGCTGGTCTACCAGCAGAGCTTAAATTACTGGTTTTCTCAATGGAGTTCAGTGGATTTAAAGAAAGCATACATAAACCCCCATCAAACCATTCCTCTAAAACACAAAGAAATAAAACAAATAAGATTTGTCCTCATATAATGTTGTGTGAAAAAACAGCAAACTATCCAAAATTTGACTGAAATAAATGTCCAAAAGAATGAATGAATGAATTTATCATGAGCTGCTTCCTGCTGCATCAGATCCCTTTAATGACCCAGAGAAGAAGCTGCATTTGAGATTGAGTGCAGTAAGATCTGAAGATTCATTCCCAACAAAAAGACCCAGTGAGGTTTGGACACACCTGTCCAGGTGAGCTCAGGGACCTGCTGAGAGCAGCTCAGCTCGTCAGCCAGGAGCAGCTGAGGAGGAATCCTCCAGAAGGACTGCACCAAACTCCATTCAGTTTTTTCACATTTTAACTGAGTGCATGATTCCTGATGGGTCAGATCACCTGAGACTGGACTACGTGGTGGACTACGTGGTGGTGGACTACGTGGTGGGCTACGTGGTGGTGGACTACGTGGTGGACTACATGGTGGGCTACATGGTGGACTCTGGGGTGGACTCTGGGGTGGACTACGTGGTGGACTACGTGGTGGACTACATGGTGGGCTACATGGTGGACTCTGGGGTGGACTCTGGGGTGGACTACGTGGTGGACTACGTGGTGGACTACGTGGTGGTGGACTACGTGGTGGACTACATGGTGGGCTACATGGTGGACTCTGGGGTGGACTACATGGTGGACTACATGGTGGACTACATGGTGGGCTACATGGTGGACTCTGGGGTGGACTCTGGGGTGGACTACGTGGTGGGCTACGTGGTGGACTACGTGGATCCACTTCCTTCCAGCTCCTTGGACTCTTGCAGCCCAGCAGGAGGTTCAGTCGCTCTGCTCCAGTTCCCGTGCAGAGAACCGTCATGGCTGCTGACAGTCCTGGATCAGTGTTGCTGTATAAACAGCCGGATCACAGAGTCCGCAGAGAGACGCTGGTCTGAGTCTCGCTCCATTACATAAGCAGAGCTGTCATCCCCATTTCCACCCATCATGTCCCCCTTTTGTTCCCTGAAGCTCCCTCAGGCCTTTTGGATCCTCACAGCATTCAGGAGCTCAGAAATGTCCAGTGTGTCCGTGAAGTGGTCCTCAGTGGACACTATATAAGACACTCACAGTTATTTACTACACAGTGGAGTCAAAAAGCACCTCTGTCTGTGATTATGACAGAATCAATAATAACAACCAGCCCTAAAGTTTCTTCTTTCTTGGATATGTGCTCAAGCAAGACACCGTTCAAAAAGTTACCAAGTCCTGATTTCCGTCTCCTGAGCAGCATAAAACACACACAACACGTATTGGCACATGCAGCCTGCATTGAGAGGACTCAGTGGTCAGATCGGAATCATGAAATCTCTAAAAAGATTGCTGAACCTTTCACACTGACACTCTTCTATCAGGTTTTATTGAGTCACTCACCCTCGGGGCGTCGGTTGGAAAGCTCGGTGATCCAGCTCTAACCTGGCTGATTTAACACAATTCAAGAGCTCTTTGGTCCTGTCAAAGTAGGCCGAATTAAAGACCAGAATTTCAACATACACAGAGGTGTTAATTTGTAAAATATTAAGATTATTTGATGATAAACTGAGTGAAACCACAGAAACTCGCGTATCGCGGCAGGGCTCTGGCATGTAAACAGACCCGGGAGCCGCGCTGTCGACCTTTGCACCGAAGTAGTTTTAACACATTTGTCAAGTCCGTTTTCATAAATTCACAACTGTACAAAAAAGACAGTGATTTCACCAAAGACTCACCTTTATTCCTTTTCAGTCAAGTATGGCCGAAACTTTTCATCCCGGAGTTTGAGCAGCGGTGGCAGTTTGCAGGAAAAGTGAGGAGCTAGCAGGCTCCTGCTGCGCTGCTGCTCCACAAAAGTCGAGTTTTATAATCCAGGAGTTTTAATGTCCGCCTGAACCAGATTATAGATTAATCCCAGCGCACAATCAACCTGAAAATATCAGTATTTTAGGACTTTGAACGACACATCGCAGCTGACGCTCCTCCAGCTTTTCCCTCCTCGCCTTGAATGCATCATCCCGTCCGCTCCGTCCAGCAGAACGGGACACGGTGTCAAGTTACATCCAGCGGCCACACAGAACTTCCGGCTCCAACCTTCAGAATAAATCCTCACAAAGCGTTTCCGTTTCCAAAATTAAATTCAGTTTATTTCCAACCACTTTTAACTTTTAGGATTACTTTATTAAGATAAGCTTAACTGGCAATCAATGTCAATAATCGATTACTTTAATGTTTATTTTCTAAAACCACTTCTAATTTTTAGGATGTTTTTATTACCAGAAATTTGATTGCTGATCAATCTCAATAGCTAATCAATACACTGAATGTCTAACTTACAACATTAAATTCAGTTCATTTTCAACCACTTCCTTTTTAGGATATGTTTATTAATATGAATTTGTTTGGCTATCAATCTTAACAATCAGTTACTTCAATGTTTATTTCCAACCACTTTTTCATATTTTAAAGATCACATGCTTTAATCAGAACCAGAAACAAGTTGATTTTACAGAGTGAGTTTGTAAATACAAGCAATGTGATAACCTGCTGCAAAAAAAATAAATTGTTTTTTTTAAAAAAACATAAACACAGGAAAAGTAATGCAAGTTCTTCTCCTTGAAGTGAAAAGACGTCAGAGCATTTAGGAAAATGATCTGATTCTCTTTTATTTTGTCTGCTGAACAAGTTTATTCAAAGCTGGTGATGACAAAAGAGAGACGGTCGAGCTTTTATTTTGAAGACTCGTTTCCTGTTTTCTTCCTCTTCGTCGGGAAACTTCATGAAATATTTTCACCCCTCCCAGAAAGCGAATTTGCGCTTTCTATATATTTAATATTTAAGAATCAACGCACGGCTTCTCACTTCCGGTCCTCTATGTTGTTGTTAACAATAATTAATGTTATTAATAATAATAATAGATAAAACAGAAGCAGATTATTGGATGTAATTCAGTATTTATTTAATGAATAGATTAAATACATTTTTGACCACTTGGAGGCAGCACACCTGACATTTTGATGTTTTTAATTGATAATTTCTTTAATATTTTAATATTAGAGGAAAATCAACAAAATTCCTTTGAACAGCAAAAGTCAAACATTTATTTAAAAATCAAACCAAACAATAAATAAAAATATGATCGACATAAATAGATATTTTTAAATTCATAAATTGTCATATTTAATTTATGTTTTATTTATTATTTATTTTGCTTATTTTATTAGGACTTTGAACGACGATTATTTTACCGCTTATTATTATTATTAAATGATTATAAATAAAACAAACTAACGAAAATCTTCTGCTCTTAAAGCGACAGGAAGTTTGTTTGCTGGGGAGCTGGCATTGCCGTGGTAACCGTGGAGCCTCAGAGGGAGTAGAGCTTCAGCTGCTCCTCCATGTCTCCCTCCGTTACCTCCCCCAGCGCCTCCTGGTTCTCCCTCAGCAGGAGGAAGATGGCCGCTAGCTGCTCCTGTTGCACCCTGGGAAGGCACATAGCAAGCAGCTGAGGTCACATGACAGGAAGTACACCTGTCGCAAAGCAACAGCATGGCTCCATGTTCACTTCCTGTCAGCCACTGACAACATGTCCAACACAAAAGTCACTTTTTCAAGATTAATGTTGAAATATTTGTTGATGGAGACAATAGTGAAAGAATAAAGTTGACATGAATATAAAGAATATTTGCAAAATAAAGATGAAACAATGCAACAAGAGAGAAATAATAATAATAATGTATGTTTTTATTACTGGAATAATTAAAAATAATAAATAATAATAATGATAAACCATTTCATAGAGACTTTGAGAAAAGTTATTAAAGTGCAGTAAAAAGCACTCTGGTTTCCACAGAAATACTTACACAAGTACAAGTACCACTGTACAGTAGTAGTACTGCAGTAAAGTACCGCTGTACAGTAGTAATACTGCAGTAAAGTACCACTGGACAGTAGTAATACTGCAGTAAAGTACTACTGGACAGTAGTAATACTGCAGTAAAGTACCACTGGACAGTAGTAATACTGCAGTAAAGTACCGCTGTACAGTAGTAATACTGCAATAAAGTACCGCCGGACAGTAGTACGGTACTGCAGTAAAGTACCACTGGACAGTAGTAATACTGCAGTAAAGTACCGCTGGACAGTAGTAGTACTGCAGTAAAGTACCGCTGGACAGTAGTAATACTGCAGTAAAGTACCGCTGGACAGTAGTAATACTGCAGTAAAGTACCGCTGGACAGTAGTAATACTGCAGTAAAGTACCGCTGGACAGTAGTAATACTGCAGTAAAGTACCGCTGGACAGTAGTACGGTACTGCAGTTAAGTACCGCTGGACAGTAGTAATACTGCAGTAAAGTACCGCTGGACAGTAGTAGTACTGCAGTAAAGTACCGCTGGACAGTAGTAGTACTGCAGTAAAGTACCGCTGGACAGTAGTACGGTACTGCAGTAAAGTACCGCTGGACAGTAGTAATACTGCAGTAAAGTACCACTGGACAGTAGTAGTACTGCAGTAAAGTACCACTGGACAGTAGTAATACTGCAGTAAAGTACCACTGGACAGTAGTATTACTGCAGTAAAGTACCGCTGGACAGTAGTGCAGTACTGCAGTAAAGTACCACTGGACAGTAGTAATACTGCAGTAAAGTACCGCTGGACAGTAGTAGTACTGCAGTAAAGTACCGCTGGACAGTAGTAGTACTGCAGTAAAGTACCGCTGGACAGTAGTAATACTGCAGTAAAGTACCGCTGGACAGTAGTAATACTGCAGTTAAGTACCGCTGGACAGTAGTACGGTACTGCAGTTAAGTACCGCTGGACAGTAGTAATACTGCAGTAAAGTACCGCTGGACAGTAGTAATACTGCAGTAAAGTACCGCTGGACAGTAGTAATACTGCAGTAAAGTACCACTGGACAGTAGTACGGTACTGCAGTAAAGTACCGCTGGACAGTAGTAATACTGCAGTAAAGTACCGCTGGACAGTAGTAGTACTGCAGTAAAGTACCGCTGGACAGTAGTAATACTGCAGTAAAGTACCGCTGGACAGTAGTAGTACTGCAGTAAAGTACCGCTGGACAGTAGTAGTACTGCAGTAAAGTACCGCTGGACAGTAGTAATACTGCAGTAAAGTACCACAGGACAGTAGTACGGTACTGCAGTAAAGTACCGCTGTACAGTAGTAATACTGCAGTAAAGTACCACTGGACAGTAGTACGGTACTGCAGTTAAGTACCGCTGTACAGTAGTAATACTGCAGTAAAGTACCGCTGGACAGTAGTAGTACTGCAGTAAAGTACCGCTGGACAGTAGTAATACTGCAGTAAAGTACCACTGGACAGTAGTACGGTACTGCAGTAAAGTACCGCTGGACAGTAGTAATACTGCAGTAAAGTACCGCTGGACAGTAGTAGTACTGCAGTAAAGTACCGCTGGACAGTAGTAATACTGCAGTAAAGTACCGCTGGACAGTAGTAGTACTGCAGTAAAGTACCGCTGGACAGTAGTAGTACTGCAGTAAAGTACCGCTGGACAGTAGTAATACTGCAGTAAAGTACCACAGGACAGTAGTACGGTACTGCAGTAAAGTACCGCTGGACAGTAGTAATACTGCAGTAAAGTACCACTGGACAGTAGTACGGTACTGCAGTAAAGTACCGCTGGACAGTAGTAATACTGCAGTAAAGTACCACTGGACAGTAGTAGTACTGCAGTAAAGTACCGCTGGACAGTAATAATACTGCAGTAAAGTACCACTGGACAGTAGTAATACTGCAGTAAAGTACCGCTGGACAGTAGTAATACTGCAGTAAAGTACCGCTGGACAGTAGTACGGTACTGCAGTAAAGTACCGCTGGACAGTAGTAATACTGCAGTAAAGTACCGCTGGACAGTAGTACGGTACTGCAGTAAAGTACCGCTGGACAGTAGTAATACTGCAATAAAGTACCGCTGGACAATAGTACGGTACTGCAGTAAAGTACCGCTGGACAGTAGTAATACTGCAGTAAAGTGCCACTGGACAGTAGTAGTACTGCAGTAAAGTACCGCTGGACAGTAGTAATACTGCAGTAAAGTACCGCTGGACAGTAGTACGGTACTGCAGTAAAGTACCGCTGGACAGTAGTAATACTGCAGTAAAGTACCGCTGGACAGTAGTAGTACTGCAGTAAAGTACCGCTGGACAGTAGTAGTACTGCAGTAAAGTACCGCTGGACAGTAGTAATACTGCAGTAAAGTACCGCTGGACAGTAGTAGTACTGCAGTAAAGTACCGCTGGACAGTAGTAGTACTGCAGTAAAGTACCGCTGGACAGTAGTAATACTGCAGTAAAGTACCACTGGACAGTAGTACGGTACTGCAGTAAAGTACCGCTGGACAGTAGTAATACTGCAGTAAAGTACCACTGGACAGTAGTACGGTACTGCAGTAAAGTACCGCTGGACAGTAGTAATACTGCAGTAAAGTACCACTGGACAGTAGTACGGTACTGCAGTAAAGTACCGCTGGACAGTAGTAATACTGCAGTAAAGTACCACTGGACAGTAGTAATACTGCAGTAAAGTACCGCTGGACAGTAGTAATACTGCAGTAAAGTACCACTGGACAGTAGTACGGTACTGCAGTAAAGTACCGCTGGACAGTAGTAATACTGCAGTAAAGTACCGCTGGACAGTAGTACGGTACTGCAGTAAAGTACCGCTGGACAGTAGTAATACTGCAATAAAGTACCGCTGGACAATAGTACGGTACTGCAGTAAAGTACCGCTGGACAGTAGTAATACTGCAGTAAAGTGCCACTGGACAGTAGTACGGTACTGCAGTAAAGTACCGTTGGACAGTAGTAATACTGCAGTAAAGTACCGCTGGACAGTAGTACGGTACTGCAGTAAAGTACCGCTGGACAGTAGTAATACTGCAGTAAAGTACCGCTGGACAGTAGTAATACTGCAGTAAAGTACCGCTGGACAGTAGTAATACTGCAGTAAAGTACCGCTGGACAGTAGTACGGTACTGCAGTAAAGTACCACTGGACAGTAGTACGGTACTGCAGTAAAGTACCGCTGGACAGTAGTAATACTGCAGTAAAGTACCGCTGGACAGTAGTAATACTGCAGTAAAGTACCGCTGGACAGTAGTACGGTACTGCAGTAAAGTACCACTGGACAGTAGTACGGTACTGCAGTAAAGTACCACTGGACAGTAGTAATACTGCAGTAAAGTACCGCTGGACAGTAGTACGGTACTGCAGTAAAGTACCGCTGGACAGTAGTAATACTACAGTAAAGTACCGCTGGACAGTAGTACGGTACTGCAGTAAAGTACCGCTGGACAGTAGTACAGTACTGCAGTAAAGTACCGCTGGACAGTAGTATTACTGCAGTAAAGTACCACTGGACAGTAGTACGGTACTGCAGTAAAGTACCACTGGACAGTAGTAATACTGCAGTAAAGTACCGCTGGACAGTAGTAATACTGCAGTAAAGTACTGCTGGACAGTAGTGATACTGCAGTAAAGTACCGCTGGACAGTAGTAATACTGCAGTAAAGTACCGCTGGACAGTAGTAATACTGCAGTAAAGTACCGCTGGACAGTAGTACGGTACTGCAGTAAAGTACCGCTGGACAGTAGTAATACTGCAGTAAAGTACCGCTGGACAGTAGTAATACTGCAGTAAAGTACCGCTGGACAGTAGTACGGTACTGCAGTAAAGTACCACTGGACAGTAGTACGGTACTGCAGTAAAGTACCACTGGACAGTAGTAATACTGCAGTAAAGTACCGCTGGACAGTAGTACAGTACTGCAGTAAAGTACCGCTGGACAGTAGTAATACTACAGTAAAGTACCGCTGGACAGTAGTACGGTACTGCAGTAAAGTACCGCTGGACAGTAGTACAGTACTGCAGTAAAGTACCGCTGGACAGTAGTATTACTGCAGTAAAGTACCACTGGACAGTAGTACGGTACTGCAGTAAAGTACCACTGGACAGTAGTAATACTGCAGTAAAGTACCGCTGGACAGTAGTAATACTGCAGTAAAGTACTGCTGGACAGTAGTGATACTGCAGTTAAGTACCGCTGTACAGTAGTACAGTACTGCAGTAAAGTACCGCTGGACAGTAGTATTACTGCAGTAAAGTACCACTGGACAGTAGTACGGTACTGCAGTAAAGTACCACTGGACAGTAGTAATACTGCAGTAAAGTACTGCTGGACAGCAGTAATACTGCAGTAAAGTACCGCTGGACAGTAGTAATACTGCAGTAAAGCACCGCTGGACAGTAGTAATACTGCAGTAAAGCAACCGCTGGACAGTAGTAGTAGTAGTAGTACTGCAGTAAAGTACCGCTGGACAGTAGTAATACTGCAGTAAAGTACCGCTGGACAGTAGTAATACTGCAGTAAAGTACTGCTGGACAGTAGTACGGTACTGCAGTTAAGTACCGCTGGACAGTAGTAATACTGCAGTAAAGTACCGCTGGACAGTAGTAATACTGCAGTAAAGTACCGCTGGACAGTAGTAATACTGCAGTAAAGTACCGCTGGACAGTAGTACGGTACTGCAGTTAAGTACCGCTGTACAGTAGTAATACTGCAGTAAAGTACCGCTGGACAGTAGTAGTACTGCAGTAAAGTACCGCTGGACAGTAGTAATACTGCAGTAAAGTACCACTGGACAGTAGTACGGTACTGCAGTAAAGTACCGCTGGACAGTAGTAATACTGCAGTAAAGTACCGCTGGACAGTAGTAGTACTGCAGTAAAGTACCGCTGGACAGTAGTAATACTGCAGTAAAGTACCGCTGGACAGTAGTAGTACTGCAGTAAAGTACCGCTGGACAGTAGTAATACTGCAGTAAAGTACCGCGGGCCAGTAGTACGGTACTGCAGTAAAGTACCGCTGGACAGTAGTAATACTGCAGTAAAGTACCACTGGACAGTAGTACGGTACTGCAGTAAAGTACCGCTGGACAGTAGTAATACTGCAGTAAAGTACCACTGGACAGTAGTAGTACTGCAGTAAAGTACCGCTGGACAGTAATAATACTGCAGTAAAGTACCACTGGACAGTAGTAATACTGCAGTAAAGTACCGCTGGACAGTAGTAATACTGCAGTAAAGTACCGCTGGACAGTAGTACGGTACTGCAGTAAAGTACCGCTGGACAGTAGTAATACTGCAGTAAAGTACCGCTGGACAGTAGTACGGTACTGCAGTAAAGTACCGCTGGACAGTAGTAACACTGCAATAAAGTACCGCTGGACAATAGTACGGTACTGCAGTAAAGTACCGCTGGACAGTAGTAATACTGCAGTAAAGTGCCACTGGACAGTAGTAGTACTGCAGTAAAGTACCGCTGGACAGTAGTAATACTGCAGTAAAGTACCGCTGGACAGTAGTACGGTACTGCAGTAAAGTACCGCTGGACAGTAGTAATACTGCAGTAAAGTACCGCTGGACAGTAGTAATACTGCAGTAAAGTACCGCTGGACAGTAGTAATACTGCAGTAAAGTACCGATGGACAGTAGTACGGTACTGCAGTAAAGTACCGCTGGACAGTAGTAATACTGCAGTAAAGTACCACTGGACAGTAGTACGGTACTGCAGTAAAGTACCGCTGGACAGTAGTAATACTGCAGTAAAGTACCACAGGACAGTAGTACGGTACTGCAGTAAAGTACCGCTGGACAGTAGTAATACTGCAATAAAGTACCGCTGGACAATAGTACGGTACTGCAGTAAAGTACCGCTGGACAGTAGTAATACTGCAGTAAAGTGCCACTGGACAGTAGTACGGTACTGCAGTAAAGTACCGCTGGACAGTAGTAATACTGCAGTAAAGTACCGCTGGACAGTAGTACGGTACTGCAGTAAAGTACCGCTGGACAGTAGTAATACTGCAGTAAAGTACCGCTGGACAGTAGTAATACTGCAGTAAAGTACCGCTGGACAGTAGTAATACTGCAGTAAAGTACCGCTGGACAGTAGTACGGTACTGCAGTAAAGTACCACTGGACAGTAGTACGGTACTGCAGTAAAGTACCGCTGGACAGTAGTAATACTGCAGTAAAGTACCGCTGGACAGTAGTAATACTGCAGTAAAGTACCGCTGGACAGTAGTACGGTACTGCAGTAAAGTACCACTGGACAGTAGTACGGTACTGCAGTAAAGTACCACTGGACAGTAGTAATACTGCAGTAAAGTACCGCTGGACAGTAGTACGGTACTGCAGTAAAGTACCGCTGGACAGTAGTAATACTACAGTAAAGTACCGCTGGACAGTAGTACGGTACTGCAGTAAAGTACCGCTGGACAGTAGTACAGTACTGCAGTAAAGTACCGCTGGACAGTAGTATTACTGCAGTAAAGTACCACTGGACAGTAGTACGGTACTGCAGTAAAGTACCACTGGACAGTAGTAATACTGCAGTAAAGTACCGCTGGACAGTAGTAATACTGCAGTAAAGTACCGCTGGACAGTAGTGATACTGCAGTTAAGTACCGCTGTACAGTAGTACAGTACTGCAGTAAAGTACCGCTGGACAGTAGTATTACTGCAGTAAAGTACCGCTGGACAGTAGTAATACTGCAGTAAAGTACCGCTGGACAGTAGTAATACTGCAGTAAAGTACCGCTGGACAGTAGTACGGTACTGCAGTAAAGTACCACTGGACAGTAGTACGGTACTGCAGTAAAGTACCGCTGGACAGTAGTAATACTGCAGTAAAGTACCGCTGGACAGTAGTACGGTACTGCAGTAAAGTACCGCTGGACAGTAGTAATACTGCAGTAAAGTACCGCTGGACAGTAGTACGGTACTGCAGTAAAGTACCACTGGACAGTAGTACGGTACTGCAGTAAAGTACCGCTGGACAGTAGTAATACTGCAGTAAAGTACCGCTGGACAGTAGTAATACTGCAGTAAAGTACCGCTGGACAGTAGTACGGTACTGCAGTAAAGTACCACTGGACAGTAGTACGGTACTGCAGTAAAGTACCACTGGACAGTAGTAATACTGCAGTAAAGTACCGCTGGACAGTAGTACGGTACTGCAGTAAAGTACCGCTGGACAGTAGTAATACTACAGTAAAGTACCGCTGGACAGTAGTACGGTACTGCAGTAAAGTACCGCTGGACAGTAGTACAGTACTGCAGTAAAGTACCGCTGGACAGTAGTATTACTGCAGTAAAGTACCACTGGACAGTAGTACGGTACTGCAGTAAAGTACCACTGGACAGTAGTAATACTGCAGTAAAGTACCGCTGGACAGTAGTAATACTGCAGTAAAGTACTGCTGGACAGTAGTGATACTGCAGTTAAGTACCGCTGTACAGTAGTACAGTACTGCAGTAAAGTACCGCTGGACAGTAGTATTACTGCAGTAAAGTACCACTGGACAGTAGTACGGTACTGCAGTAAAGTACCACTGGACAGTAGTAATACTGCAGTAAAGTACTGCTGGACAGCAGTAATACTGCAGTAAAGTACCGCTGGACAGTAGTATTACTGCAGTAAAGTACCGCTGGACAGTAGTAATACTGCAGTAAAGTACCGCTGGACAGTAGTAGTAGTAGTAGTACTGCAGTAAAGTACCGCTGGACAGTAGTAATACTGCAGTAAAGTACCGCTGGACAGTAGTAATACTGCAGTAAAGTACTGCTGGACAGTAGTACGGTACTGCAGTTAAGTACCGCTGGACAGTAGTAATACTGCAGTAAAGTACCGCTGGACAGTAGTAATACTGCAGTAAAGTACCGCTGGACAGTAGTAATACTGCAGTAAAGTACCGCTGGACAGTAGTACGGTACTGCAGTTAAGTACCGCTGTACAGTAGTAATACTGCAGTAAAGTACCGCTGGACAGTAGTAGTACTGCAGTAAAGTACCGCTGGACAGTAGTAATACTGCAGTAAAGTACCACTGGACAGTAGTACGGTACTGCAGTAAAGTACCGCTGGACAGTAGTAATACTGCAGTAAAGTACCGCTGGACAGTAGTAGTACTGCAGTAAAGTACCGCTGGACAGTAGTAATACTGCAGTAAAGTACCGCTGGACAGTAGTAGTACTGCAGTAAAGTACCGCTGGACAGTAGTAATACTGCAGTAAAGTACCGCAGGACAGTAGTACGGTACTGCAGTAAAGTACCGCTGGACAGTAGTAATACTGCAGTAAAGTACCACTGGACAGTAGTACGGTACTGCAGTAAAGTACCGCTGGACAGTAGTAATACTGCAGTAAAGTACCACTGGACAGTAGTAGTACTGCAGTAAAGTACCGCTGGACAGTAATAATACTGCAGTAAAGTACCACTGGACAGTAGTAATACTGCAGTAAAGTACCGCTGGACAGTAGTAATACTGCAGTAAAGTACCGCTGGACAGTAGTACGGTACTGCAGTAAAGTACCGCTGGACAGTAGTAATACTGCAGTAAAGTACCGCTGGACAGTAGTACGGTACTGCAGTAAAGTACCGCTGGACAGTAGTAACACTGCAATAAAGTACCGCTGGACAATAGTACGGTACTGCAGTAAAGTACCGCTGGACAGTAGTAATACTGCAGTAAAGTGCCACTGGACAGTAGTAGTACTGCAGTAAAGTACCGCTGGACAGTAGTAATACTGCAGTAAAGTACCGCTGGACAGTAGTACGGTACTGCAGTAAAGTACCGCTGGACAGTAGTAATACTGCAGTAAAGTACCGCTGGACAGTAGTAATACTGCAGTAAAGTACCGCTGGACAGTAGTAATACTGCAGTAAAGTACCGATGGACAGTAGTAATACTGCAGTAAAGTACCGATGGACAGTAGTACGGTACTGCAGTAAAGTACCGCTGGACAGTAGTAATACTGCAGTAAAGTACCACTGGACAGTAGTACGGTACTGCAGTAAAGTACCGCTGGACAGTAGTAATACTGCAGTAAAGTACCACAGGACAGTAGTACGGTACTGCAGTAAAGTACCGCTGGACAGTAGTAATACTGCAGTAAAGTACCACTGGACAGTAGTACGGTACTGCAGTAAAGTACCGCTGGACAGTAGTAATACTGCAGTAAAGTACCACTGGACAGTAGTAGTACTGCAGTAAAGTACCGCTGGACAGTAATAATACTGCAGTAAAGTACCACTGGACAGTAGTAATACTGCAGTAAAGTACCGCTGGACAGTAGTAATACTGCAGTAAAGTACCGCTGGACAGTAGTACGGTACTGCAGTAAAGTACCGCTGGACAGTAGTAATACTGCAGTAAAGTACCGCTGGACAGTAGTACGGTACTGCAGTAAAGTACCGCTGGACAGTAGTAACACTGCAATAAAGTACCGCTGGACAATGATGCACGGTACTGCAGTAAAATCTGCTGGACAGTAGTAACACTGCAGTAAAGTGCCACTGGACAGTAGTAGTACTGCAGTAAAGTACCGCTGGACAGTAGTAATACTGCAGTAAAGTACCGCTGGACAGTAGTACGGTACTGCAGTAAAGTACCGCTGGACAGTAGTAATACTGCAATAAAGCAGTACTGTGCAGTCGTAATACTGCTATAAAGTAGTGTAGTACTGTGCAGTAGTAGTACTGTACAGTGGTAATACTGCTGTAAAGTAGTACTGTGCAGTAGTAGTACTGCTGTAAAGTAGTACTGTACAGTAGTAGTACTGTGCAGTAGTAGTACTACAGTAAAGTAGTACTGTGCAGTAGTAGTACTGTGCAGTAGTAGTACTGCAGTAAAGTAGTACTGTACAGTAGTAGTACTGTGCAGTAAAGTAGTACTGTACAGTAGTTGTACTGCAGTAAAGTAGTACTGTGCAGTAGTAGTACTGTACAGTAGTTGTACTGCAGTAAAGTAATAGTGTGCAGTAGTAGTACTGCAGTAAAGTAATAGTGTGCAGTAGTAGTACTGTACAGTAGTAGTACTGCAGTAAAGTAATAGTGTGCAGTAGTAGTACTGTGCAGTAGTAGTACTGCAGTAAAGTAGTACTGTGCAGTAGTAGTACTGTACAGTAGTAGTACTGCAGTAAAGTAGTACTGTACAGTAGTTGTACTGCAGTAAAGTAGTACTGTACAGTAGTAGTACTGCAGTAAAGTAGTACTGTACAGTAGTTGTACTGCAGTAAAGTAGTACTGTGCAGTAGTAGTACTGCAGTAAAGTAGTACTGTACAGTAGTTGTACTGCAGTAAAGTAGTACTGTGCAGTAGTAGCACTGCAGTAAAGTAGTACTGTGCAGTAGTTGTACTGCAGTAAAGTAGTACTGTGCAGTAGTAGTACTGTACAGTAGTAGTACTGCAGTAAAGTAGTACTGTACAGTAGTTGTACTGCAGTAAAGTAGTACTGTGCAGTAGTAGCACTGCAGTAAAGTAGTACTGTGCAGTAGTAGTACTGTACAGTAGTAGTACTGCAGTAAAGTAGTACTGTACAGTAGTTGTACTGCAGTAAAGTAGTACTGTGCAGTAGTAGCACTGCAGTAAAGTAGTACTGTGCAGTAGTAGTACTGTGCAGTAGTAGTACTGCAGTAAAGTAGTACTGTGCAGTAGTAGTACTGTGCAGTAGTAGTACTGCAGTAAAGTAGTACTGTGCAGTAGTAGTACTGTACAGTAGTAGTACTGCAGTAAAGTAATAGTGTGCAGTAGTAGTACTGCAGTAAAGTAGTACTGTGCAGTAGTAGTACTGTACAGTAGTAGTACTGCAGTAAAGTAATAGTGTGCAGTAGTAGTACTGCAGTAAAGTAGTACTGTGCAGTAGTAGTACTGTACAGTAGTAGTACTGCAGTAAAGTAATAGTGTGCAGTAGTAGTACTGCAGTAAAGTAGTACTGTGCAGTAGTAGTACTGTACAGTAGTAGTACTGCAGTAAAGTAATAGTGTGCAGTAGTAGTACTGCAGTAAAGTAATAGTGTGCAGTAGTAGTACTGTACAGTAGTAGTACTGCAGTAAAGTAATAGTGTGCAGTAGTAGTACTGCAGTAAAGTAGTACTGTGCAGTAGTAGTACTGTACAGTAGTAGTACTGCAGTAAAGTAATAGTGTGCAGTAGTAGTACTGCTGGAACAAACACCACCAACAACATGAGTTCAGTTTCACACACTTCTTCTTTTATTCATTCATGAATCATCACGTCCATCAGACCAAAAAACATTGATTCCTTCAGCTCTCATCATCGTCTTCAGGAAACAGGAAACAGGAAGTCTCATTCAGGAGCTCTGAAACCAAACCAAATCTTCATGTGAGTATTTTTTTTATTCTTCTTTTATTTCTCCTGCTTTTAATCAAATGATCAATAATCAGTTCAGGTGTGAAATGATGAGAAAATTCACTTTTGCTGCTCTTTTAACAGCTTTCATCTCGTCTTTTAAATGACTTGAATCATTTGTTTTCTCCTCCCTGCCTCTGAAATGATATGTTTTTTAAATTCATGATCCATACTGTAGAAATGTGATTTAAATTTGAGCAGAATGTTTGGTAGATGAAGACGTTTCTGTTCAAAGCCTGAAAAGAGAGGATTTATTTATATCCATAAACATTTCATGGATCTCATCACTTCACAGCTGCACTTCCTGTTTAAAGCTGAACATGTGAGCAGGACTCACCGTTAGCCGTTAGCCGTTAGCTGTTAGCCGTTAGCTGTTAGCCGTTAGCTGTGGTGTGAGCAGGCAGCATGCAGGGTGAGACTTGAGCAAATAAATGAAGGAGAGGAAGAGAGTGCTCGGTCCTCAGATCCAGAATTATTATACTTTACTATTCTAATCTCAGATAATCTTCAGTGTTTGGAGACTTTAACCTTCATATTTCTTCTATTTATTGACTATCGATCAGCTGATCAGACTCTTTGTGTCCTGCTGGAGGCGCTGCAGGACAACAGAAGGTCAGAACTGGAAAAGAGACTCACTTTGTCAACTGACCTACCTGAACAAATACAGGTTAAACAAAAAAAAAAATATAAAAACATAAATAACAAGAGAACGTTTTTATTTAAGAGCTTCCTGGATGACAAGGGAGTAGAAATATTAATTATTATTAATAAAGTGTCTTTGACAATAATTAAATCATAGGTTAAATCAGGACCAGTAAAGGTTAAACTAGACCAGTAAAGGTTAAATCAGGACCAGTAAAGGTTAAATCAGGACCAGTAAAGGTTAAACTAGACCAGTAAAGATTAAATCAGGACCAGTAAAGGTTAAACTAGACCACTAAAGGTTAAATCAGGACCAGTAAAGGTTAAACTAGACCAGTAAAGGTTAAACTACACCAGTAAAGGTTAAATCAGGACCAGTAAAGGTTAAACTAGACCAGTAAAGGTTAAATCAGGACCAGTAAAGGTTAAAATACACCAGTAAAGGTTAAACTAGACCAGTAAAGGTTAAACTACACCAGTAAAGGTTAAATCAGGACCAGTAAAGGTTAAATCAGGACCAGTAAAGGTTAAACTACACCAGTAAAGGTTAAACTAGACCAGTAAAGGTTAAACTACACCAGTAAAGGTTAAATCAGGACCAGTAAAGGTTAAACTAGACCAGTAAAGGTTAAATCAGGACCAGTAAAGGTTAAAATACACCAGTAAAGGTTAAACTAGACCAGTAAAGGTTAAACTACACCAGTAAAGGTTAAATCAGGACCAGTAAAGGTTAAACTAGACCAGTAAAGGTTAAATCAGGACCAGTAAAGGTTAAAATACACCAGTAAAGGTTAAACTAGACCAGTAAAGGTTAAATCAGGACCAGTAAAGGTTAAACTAGACCAGTAAAGGTTAAACTACACCAGTAAAGGTTAAATCAGGACCAGTAAAGGTTAAACTAGACCAGTAAAGGTTAAATCAGGACCAGTAAAGGTTAAAATACACCAGTAAAGGTTAAATCAGGACCAGTAAAGGTTAAATCAGGACCAGTAAAGATTAAATCAGGACCAGTAAAGGTTAAACTAGACCAGTAAAGGTTAAACTACACCAGTAAAGGTTAAATCAGGACCAGTAAAGGTTAAATCAGGACCAGTAAAGGTTACACTAGACCAGTAAAGGTTAAACTACACCAGTAAAGGTTAAATCAGGACCAGTAAAGATTAAATCAGGACCAGTAAAGGTTAAACTACACCAGTAAAGATTAAATCAGGACCAGTAAAGGTTAAATCAGGACCAGTAAAGGTTAAAATACACCAGTAAAGGTTAAATCAGGACCAGTAAAGATTAAATCAGGACCAGTAAAGGTTAAACTAGACCAGTAAAGGTTAAACTACACCAGTAAAGGTTAAATCAGGACCACTAAAGGTTAAATCAGGACCAGTAAAGGTTAAATCAGGACCAGTAAAGGTTACACTAGACCAGTAAAGGTTAAACTACACCAGTAAAGGTTAAATCAGGACCAGTAAAGGTTAAACTAGACCAGTAAAGGTTAAACTACACCAGTAAAGGTTAAATCAGGACCAGTAAAGGTTAAACTACACCAGTAAAGGTTAAATCAGGACCAGTAAAGGTTAAACTAGACCAGTAAAGGTTAAATCAGGACCAGTAAAGATTAAATCAGGACCAGTAAAGGTTAAACTAGACCAGTAAAGGTTAAACTACACCAGTAAAGGTTAAATCAGGACCAGTAAAGGTTAAATCAGGACCAGTAAAGGTTACACTAGACCAGTAAAGGTTAAACTACACCAGTAAAGGTTAAATCAGGACCAGTAAAGGTTAAACTAGACCAGTAAAGGTTAAAATACACCAGTAAAGGTTAAATCAGGACCAGTAAAGGTTAAACTAGACCAGTAAAGGTTAAAATACACCAGTAAAGGTTAAATCAGGACCAGTAAAGGTTAAACTAGACCACTAAAGGTTAAATCAGGACCAGTAAAGGTTAAATCAGGACCAGTAAAGGTTAAATCAGGACCAGTAAAGGTTAAAATACACCAGTAAAGGTTAAATCAGGACCAGTAAAGGTTAAATCACTGACCTCTGTTCTTCTTCCATCTCCTCCTTCGTCATCATCGTCTCAAACTTGCTCTGTTTCTTTCCAGGTGTGAACTTCACCTGATCGTCAGCTGCAGCCTCATCTGGTACACAGAGAGAGTACAACTACTGCTGAGTAATACTACTACTAGTACTACTACTAGTACCACCACTAGTGCTGTGTTACAGAGAACAACCAGTGAGAGCACCAGGTTCTGTTCAGTGAAGCCCACAGGAAGTGACTAAACCTTCATTGTGTCCAGCAGCCAGCAGGGGGCGATACTGGTGTCTGTTTGTGTTGAAGTCTCTTTCTCTCCTGCTCTATTTCCTCTGTAAACACTATAGATACATGAGTTCATGGTCTCAGTGGATAGTTTAAATAAAGTTTTAATACCTCACAGTGTTCTTTTACTGAATTATGTTTTAATGTATGATGAAAAAAACATGTGGGGGCGTGGCTACAGTGTGATTGACAGGTCTCTGCTGAAGAGGAGCAGCACTGATGGGCTGAGCGCTCAGCTCATGTTTCCTTCATCTGAGGAGACACTGACACCGTTTAACAGTAAGTAACCTTAACATTCCACTTAATAGCACTGTTCATGTGAATTATGGAGGCTTGTCTCTAACCAAGACAGTTGATAACATAGTGGTTGCTATGCTAACATTTACCAGGCTGCTAACCTGTGTTACATGTGTTAATGTGATGCTAACATTAGCTCCACACTCATGATGAAAAAGTAAATGGGAACAAAGGTCACACCATACAGTAACAGTTCAGCATCAGTTCTTCACAGACAGGATATATATGTTACACTGTTAGCATAGCAACCGCTATGTTATCAGCTAACACTAGCACGAGTGAGCTAGCTTCATTAATTCACATGAACAGTGATATTAAGTGGAATGTTTTTTTCACCATATATTAAAACATAAGTAAAAGAACACTGTGATGTATTAAAACTTTATTTAAACTATCCACTGAGACCATGAACTCATGTATTTACAGTGTTTACAGGAGAGAAAGAGACTTCAACACAAACAGACACCAGTATCGCCCCCTGCTGGCTGCTGGACACAATGAAGGTTTAGTCACTTCCTGTGGGCGTCACTGATGTTTATGATAGCCCCGCCCACTAGTTCTATACAGTCTGTGTGTAGAACACAAACAGGAAGTGTCTGAATATTTAAATAACATAAATAATATATGTGAGAATAAACTGAATGGTTTTCAGATACTTTTAAAATCTCTGTAGAGAAACTCAATAAACCAAACTGTATACATGTACTG
Source organism: Synanceia verrucosa (assembly GCA_029721515.1). NCBI lineage: Eukaryota > Metazoa > Chordata > Actinopteri > Perciformes > Synanceiidae > Synanceia > Synanceia verrucosa. Next base: position 25,631,376 of record CM056563.1, on the reverse strand, counting down.
TGTACATGTACATGTACTGTGTACTGTACTGTGTACTGTATACATGTACTGTGTACTGTACTGTGTACTGTATACATGTACTGTATACATGTACTGTGTACTGTATACATGTACTGTATACATGTACTGTATACATGTACTGTGTACTGTATACATGTACTGTACTGTGTACTGTATACATGTACTGTGTACTGTACTGTACTGTGTACTGTATACATGTACTGTATACATGTACTGTGTACTGTACTGTACTGTGTACTGTATACATGTACTGTATACATGTACTGTGTACTGTATACATGTACTGTACTGTGTACTGTATACATGTACTGTGTACTGTACTGTACTGTGTACTGTATACATGTACTGTACTGTGTACTGTATACATGTACTGTGTACTGTACTGTGTACTGTATACGTGTACTGTGTACATGTACTGTGTACTGTATACATGTACTGTGTACTGTACTGTGTACTGTATACGTGTACTGTGTACGTGTACTGTGTACTGTATACATGTACTGTGTACTGTACTGTGTACTGTATACATGTACTGTACTGTGTACTGTATACATGTACTGTATACGTGTACTGTGTACGTGTACTGTGTACTGTATACGTGTACTGTGTACTGTATACGTGTACTGTGTACAGTACACAGTACACGTATACAGTACACAGTACAGTACGTATATATGTACGTATATAGTACACAGTACACGTATACAGTATACAGTACAGTACACAGTACACGTACACAGTACACGTATACAGTACACGTGTACTGTGTACTGTATACATGTACACGTGTACTGTATACGTGTACTGTGTACTGTACTATGTACTGTACTGTGTACTGTATACATGTACATGTACTGTGTACTGTACTGTGTACTGTATACGTGTACGTGTACTGTGTACTGTACTGTGTACTGTACTGTGTGTACATACAGTGCAGAGATAAGGTATCTGCAGGAAGCAGCTGTCGGCTCCTGATACTACTGCTGTACTGAGCCTCCAATAGTACCACTACTACTACTACTACTACTACTACTGTTATACTACTACACACACACACACACACACACACATATATAAAAATGTAATGAATAGAATAATAAATACACTAACACATATTTCTTGTACTAGAACTTGTACTCTGCTCTATATATACACTCTGTGTTTATGTTTGGTTAAAGAAGTAGTACTCTGTAAATACTTGGAGTATAAAGTACACAGCACTCTGTAAATACTTGGAGTATAAAGTACACAGCACTCTGTTAATACTTGGAGTATGAAGTACACAGCACTCTGTAAATACTTGGAGTATGAAGTACACAGCACTCTGTTAATACTTGGAGTATAAAGTACACAGAACTCTGTAAATACTTGGAGTATGAAGTACACAGAACTCTGTAAATACTTGGAGTATAAAGTACACAGCACTCTGTTAATACTTGGAGTATGAAGTACACAGCACTCTGTAAATACTTGGAGTATGAAGTACACAGCACTCTGTAAATACTTGGAGTATAAAGTACACAGCACTCTGTAAATACTTGGAGTATGAAGTACACAGCACTCTGTAAATACTTGGAGTATAAAGTACACAGCACTCTGTAAATACTTGGAGTATGAAGTACACAGCACTCTGTAAATACTTGGAGTATAAAGTACACAGCACTCTGTAAATACTTGGAGTATGAAGTACACAGCACTCTGTAAATACTTGGAGTATAAAGTACACAGAACTCTGTAAATACTTGGAGTATGAAGTACACAGAACTCTGTAAATACTTGGAGTATAAAGTACACAGCACTCTGTAAATACTTGGAGTATAAAGTACACAGCACTCTGTAAATACTTGGAGTATAAAGTACACAGAACTCTGTAAATACTTGGAGTATAAAGTACACAGTCCAAATCAAGTCTTACCCTCGTTCAGGATGGTCTCTGGTTCTGGTTCTGGTTCTGGTTCCTCTATCACAGGTTCAGGGGTTGGCAGGTGATCTTCTGCAGAACCAGGGACCAGCTCAGGTAAGGACTGCTCCAAGACCGGTTCAGGCTCTTGGACCACCTCAGATACCACTTCAGACTCGGTCACAGGCTCTGGATCTGGCACCGCAACCACATCTGGGACAGGTTCAGGTTCTGGGATGGGTGCTGCAGCTACTTCTTGTACTGCAACTGGTTCTGGGACAATCTCTGGTATGGCAACTGGTTCTGGTACTTTTACTGGTTCTGTAGCAGTTTTGGCTGCTGATGCTGGTTCTGGGGCAGCTTCTGGTACTTTCACTGGTTCTGGTACTGGTTCTGGGGCAGCTTCTGGTACTTTCAATGGTTCTGGTACTGGTTCTGGGGCAGCTTCTGGTACTTTCAATGGTTCTGGTACTGGTTCTGGGGCAGCTTCTGGTACTTTCAATGGTTCTGGTACTGGTTCTGGGGCAGCTTCTGGTACTTTCACTGGTTCTGGTACTGGTTCTGGGGCAGCTTCTGGTACTTTCACTGGTTCTGGTTCTGGTTCTGGGGCAGCTTCTGGTACTTTCACTGGTTCTGGTTCTGGTTCTGGGGCAGCTTCTGGTACTTTCACTGGTTGTGGTACTGGTGCTGGTTCAGGTAGTTTTACTGGTTCTGGTTCTGGTACTGGCTCTGGTGCAGTCTGGGAAGACAAAAGGATTAAAGAGGTGTCAGTCTGGACTGGTTCTGATGAGACCCAGAATAAAACCACGCTGTGATTCTGATCATTGATCAGCGATCGATCATTTAATAAATCGACCAGGTGATTGAGACGGGATCCTGTTGACCTTTGACCTGCTGTCAGCTGCAGGTCCTCGTTGAGGATCAGCCGCCTCCTGCAGATGACTCCAGGACAAATAAAAACCTCTCTGAAATCCTTCGTCCTCTGGCAGACACACCTGCCGCCGTCGTTTTGAAGTGCTGAGTTTGCAGCAGGCTTCAGAACCAGGCCTGATGGACTAACAGTTATTTTGGTGTTTCACAGGAAGTGTTCTCTATAAATTTTCTACATAAAGTATTTCTATGGTGGTGTTACAGGTACACTGAGTGTTATACACACTTTGACTTTTGATACTCTGAGTACATTTTACTGTTTTTTTTTTTTTTTTTTTTTACCAAAATAAGATGTCGTAGTGTACTGGGCAGCTTCATACCAGCAGTACTGCGGTCACCCTGAAGCAGTGCAGAGGAGACAGAAGTACTGCATGTCCTCCTCTGCTCAGAGACACTGACTGACTGTTCAGCTCTGCCTGAAGCAGTACAGAGGAGACAGAAGTACTGCATGTCCTCCTCTGCTCAGAGACACAGACTGACTGTTCAGCTCTGCCTGAAGCAGTACAGAGGAGACAGAAGTACTGCATGTCCTCCTCTGCTCAGAGACACAGACTGACTGTTCAGCTCTGCCTGAAGCAGTACAGAGGAGACAGAAGTACTGCATGTCCTCCTCTGAGAGAGACACAGACTGACTGTTCAGCTCTGCCTGAAGCAGTACAGAGGAGACAGAAGTACTGCATGTCCTCCTCTGCTCAGAGACACAGACTGACTGTTCAGCTCTGCCTGAAGCAGTACAGAGGAGACAGAAGTACTGCATGTCCTCCTCTGCTCAGAGACGCTGACTGACTGTTCAGCTCTGCCTGAAGCAGTACAGAGGAGACAGAAGTACTGCATGTCCTCCTCTGCTCAGAGACACAGACTGACTGTTCAGCTCTGCCTGAAGCAGTACAGAGGAGACAGAAGTACTGCATGTCCTCCTCTGCTCAGAGACACAGACTGACTGTTCAGCTCTGCCTGAAGCGCCTCCATCCATGAGGAGACAGCAAGACACTTTACTGCTGTGGACTGTCCGCTGTGGACGGTCCGCTGTGAAGTCTCTTCCTCCTCCTTCTTCACCTCCACCTCGTCCTCCTCCTCCTCCTCTTCCTCACACTCACATGTCCTTTTATGGAGAGTTGGATCGCCGCGGCAACACTGTGGTCATTTCCCAGGAATGAGGAGGGAGGAGACTTTGTTTACTGTTACCATGGCAACATTTTGATACATGGAGGATGGAGGAGGTTGCGACTCATCATTTATGTCACTTTAACAGCTCAGAGGAATGTATGATGACTGATTGACTGATTGATTGATCGATCGATCGATCAGGTGATCATATTTGATCTAGTAGAGCAGAAACAGAAACAGCTCAGGTTCTAAATGGGACCATCATTTCCTAAACGATCAAGAAGACTACATGAACTGATGCTTCCAGGATTACTGAGGGAAGAAACTGATCTGGAACCAGAGGAGTCTTAACCTGGTTCTGGACCCTGGTTCTGGTTCTCTTTTCCTCCCAGTGCTGAATCAGCAGAATGATGTAACTCCCTCACCTCCACCTGTCCCTGCACCAGCACACATGTTTCGGACATGTGACACTGAACATGTAAATTTAGGATCCATGTTGGCACCAGATATAGACGCTCAGAGCGTCGTGGTGGCGCATTCTTCAGGCTTTTTAAAGCCTTTGGGAAAAGGTCAAAGGAACGAGGGTCAACATGCGGGCCGACCTCTGGAGCTGAACGCCTCGTTAACATGTGAGGTTCATCACCAGCAGAAGCCCTGCATGACTGGACTGATATAATGTTAAATATTATTACTGCTAAACGCACAGAAATACTCAAGCTATTAACAATATTCAGGAAGTCATCTCTGAAAAAGTCCAAGATATGCAAAAAAAAAAAAAAAAAAAAGTGTCGGTACATATCTGAGCAATAAATAAAATTACAATTACAAAAAAAAGAGGGCTGAAAAACTGAGTCTATTATTATTATTATTATTATTATTACCTCCGCCAAGGAGGTTATGTTTTCACCGGGTTTTGTTTATTTGTTGGTTTGCAAAATAACTCAAAAAGTTATGGACGGTTTTGTCAAAATTTTCAGGGTTGCTCAGAAGTGGCCTAACTTAAAATAAAATTAATTTTTGCTGGTGATTAGAACTGATTCAATGGCAAATGGCAATGTCAAAAACCGTCCACAACTTTTTGAGTTATTTGCAAACAAACAAACAAACAAACAAACCCTGGTGGAAAAAATAACCACCTTGACAGCAGGGGTAACTTAAAAATAAACTTTAAAACTAACTTTAAAAAAGTTGTTGCCTTGGTGGAGGTCTGTGTCATTTTCAAGCAAAAATAAAAAACATCACCTGTTCCTGTTTTTCCTCCACAATATTTCCAGCATTTTAAAGAGAAGTTATTATTAATTATCAGCAGATAAATGGGAAAATAAATAAAACACAAAAAAGTCTAAAAAATTAAAATTCATAACATAAGAAATAAAAAAAAATCTCGACTCCAGATTTATTTCAGATCAAACTAAACAGGAGAATTCTCAGAATTTGTTATTTTTTTCTGGGGAGAATTTTCAAGGAGAAGTTTCTGGTAACTTAAAGTCATGATTGGATCCTTTGAGCACCAATAAACTGAAAACAGTCCATCCATCTCACCTGGACATGGAGGCTCTCAGCGGCTCTGATCTCCTCCACAGCCCGAACCGGAGCAGGTGGCCGCGGGGAGGCTTCAGGCTCGGCTCGGCTCGCTTCTCCCAGAGCTCTGGACGGAGGGGTGTCGTCTCCGTAGCCGACTTTGGGCTTCTGGTTCCCGGCTGAAGAGGAGGATGCGTCGGGCTTCTTGCTCAGGAGCGACGAAGCGAAATAAACAGCGACGACGGTGAAGATGATGGCGGGAATGATGACGGTGGGGTCCAGGTCCATGATGGAGGCTTAACGCAAGACAGAAAGTTCCAGGAGACAGAGAGCCGGTGAGTCCACAGCCACACTGAGAGACACTGAGGCACTACCGGTCTGCTTTCAGAATAAGAGCCCCGACAGGATATCACCGTATCGACACTGACTTTTCAGAGTGAAACACCTTTTGGGCATATTGATGTACTTTCAGAATAAAATAGTTTTTGGGCATATTAATGTATGTATTTTAAAATAAAAGCCATACAGGATATTACTGTATTGTCACTTGGTTTTCAGAATAAAACAGTTTTTGGGCATATTCATGTATTTTTTTAAAATAAAAGTCCTACAGGATATTACTGTATTGTCACTTAGTTTTCAGAATAAAATAGGTTGTAGGCATATTAATGTATTTTTTTAAATAAAAGTCCTACAGGATATTACTGTATTGTCACTTGGTTTTCAGAATAAAATAGGTTTTGGGCATATTAATGTATTTTTTTTTTTAAATAAAAGTCCTACAGTATATTACTGTATTGTCACTTGGTTTTCAGAATAAAATAAGTTTTAGGCATATTAATGTATTTTTTTAAATAAAAGTCCTACAGTATATTACTGTATTGTCACTTGGTTTTCAGAATAAAATAGGTTGTAGGCATATTAATGTATTTTTTTAAATAAAAGTCCTACAGGATATTACTGTATTGTCACTTGGTTTTCAGAATAAAATAAGTTTTAGGCATATTAATGTATTTTTTTAAATAAAAGTCCTACAGTATATTACTGTATTGTCACTTGGTTTTCAGAATAAAATAGGTTTTGGGCATATTAATGTATTTTTTTAAAAATAAAAGTCCTACAGTATATTACTGTATTGTCACTTGGTTTTCAGAATAAAATAGGTTTTGGGCATATTAATGTATTTTTTTAAATAAAAGTCCTACAGTATATTACTGTATTGTCACTTGGTTTTCAGAATAAAATAGGTTTTGGGCATATTAATGTATTTTTTTAAATAAAAGTCCTACAGTATATTACTGTATTGTCACTTGGTTTTCAGAATAAAATAGGTTTTAGGCATATTAATGTATTTTTTTAAATAAAAGTCCTACAGTATATTACTGTATTGTCACTTGGTTTTCAGAATAAAATAGGTTTTGGGCATATTAATGTATTTTTTTAAAAATAAAAGTCCTACAGGATATTACTGTATTGTCACTTGGTTTTCAGAATAAAATAGGTTTTGGGCATATTAATGTATTTTTTTAAATAAAAGTCCTACAGGATATTACTGTATTGTCACTTGGTTTTCAGAATAAAATAGGTTTTAGGCATATTAATGTATTTTTTTAAATAAAAGTCCTACAGTATATTACTGTATTGTCACTTGGTTTTCAGAATAAAATAGGTTTTGGGCATATTAATGTATTTTTTTAAAAATAAAAGTCCTACAGGATATTACTGTATTGTCACTTGGTTTTCAGAATAAAATAGGTTTTGGGCATATTAATGTATTTTTTTTAAAATAAAAGTCCTACAGGATATTACTGTATGTATTAATGTTCCACACTGGTTTAAAGAAGAAGATGGGAAAAAAAACATGTTGATTCATAGAAAAGGTTTTATTGATAAACAAAAAGAAAACGTTATCACATGGATTCTGTCTGAGCTCCTCAGATTGAAGATTCAGCTGGACGACCTGAAGGCACCATGTGACAGACCTCAGAGACCACCACGGTGCCGCTACGTCACTTTAAGAGCAGATAAAACCAGAGAAACCTGCTGACAGTGGGCCTCGCTAACAGACGTCTCTATAGGCACTTTAGTCTAAAGCAGCAGCTTCACATCCACAGGAAGCTCCAGCGTCACTTTAAACGATTCAGGAGTTTAAGAAGCTGCGAAAAGATTCAGTCTGAACAGAGGACCAATCAGCAGCCTGTTAACTCCATCATGAATTAAGTCAGTTTCCAAAGGTTGAATCTCTTCAGGTTTTGGACAAAAGGAGACATTAAGACATTTCCTGCTTCCTGACATTTCATCCAAAATGATTACTTTCAGTGTGGATTAACAGTTTATAAGTCTCCAGACAGAACAAAGAAACTCCAGGTCTGTTTTAATTATTGATCTGTTAAAAATGAATGATTAGTGTCAGCAGGTGGATCACAAGTGACAACTTTAAAAACAGTAAAATAAAAGCAAAGGTTTCGTTCGAACCCAAAGAGATTCAGTTTGCTGTCATAGAAGAGTTGTTGTATTTTTGTTAAAATTGACAGCTGCTGATTAATTTTCTATTGATCTCCTAACGTTTCAGCTCCAATCAGAAGAAGAAACAATGATCAGAACAATCACTAGTTAATGCTTAACTCCACTGTGACACAAACTCAGCTGCTATTAAACCTGATTAATAAATGCTGCAGCAGCAGTGCATTCTGGTCCTTGTAGTGCCCTCTGCTGTACACAAATCAACATGACTCATCCGGACAGTTTCTGCAGCGTTTTGGCACAAAACAGGCAGAACATGTAAAACCAGGCAGAAACATTTCGTCCATTTCTGACGGTGAACCAGCTCCACTCACCGACTCCTGTTTATTAACCAATATTAACCAGAACAAGACGTGTGCTAGTGGCTAATTTAATCAATTCTGTGCACACAGACATGAAAAAAATATGTGAAGCATGAAGAGCTGAGAGCGATGAGGAGGAGGAGGCTATAGCCTTCCTCACATCTCCTTCTAAAACCGTTTAACGGCACCAACGCTGCTGCGTTCAACAACAACCTGGAGGTCGAGGGGGTCCTAAACATGACTTTGAGGAGTGTTTCCACAGAGGAGGAGGAGGAGGAGGGCTGATCCTGTGACATTACAGGGTTAAAGTATATATATTAAGAGGAGAGCTGTGAGACGTCGAGCCCATAACCCTCCTGACCCTGGACCAGTCCACCTCCCTCCCTCTGTTGATCGACTCGGTTCAGAGACATTCAGCTAAACTAGACAGGAAGCAGCTGTTTGAGTGTCGTCATGTCGTGGAGGTCAGAGGTCACCGTGACGAGCTCCTCTCCTTGCTGACGCAGTCGTCCTGGCTGCTGGTGTCTCCGTTGGCCGAGGCGCCGCAGGTCCGTCTCTTCTTCCTGCGGTGCGACATGGCGTCGGCCTCAGACCCGGACGCCGCCTGCAGGAGAGGACAGAGAGTTCAGCATGTGGAGTGCGTTTCCAGACAGCTGGGTTTCTGTAAGCAGGGACCGAGTTCAGCAGGAGCTCCTGTTAACCCTTCTTCAGTCTGAAAAAGTCAAGAAAAAAGCTTCAAGCAGCTCCAGATCAGATCAACATAACATGGATCAGTGCATAGCTGAGCATAGCTTTCATTTTGAAGGCGTCTGTTATTTTACCAATTTAAATATGTACGTGAATAGAGCGTTTGCATCGTCACTGTGACTACACATGTAAGTTAGCAGTAGCTTATTTAGTCATGTCTGTTCTTCAGGGTTAGCCCTGCTGCTGTTGGTCTACTGAGGTGGCTTCATGCTTCGGTGTTTCTGCACATACATCAGAGTCAGAGTCCGACGAGCTGGAGGATGAGGATGATGAAGAGTCGCTGGAGCTGTCCGACGCGATGCCTGTCGACTCCTGCAGGTCCACTTTGTCCGCCAGCGCTGCCAGGTCAGGTCTCTCCTGCTTCAAGATGCTGAGAGAACGAAGAACAGAAAGAACCAAACAGTTTTAAAATTCCTCACCACGTTAAACAAGAAAATAAAAAATTCAGTCTGAAACTAAAAGGAAGGCTTCAGTAATGTTGAGCTTTTATGAGCTGAATGCAGATGTTCTGGGACCAGTCTGGTCTCTGGTGAGTCCTTACCGGTACCACTTCCTAGACAGTTTGGGTCGCCCTCGCACAGTTTTGTGCCACACGATGGGGAAGTTGGTGGTGCTGGCGAAGTTCTGGGTGACGGCGATGGTGGTGTCCATGTTGAGGACGACGTGCCACCAGCCGCCTGCAGACACACCGACATCATTAACATCAGCCTCACTATTACGGTCTACAGTTTCTATGGTTTTCAGGAGAGAAACACTTCATAAGAGAAAAGTTTAATTTGCAATATTAATGCTCACTATTCATGCAAAACACCCGATTCAAGTTCACTTGAGTTTCAATATATATTTACATTTCTGTCCGTACTGTATAAAAGGAGATTTGTCTCAGTTTATTCAGATTTGTACTTTAGCCTTTATTTGTATTTTATTCTATTTTTAGACTTGATTTCTTCCATCTGCTGCTCTTCAGTTTTATTTTTTTTTATTTCATTTTGTCCTATTTCTTTTATTAATATTTCATGATATTTTATATCGGCTTTGCTCCACTGCTGCTGCTCTTCAGCTGATTTAATTTTATTAAATTTCCCTGCTGTGAACAAAGAAAGAGGGAAGCACTATCAGCTTCTTGTTGTGTCTGCGCTTTCATCTGCAGTCAGACAGGAGAGGTCTAAATCCCAGTTTAATCCAGCTCTGGTGGTTTCAGGTGAAACTGGGTCAGACACCAGAGGCCACTGCTGAGCTGCTCAGAGAAGGAAACACGACCAATAAAACACCACTAACAACCAGCAGGACTGGTGTTCACAACCCTGTTCTCTACGGTTCTGATCCTGTCCTCACTGCTAACAGAGAAACGGTGCATCAGAGGAGACATTCAGCCATTTCCTGTCTGTTAGAGACAAACATCTGTCATCTGGAACATCTGGAAAGTTTCAGTTGGCTGTAATTTAGTGTGAAACAGCTCAATCTTTCATCACCAACACTAGCCTAGCTTAGCCTAGCTAGCTCCACGCTTATCTGATCTGATCTTTCATGCAGCGACTCCTGGTCTTTTGGAGAAGAAAAAGAACGAGTTCATCATCATCCGTCTCTAATTAACCCGTTTTTCTCTGCTTGGTTTAAATTGAAAAATGTGAGTGTGATCCATGGTGAAAAGTTTCTAACAGTTAACTACCCATGTAAGACTTCTGGGACTCAAACATCAGTCCATCTCGACGACAAGCTGAACGGAAAGGCTTTGTCGGCTGTTAGCTGTAGCATGCTAGTCAGTTCACCGGGCCAAGACATTTGTGTCAAACTGGTTTATCTGTGGAAACACTTGAGCCTCTGAATGTGAATGAATGAAGAGTAAAGAGCAGAGGGTGGAGCTGCTGATGGAGGTTCCTCACTAACCAGGCACAAAGACGGTCTCCCCGGGTCTCTGGAGGATCTCCAGGGGCTTGAACTCAGGAGGCCAGTTGGGTTGCTGCGTCCTGGGGTAAACCACGTTGAACCAGGTGATAGCCTCGTCCTGCTGGTTGCCGCCGTCCTCCCTGCTCACTTTGATGAGCTCTCGGGGGGTGTTGGTGGGGAACAGACACCAGCGCTTGTGTCCCTGGATCAGGGCGTTCCAGGCGCTGGTGCCCAGCGGGTCAATGTGGATGCCGGTGCCGGAGCGAGCCGGGCCCATCACGAACCACCTGCCACGAGACCAGAGGACAGACCGGGTCACTTCTGTGAAAACAAACCATGTCAGGGAATCTTTGATTAGCTGGACTGCAGGATGAATGGAGGTCCGACCTGTATGGCGGCCGGCGCTTCTCCCCGGCGAACTGGAACAGGTCGTCCCTGAAGAAGACGGGCACCTGGTAGTCCTCCAGCAGCTTGCGGCGTTTGGCGTGCTCGCCGTAGCTGCTGTCAAAGATGTAGAGTGGGCTGTCGTCCCTGGTGGACTCCAGGTACTCCACATAGTACTTCATCTTCATCTTCACCGAGTAGCCGTCGTTGTCCTCGCCGCACTTGAACTTCTGGTTGCGGTATTTGCGTTTGAGGCGCTCCAAGGTCCATTTTTCCCGGGCGGGCCAGCTCTCCTGGGCGTTGAGCAGCACCACGGGCTTGTAGGGCCGCTCGAAACGCTGGATGAACTCCTCAGGGCTGAGGTGGAGGGTGTCCACACGCTCAACGTTGTCCTGAAACACAGCAGGGATCAGCCACTTCTGCCGGGACATTTATAACCTCAGCTCCTGACCGTCGTCTCCATTATTCATCGTTTCACCACCTTGTTGATAAGCTGAGGACACTAAGAGCACCACATCAGCTGGTTTATCTACTCACATCTCCATGACAGCTCTAAATCACTGGTTCCCAACCTGAGGTGCTGATCGCCGAACCACAATGTGCACTAACACTCGTGTTGGGACTTTATTAATGTGCAATAACACCGCTTTTCACACCAGTTGGTTCATTTATGTTGTTTATTTTCTATCATTATATTACGTTTGTTGCTAATTTACACATTTCTACATTGTTTACTGATCTAAATCTAATCTAAAACTCATTTCTCCCAGATATAACCTGCTCATCCAAATCACTACACAACTTCCTGTAGTTCATGTGATTAATAGTTGGGTTAATTGTGCAGCTTTTATTAGTTATTTTGTTCTGTATTGTTATGTACGTCTTCAAGCGATGGTCGACTTAATACACAATCCTTGTTTTTTTGCAAAGGTAAATTCCAAAGTTAATCTGAATATGAAGCTTCTGCCAAATCGACATAAAGCAGAGATCTTCCAGCGTAAAAGTCTTACTAGTATAAAAAATACCTCTTTTGTTGTAAAATGGTGGAACGTGAAAGTGGATTTTAACATCACTATTTTATTATATGGCTGACTTTTAATGTGGACATCAGAGCAGTTTTTGTTCAGACAGGGTTGAGCTTCGGCCTGCACATTTTCCGGAAACTTACTTTTGTTTTCCCTTTAAATTAATTTTAATACAATTATTATCTGTGTGCAGATTGTTTAAAAGGCCCGATGTAAACTAATGTTACTGATACCACTAGCCTAACGGTTACTAACGGAATGATTAAGTAGGAAAAAGTTGAGGCAGCCCGACATTAAACTAATAAGGAAACAGGTCTGAGTGAAAGTAGGTGTCTACGTGACAAGCTGCACTCCTGCGCTGAGCTGCGGCTAGCTCATATTAGCTTAGCTTTGAATGCTACATTGACATTTACCTTCACGGTGCGGTGAGACAAGTCGAAAGTATCATGATAGTCGTGTTTAACCCAGTCTAGTGAATCCTTCAGTTCGGGTCTGGCGTTTCGTTTCGCCTCTTTAATCCTCTTCTTACTTTTATGGTTCATTCCTCCTCCGTGTGTGAAGTTACCGCTGCTCAGCTAGCTATCAAGCTAACCCGGGGCTGCCACAGACACACATCCACGAGCCTGCACTATGCCCGGCTAGCTGCGCCGTTCTGACAGTCTCACCTTATGTTTTAATGAGCCAAAGAAACAAGTCGGCTAATGTACGAAACACAGCATAAGACTTCCACCAACAAGTGGGAGGACAGTTTTAAACCCTGTCTGGTCGACACACTTTGATGAATAGCTCACAAAAGAGGCTAGCTGGCAGGCAACACAATGCTTCAGCAAGCAACTGATTGACACTTGTAGTGCCCGCCCCTATTGCCGGAACCGGAAGCTCATTGGCTACAGTGTCCTCAAGAGCAAAACGTTGATTGGGTAAAATGTAGATTAAAACTTCCCGCCAGGCATTTACGTTAATTTGATTGGCTGTTGAAACGCCCTTCTCTTGTTGTGGTTGATACGGAAGTAGACACGAGTGCGGCTACTCGTGATAGAATACCAATAAATACAATTAATTTGGTTAATACGAACTTCTCATCAGAAGACAAGAAGCCGGAATAAGAGCTGGAGATGTAATTATGTAATTTAAAGAGGTATTAACCAGCACAATGGACAACAGGGGAACTGAAACAGCTAGCATAGCATACAAAGTTTTCACGTTTGAAGACCATGAGATAAACACACAAGAGTCCCTTTCTGTCTCCATACCCGAGGTGTGTTTGCGTGTTAAAATACTTACTTATTGTACTTAGTAGTGAAGTATATGTTAGTTAAGTGCTGCTATCAGTCACCTGTGCTCCCCACTGTCAGGTTCTTGATCCACAGTATGGCATGTATGTGTGGCCCTGTGCCGTGGTGCTGGCTCAGTATCTGTGGACACATCGAGAGGAGCTGAGGGGCAAGGCAGTGCTGGAGGTGAGGAGAACCTTTTTTGATTCTGAGCAGCCATCATGGACGAACCCTCTGAGGCCTCTGTCTGTCTCCACAGCTCGGGGCAGGTGTGAGTCTACCAGGTGTGGTGGCCGCCAGGTGCGGCGCCAAGGTGATCCTGTCAGACAGCGACAGGATGCCGCTGTGTCTGGAGAACTGCAGGCGCAGCTGTGAGGTGAACGGCCTCCATGATGTGGCTGTGCTGGGCCTCACCTGGGGGGGAGTCTCACCTGACCTCGTTCTGCTTCCTGACCTGGACCTCATCTTGGGGTCTGACGTGTTCTACGATCCGCAGGGTGAGTTCCTGAGTCTACATCCTCCTGTAGACCTGGTAGAACTGGTGCAGACCTGAGCGACTTAACCTTTGTGACCTTTTTCAGATTTTGAAGATGTTCTCCTGACTGCTGCTTTTCTTCTGAGGAAAAACTCCAGAGCTCAGTTCTGGACCACGTACCAGGAGAGAAGGTTCTAGAAACACGATCACAGCTTAAGTTTGAGATATTCATTATTTGTAGTCTTAATATTTACAGTGTTATTGTTGTTTTCCTCCTCTTCTCCCTCCTCTTCCTCCCCTCTTCCTCCTCAGTGCTGATTGGTCGATCGAGGCGCTGCTCATCAGGTGGAATCTCAGGTGTGTTGTCGTCCAGCTGCAGCTGTTTGGTGCAGATGAAGCACATCTGGCTGGATCAACTCTACCAGGAAACCACAGCGTCATCATGATGATCATCAGCCTGAGGACGGAGGAGGCTGCCCTGCAGCATTATTGATAAATAATATTCAGAAATATTATTTCAGTAAACATTGTAAATAAATATTAATACATTATTAATAAACAGTCTCAATAATCAGTCTTCATGTGTCCCAGATAAATGAGCTTTTCAACACATTTTCAATCATTCAGGTCTGAGTTAAGAAGTTTCTCCTGAGGCCACCAGAGGGCAGCATCATTAAACTACTGAGTACTACCAGCTCCATGTACTTCAACTCTCAGCCTGGAAGAAGTACTCTGATCCTGTACTGAAGTAGAAATACCACAGTCTGAAAGTACTCCATTACAAGTAAATGTAGAGGTACTCAGTGTGCAGAGTGGTTCCGTCATTATTATTATTTCACTCTATTTTTAATCTTTGAAATTCATACAGTATATTTTTCATTTGATTGTATATGTTCTTTTTCAATGGCTTTGGGTGACTTTATTTTCCATTTTTAACGTGAGCTCAGATGAAACACAAACAATTTATATCAGTTTGTACCAACAGTGAAGGAAGACTTGAAGTACTTGGTAGTAAATGTACTGTGTTGCTTTCTAACAGTGGATATAGAAATATGACCATGGTTTTTATCTTCAGCCAACGTCCTCGACACCAAGTCAACAAAGCTTTATTGACTTGGTGTCGAGGGCGTTGGCTGAAGATAAAAACCATAAACTAATAAACAGCAGTGAGCCAGATCAGGATCACTTCCTGCTGCTTTCAGGATATGTTCATGTTTTAATAGCTGACAGGTCATATTTCTATCGTTAATATTTCACACTTAAATATATATAAACTAATATCAGTCCAGCTGCTGCAAAACAACAAAAAATCTCACCTGTCCTCATCTGACCTCACCTGACCTCACCTGTCCTTACCTGTCCTCACCTGACCTCACCTGTCCTTACCTGTCCTCACCTGACCTCACCTGTCCTCACCTGTCCTCACTGGTCCTTACCTGTCCTCCCCTGTCCTTACCTGTCCTCACCTGACCTCACCTGACCTCACCTGTCCTCACCTGACCTCACCTGTCCTTACCTGTCCTCACCTGACCTCACCTGTCCTCACCTGTCCTCACTGGTCCTTACCTGTCCTCCCCTGTCCTTACCTGTCCTCACCTGTCCTCACCTGCTGACAGTTACTTTATTACCAGCACCATGACACAGCTGCATTAATCAGAGAGAGGAATCAGTCTTTATTGGCCTTCATCATAACAACACAGAATAATATGAATACAGAATATTTTATGGCTCGTCATCAATACATCTGATCAGAACGCTGTTCTGTCTACAGGATCCAGCTACACCACGACTCCACCAAATCTCACCTGATCTCATCTGTCCTCACCTGATCTCACCTGTCGTCATCTGTCCTCACCTGATCTCACCTGTCCTCATCTGTCCTCACCTGATCTCACCTGTCCTCACCTGATCTCACCTGTCCTCACCTGTCCTCACCTGGTCTCATCTGTCCTCATCTGTCCTCACCTGTCCTCATCTGATCTCACCTGTCCTCACCTGTCCTCATCTGATCTCACCTGTCCTCACCTGACCTCACCTGTCCTCACCTGTCCTCACTGGTCCTTACCTGTCCTCCCCTGTCCTTACCTGTCCTCACCTGCTGACAGTTACTTTATTACCAGCACCATGACACAGCTGCATTAATCAGAGAGAGGAATCAGTCTTTATTGGCCTTCATCATAACAACACAGAATAATAGGAATACAGAATATTTTATGGCTCGTCATCAATACATCTGATCAGAACGCTGTTCTGTCTACAGGATCCAGCTACACCACGACTCCACCAAAGCTCTGCCACCAGTTCAGAAGTGAAGCGTCTGCACATCACACATTCAGAACAGATATACAGAGATATAAAGATGTATAGAAATATGGTTATATAGATCCTCAAAGGATTAATCAATTATCATATAATCAATAAATTCGCTACCAGCTGATTAAGTTGTTGACAACTAATCAAACGTACAATATTTCCCTCTAAAACACAGGAACAATTACCTCAGAAATGTACTTAAGAGCAGTACTTGAGTATATGTCGATGTACAGGACAGTCGATTGATCTGTTGATTATTTCAATTAATCAATCAGATAATTGATTTATAAAATGTGGATCAGTGTCTCAGAGATATTCAGATTACTGTCAAAGAGTCGAAACCAGGAAATTCACGTCTCATTATGAATTCATGACTATTATCATTTCTTTCTTACCCACTTTGATCACTCTTTTTTTATTGATCAGAACCAGATAAATCAATAACTCGTCTTCAGCAGCAGCCTTTCTTGCCGCATTTCTTGTCACGAGTCTTTACCACGACAAACGCCACAACGCCTGCCAGGATGGCGCCTGCTGCACCTCCCAGCACTGCTGCTAACGTGGACGTCACCTGACCGTTACTGGCCAGGTAACCCACCAAACTGCCGACGCCCATCCCAGAAAAGATGGCGGTTTCAATGCAGCTTAGCTTAGCTTCTTTCTCTCCTCCATCAGCACTCCGTGCCTGTTCTCTCTGTAAGGCCATCTCAGCCTCCTGCAGCATGGCGGCGGTGTAGCACCTTCCTGCCATCGCCTGAACCTTCTTGGAGATGTTCAGCAGCAGCTCCTCCACCTGGTCGCTGCTCTGGGCCTCGTTGTTGAACACCTGGCAGCCCCAGTCACACTCTTTGACCAGGTTTTTGAGGCTCTTGTTGGATTGGATGAAGTCATCTATGGAGGTTCCTCGCAGCTCTTCCTCGTGGGTGAACAGCACCATCGTGTAGGCCATCACCTTTTTCCCGAAAGTGCGGCGGATGATTTCCACCATTTGATTTTCTACTGTAGTATATACACCGCCAAGCAAACTCAGCACGATCAGGAAGACGTGAGGACCGGGTTCAGTGAGCGAGACGGCCCTCTTGATCTCCTCCACCACCTCGTCTTCGGTTTTGTCAATGTGAAACAGACCCGGCGTGTCGACAACGACCACCTTCTGGTTGCAGACGGTTGCCGTTTCCTTCTGGCACTTGGCGGTGAGAGCTGAAAGGCTCAGCTTCGATGGGAAGACGTTCTTCTTGCCCAAGATGGTGTTTCCTGAAGCGCTCTTCCCAACGCCGACCTTCCCCAGCAGAACGATCCTCAGCTCTGTGGAAGAGTCCAGGGTTAGTGATGTCATGACACAGGGTCATCAAAATCTATGAAGCTATTTATGAAACTGTTCATCTTCACACTGGATACATCCTCTGAGAGACAGAACAGCAATCATTCTGAAGTAAAGGACTGAACATGCACAGCTTATGAAACACACAATAATCTCCATTTAAACTTCATCTCTTCTCTTGAACTGAATCTGTGGAATCGTGCGAACAGTTTAACCTCTTTAACCTCGTGAACAGCTGATCATAATACACACAAACAGCTGATCATACCAAGAAGTGAACATATCATAATGGCTGCGTCCAAAATTCCATACTAACATGCTATTGAGTACACTAAAACAGTCTGTGAGATTTGTTTAGTATGTCATAAACCTTGGTATGAACCCAAATAGTATGTGAGGTGCATACTATTTCCTGTAAATATTACAGTATACAAGCACTGGACACTACGCTTACACTACACTTATTTATTCTAGCTGTTAGCTTGCAGCCATACTATCTGCCAAGGGAGTTCAGTCACGTGATCGCCGTGTCCACATTCCTCCGACAGCTGAGGCAGCTGTTGCCTGTGAGAGGATCCATTCAATCACAGCAGAGCTGCAGACTCTGCACCCAGAGGCATTCATGGTGATTTCTGGGGATTTTAACCACGCCACTCTGGGCTCTACTCTGACTGCTTTTCATCAGGTTGCGGATTGTCCCACAGGGAAAATCCAGACAATTGACTTGCTGTATGCTAACGTGAAAGATGCATACAGTGCAACACCCCTTCCCCCGCTGGGGAAGTCTGACCACAACCTGGTTCACCTACAGCCACAGTACACCTCCCTGGTCAAAAGGCAGCCTCCAACAACACGCTCAATCAGGAGGTGGTCAACTGAAAAGGAGGACACCCTGAGAGACTGCTATGGAACCACAGACTGGGATGTGCTGCTGAGCCCACACAGTGAGGACATCGAGGGAATGACACACTGTCTCACAGATTATCTCAATCCCTGCTAAAGCCCCTTTCACACTGCCCCAAAAAAACCCTCAACAAAAATAAAATTTAAAAAAAAATAAAAAAGCAGCCTTCAGGAGGAGAGACAAGGAGGTGGTAACGGCAGCACAGCGGGAGGTTAAAAGGTGCTTGAGGGAAGCAAAGGACAGCTACAGGAAGAAGCTGGAGTAGAAGCTCCAAAAGAACGGCATGATGGAGGTCTGGGATGGTGTGAAAACCATCACAGGCCTCAGTTCAAAGAAAACAGAGGAGGGGGATGGGAGAGTGGAGAAGGAGAACGACCTCAACACCTTCTTTAATCGGTTCAACCAGCCCATGTCCCCCCCTTACCCCCACTCCCTCACTGCAGCTGTCAGCTCTCTCTCCCACTACTCACCTTTCCACCAACACCAAGACACCCCCCTCTACTCCTCCCACCTCACAAAATCCTCCTTCATCACTACAGACCAGGTCAGGGGACTGAGGAAGCTTTGTCCCAGGAAGGCAGCTGGGCCAGACAACGTGTCTTCAACCTCAGCCTACATCTAGGGAAGGTGCCCCCCCTCTGGAAGACATCCTGCATTATTCCTGTTCCCAAAAAGAACCGAGCTGAACGACTTCTGACCAGCGGCACTGACATCGCACCTGATGTAGACACTGGAGCAGCTCATTCTCAACCTCCTCAGGCCCCAGGTACAACATGCTCAAGACAGGCTGCAGTTCGCATACCAGGCAGGTGTTGATGTGGAGGATGTGATCCTCTATATGATACATCAAGCCCAGTCACACCTGGATGAGGGAGGCGGCACTGTCAGGATTCTCTTTCTGGACTTTTCAAGTGCACAGCAGCACAGGAGCACCCCAGGGGACGGTGCTGGCACCGCTTCTCTTCTTCCTGTACACCTCAGACTTCTGCTACAACTCTGAACTGTGTCACATCCAGAAGTTTGCAGAAGACACAGCCATCGGGTCTATGAAGGAGAGCAGAGAGGAGTACTGGAGCCTGGTCTTTACCAGGCTCCACATTTTTAACTTTTAAGCGGCACCACACAGCAAAGTCCTTTGACTTTGCTGTGTGGTGCCGCACAAATCGGCTTCAGCTCAACACGGCAAAGACAAAGGAGCTGGTCATAGACTTCAGGAAGTCCAGACAAACCCCGCAACCAGTGCAGCTTGAGGGAGCTGATGTGGAGGCTGTAGACTCCAATAATTACCTCTGGCTGTGGCTGGACAAAAGACTGGACTGGACGATCAACACCGACCCCCTGTACAGGAAGGTTCAAGGCAGACTGTACTTCCTGAGGAGGCTGCACGAAACTCCTGTTTTACCAGTCTGTGGTCACCAGCATCCTATTCTACACCGTGGTGTGTTGGGGGGGCAGCACCTCAAAGAATGACACATTGAGGATTGAGAAGCTGATCAGGCTCTGTGGTCGGCATGAAACTGAATTCACTGGGGACAGTAGAAGAGAAGAGAACACTGAACAAACTGCTGGGTGTCATGGATGACAACAGCCACCCTCT
This sequence comes from Synanceia verrucosa, assembly GCA_029721515.1. Taxonomy (NCBI): domain Eukaryota; kingdom Metazoa; phylum Chordata; class Actinopteri; order Perciformes; family Synanceiidae; genus Synanceia; species Synanceia verrucosa. The sequence continues at coordinate 25,611,145 of CM056563.1, read as the reverse complement.
GCACACTGTTATTAGCAACCAAAGAAGGAAAGGCTGCTCCTCCCCAGACATAAAACAAACAAGAGACTCCTCTGTCCCTCGTGCCATTAAACTCTATAACTGCTAGTGTGGTGTGTTTTATTAATATTTGTTTATCTTTTGATCACTTTTTTATTTCTACTGTTTATCTGTGTCTTCACTCTGTTTCTTTGGATTCTGTACTGCTGCTGCTAGAACTTTAATTTCCAGAAGGGCAATGTCCGAAAGGATCAAAGTTCTATCTATCTATCTATCTATCTATCTATCTATTGGGTCGATTCCCGGCCCGGGGTCTTTCTGTGTGGAGTTTTCATGTTCTCCTCATGTCTGTGTGGGTTCTCTCTGGTACTCCGGCTTCCTCCCACCATCCAAAAACATGCATGGGGATTAGGTTAACTGGTTAATTTAAATTGAGCGTAGGTGTGAATGTGAGTGTGAGTGGTTGTCTGTCTCTTTGTGTCCTGTGATGAACTGGACACTTGTCCAGGGTGTACCCTGTCTTTCACCCTAAGACAGCTGGGATAGGCTCCAGCCCCCCTGATCCTATGAGAGGATAAGAGGGAGAAGATGGAGGGATGGATGGATGGATATCAAGGATGTATTATCCATCCATCCATCCATCCACTTTCTCCCTCTTATCCTCTCATAGGGTCAAGGGGACTGGAGTCTATTCCAGCTGTCTTAGGGCGGAAGGCGGGGTACACCCTGGACAAGTGTCCAGTTCATCGCAGGACACACAGAGGGTGTATTATTACATTACTATTATTAGATGTATTAATATCGCAGATTGCTGGTGGAGGTGAGGTTGGCACGGTTACCACGGTTACGAGTCTCCAACCCAACCGACAAGAGGCTGTCAGGAAGTGCGTCACTTCCGCACTAAGCAGTGTGTCTGAAAAGATGCAAACTACATGTATTCACTCAAAAGTGTGCTGAATGATAGCACACACACTGAGCATGTAGAGTTTAGTTTGGGATTTCAGACGCAGCCAATGAGAAGTGAACAGTTAATTGTAACGAGACATGAACAGCTGATCATCGAAAACTTACTAAACCCTCATAATAATCTTCATGTGTTGAACTGAATCTGTGGCCTCATCAGGAACAGTTTAAACTCTTCATGTTGTTTAGATGAATCACATGATAAAATAAATAAACTGATACTGATCTGGACATCAGCTGTTCGTCTGTAATACTTGATCAGTCTGTAATAATTCATAGGAGGATGCAGCCCGTTTAAACCAGACTAAAAACCTAGATAGTGATCTGAAATATATCCAGCTGTTCTCATCTTCTAATCACTGATAATCATCATCACTATTTATTCATTTCCTCTACAACCACAGTGGCTAAAACTGTCATTATTTGCATTTAACAGTAATATTTAATAAGGTCCATAGACGTCCCCTTTATGAACATCACAGACTCATTTTATAATAAACATCAGTAATAAATGTTATGTATGTTAAGTTCAAGTTATTTTCTCCTGTGAAACTTTAAAGTTAAATTGGTATGACATCATAGCTACACTATATCATACGTATTCATCAATGATTGTAAACCTTTCCAGAGTCTTTCTCAAAGCATCTATAAACATTATATCGATATACATTCGTACAGTTTTTTAATGACTAACAACTTGGTTGTAAAACATTATTTTAATGGCTGTTCTAAAGATCTACGTCATGATGTTAAATGGTTAATAAATACTTATCAGAAAAAATCTATAAGCAATATTTTATTGATAGTTTGTTAACTGTTGATAATTCTTTGGATATTTTACAAAAAAAATCTTAAAAGTTAAAAATCACATGCTAATCTTTAACAAATGCTCATATAAAATGTCATAATGTCTGTTAATAAACGCTTTACCAGCATAATCACAATGTAATTGTTATGAGCTGATGATTCCATATACCATCTATATTTCATATTAAACAAAACAGATAAAACAGGAACTATAGCATTGATAACAATTAGTAAACATGATTAATGATGATGATTTCATTGCTTGTTATAATTATCATAAATGTCCCTGACAATGTGCTTAACTCTTGATGTTTGTCATTAAAGTTATGAAATATGAAGCTTTATGGTCAGGAGTGTGACAGAAATATATCTGCTCGTGTCACAGATGAAAATGAAATATTCTCTCTAAAATGCTGCTTAATTCAGTTGATAGTGGGATAATAAAAGTCTCCACAGGTAGAGACACTAAACAGCAGCTTTAGCAGCTGTTTAAAGAAGTAAAGGACTAAAGTTTAAAGGAAACGTGGCTCCTCACCAGACACCAGAGGATGTTCACAGGTCATCTCTGTCCTGGACGAGCAGCTCATCTTTCAGGTTGTCTCTTCTCTCTCTGACTAGTTTAAACTCCCATTCCTCATTTTATATCACAGCTGCTTCCAGTTCCCTCCCCTGAAATCCTCATCACCTGTTTCCAGCCGAGAGCCGACCACTCACAAGCTGAGGGGCTGAGCTGGAGTACATAAAAAGTACTAGTACTGGAGTAGTACGAGTACTGACGTACTGGTACTGGAGTACCAGAAGTACTAGAGATGAAAGAATCCCAACAACCAGTGCAGTTTAAGAGCTAACCCCAAGTGGTCCAGGTAGGCGCTGACACCAGTTAGCTTAGCTTAGCTTAGCTTAGCATAAAGACTGGAAACAGAGGGAAACTGCTAGCCTGGCTCCTCCCAAGAGGAACAAAACCCACCTCTGCATCTCACTGATTTAACGTGTTCCATCTGGTCTGTACCGATCATAAAATGATGTAGAAACTGCTGCTGGTTATTATGGTCTGGATGATTTAGGAAGCATGACATGAAGCTGAAAGCTCTGCAGTCCAGGAGTTTTATTCTGTAATATGTACTTTTCCCAAATATCAGTATCAATCAAAACCTCAGGAAGTGATTCAGAGTGAGATATTAGTTATTAAACTCTAAAAACATTCATAAGTAAAGTCTAAAAACACTCTGTTAACGTGCTAGGATGGAATTAAGTGTCTCCGTAATGTTTCTCTGGAACGTATATAGATGAAAAGAGCCCATATTTATGAGAAAAGAGCACATAGTTATAAGAAAAGACGTCATGATTATGGAAAAAAGAGCCCATATTTATGAGAAAAGAGCTCACATCCAGCAGAAAAGAGCTCATAATGAGGAGAAAGGAGCTCATATTAACTCATATTGAGAACAAACGTCACAACTATGAGAAAAGAGCACATAGTTATAAGAAAAGACATCATGATTATGGAAAAAAGAGCCCATATTCATGAGAAAAGAGCACATAGTTATAAGAAAAGACATCATGATTATGGAAAAAAGAGCCCATATTTATGAGAAAAGAGCTCACATCCAGCAGAAAAGAGCTCATAATGAGGAGAAAGGAGCTCATATTACCTCATATTGAGAACAAATGTCACAAGTATGAGAAAAGAGCACATAGTTATAGGAAAAGACATCATGATTATGGAAAAAAGAGCCCATATTTATGAGAAAAGAGCTCACATCCAACAGAAAAGAGCTCATAATGAGGAGAAAGGAGCTCATATTACCTCATATTGAGAACAAATGTCACAAGTATGAGAAAAGAGCACATAGTTATAGGAAAAGACATCATGATTATGGAAAAAAAAGCTCATATTTATGAGAAAAGAGCTCACATCCAACAGAAAAGAGCTCATAATGAGGAGAAAGGAGCTCATATTAACTCATATTGAGAACAAACGTCACAACTATGAGAAAAGAGCACATAGTTATAGGAAAAGACGTCATGATTATGGAAAAAAGAGCCCATATTTATGAGAAAAGAGCACATAGTTATAAGAAAAGACGTCATGATTATGGAAAAAAGAGCCCATATTTATGAGAAAAGAGCTAAATTGAAAAACATTTATGAGAAGAGGCCAACCGACAGACTGCTGACCTTTGTGTGTTCTGTATCTTTAAGAGGCCATAAAAGGCTCTCTACCTTCAACATGTCCACAATAATCACTCTACATGAGAAGGGGATGTGGTTGCCATGACGACACCCACTGGTTTATGAACTGCTGTTTTGAAGCCTCCAGTTCAGAACGTAGGCCGTCGCCATCTTGTTTTTCTGCAACCAGAAGTGACGTGAGAGGGTGGAGCTAACGTCTACGCTAATCGTAATTTCTGAGTTCCAAGTTGTAAATATCACCTGAAATGAAGTCGGATTTATGACTCGTAAACTCGTGAAGTTTTCACCCACCCCGACTTGACCACAATGTCATAATCCAAGATGGCAGCGGCCTGTTAGTAGCGCTGTATAGCATTATTCGTCACAGCCTACGGCCTACGGCTCTGTATTCTGACAGAGCAACCACAACAAACTTTTCACTGGAGGCGTCCATCTTGGTTTTCTGACTTGTTTACTGAACGACGTCAACTTGAGTGTGACATCATTCCCAGTTGCAAATCCCAACTTCCGATACAACACGAATGCAGCATAATCATCCCTGGTTTGCCTGTTGTTGGAAACATTTGGGAAAAAGTAAGAAGTCTCCAAAAATATGTCCAGTCCTTAACTCATGAATCAGAGCGTCCAGCATCATGTGCTTCACTTTAACTGGACTCTTCCTCATTGAGGACATTACTCTTCATCACTTTGAACAGGAGGGAGGACTTTAAAGATCTCATTTTGATTAAAAGGCTTGAACATCCGGGTGGGTTAACGATTACAGAAACATTGGAAAAATATTCTGGCATCAGTAATATTTACCTATATAGACATTTACCTATATAGAGGAGGAACGTCATGACATCATGACTAAACGTCATGATGTCATGACGTTCCTCCTCTGCCCATGATGCACCTCTCCACCACTCTTTGGGCCGGTACTTTTTTTTCTGTAAAAATATCCTGAAAATATCCTTTCTGCCGTTACTAGGTAGAATATCTATTCTAAGACATGAACAGCGATGACTTACTGCAGGTAAATGCAAGCAGCACTGTTTCCTGTTGTGCTAGAGGAGAAATGTGGTCACCACCTTTCTGTCAAAGCACACAGAAACCAAATATGTGAAACCACGTCCTGGTTTCCAGGAGAACGCAGTGACAGCAGTTATGAATAACCTTTGAATCAACCCTAAAAACATGGAGTTCACGAAATTTCCATTCAAGTTTTCATGGCTTTTCTTAAATAACACATATTCTCTGCTGGTTATTAGATTAATGGTGTCATGAGCTGAACCCACTCATGATGCTCAGCTGTTTCTCTCTGGACCTAGCCTGGTCTTACCAGACCCTCATACTATCGTACTATCGTGCCATTGTACAGAGGTTCTGGTGTTCCTCCACTGAAAACCGATTTCAGACAGGAGGAGTGAACTCTGTTGAAGTTTGAAACGATTGGATCTGATTTTACCCAATCACTAACGTTTGGTCATGAGACCGAAGTGAAGGAAGCCGTGACGTTTGTAATGTGCTGCTAGCATATAGGCTAGCTAACTCCTCGCTACTAACGGAGCTAACCAGTTGCTGAATATTTGGGAGTCTAGCTAAAACGGATTGAATGGCTTCCTTCACTTCGGCCTCATTACAACCAGCTAGACTACAACACAAACGCTGCGCATTCGATGTCATCGTTAACACCCGCCTCCCCCCGTCCCCCACCATTCTCTGATTGGCCAGGATGGAAATCATCCTGAGAAATCGAGTCCAAGGGATCAAACCCAGAAATGATAACTACGTCCAGGCTACTCTCTAGCAGCTAATGCTAGGCTTATATCCAAACATTTCAAAATAAGAGTGTTTGAAAAAACATTGCAGTCCTATCAATATTTCAATTATATTTTAATTTTGTGACGAACAGTAGTTTGTTCTGTTGTCTCACAGAACTGTGTGTCCAGAAGTCAAAGTCTCTCATTTATTATTGAAAACTTGTTTTCATGCTGTCATGTTAAAAATAACCTTTATTCTTCTCAGACTGTCAGAATAATCCTGAATTCAAGTGTGGAGTAATAGCAATAAAACTCACAATTAAAAATGTGAGGAGACAGAGGAGAGAGGAGAGAGGACAGAGGTTTGATTTTAAAAACCTTTATTAAACCATGTCAGGAGAAAAAAAACATATCGTTGTCACCCCGGAAAAAGGAGCAAAAAAAAAAGAAACAGAAAAACAACACAAACCCTGTCACCAGTCATCAACAAAAGACTCAAATCTCAGAAATTAATAATGAGCTGACCGTCGCTCCCCACAGAGCACAACACCCCCCCAACTGCCCACAAGCTACAGAACTCCTGCACTTTGTCCACCATGGTGTAGTAGGTGTGCTCCACCTTCAGCCTGGCTTTCACCAGTCCAACCAGGGCAGGAACTGGCTCCACTCTGCCAATGCCCTGGACCCCGTTCTTGCGAGTCACCCAGATGGCTGACTTTGCATTAGCCAATAAAAAGTTCAATAAAGTGTGCACAGCTTTCTTTTTAACAGAGTATTTTGGCCCAAAGATAAACTCAGGAAGGGAAAACGCTTCCCCAAAACCCTGGAACCACAGCTTTAGCAGTTGGAACAGTGAAAACAGACGTGGACACTCAATGAATAAATGTTCCAAAGTCTCAACCTGTGAGCAAAAAACACATCCCTCCCCCAGCTCCGGATCAATGTGTGCCCTGTATCTGTTTGTAGCTATCGCCCCATGTACGACCCTCCATTGGAGGTCTGCTGCCCATTTTTCGACGGGCAGCTTGTACAGGTACCGCCAGCTGCCTTTTGGGGAAAAATCTGGACCAAAAAACCCAGTCCACCTCGACTCCCCCACTCCCTCCTGGTAGGTAACCTTCCTCCATGCATCCTGAAGTTTCCCGATGTTCGGGACTGCGAATGAGAGGAGCTGACCCTCCCCCTCCTTCCAGTCCTCCTCAGCTGACACAATAGATACAGCAGGAAAGCTGTAGTGGCTGCCTTCGATCCACCGATCACAGGTAGCCGTATCCTCTACGAAGGTCCTCAGGGGCTGAAGCAGAGAGGTGCGGACCTCCTCCACCACTCTGGTCAACAGCCTGGTGGAGGAGATCCTACTGTTTACCCTGACATCCTCCACAAAGCTCACCCTCATTAAATGACCCAGTTTGGTACAGCCAGCCTCCCTTAGACTGCTTCGCAGGCTGGCAGACTCAAGTGACTTTGAGTTAAAACAGTTGTTAAAAAAAGTGGCTCTTCAAATAGCCACATTCCAGCTGTACCCTCCAAAGTGCGGTTGATCCTCACCGCCTGCCAGGCCTGCAGGACTGAAGAGTAGAAGGGTGTTAGTCCAGTCAGGTCCACCTCGTTGAGCCGCAGGAGGAAGAGCTGTTTGTCGTAGCCAAGTCTTCCCACCCTCCTCAGTAGGAGTCTGGCTGTTTCTATCCAGCTTGGCCCACAGTCATATAACAGTCTTTTTACAGTTTGCAACCTGAAAGCAGCGATTTTTGACTGAATATGTACAAGTCCCTGACCTCCTTCATTCAGTGGCAAATATAGGGTCGCTGTCATGATCCGTCCGTCTGTTTTGGTTAAGTTATCCATTTTTTGTCTTGTGCCTTCATGTTGTATTGTCATTTCCTGTTTTACTTTGAAGTAACCGTGTCTTCCTCTCGTTTCCCACGTCTGGTGATTGTCCGACCCCGCCCTGATTGTCTTCACCTGTTCCCCATTACCTTGTGTATAAATAGTCTTGTCTAACACTGTCTCGTTGCGTGATGCGTCATGTTCCCTGTGTCCATCGCTCCCGAGTTCTGCCTTCTCCAGTTTCCAGTCTCCTCTGACCTCTTATGGTAATTTTTGTTGTAATTTTGATAGCCTCTGCTTTTTGTTTCTCACTTTCCCCTTAGCTTACAAGAAGAATCCTCTCCGGAGTAGATCCTTGTAGTTTTTTCTGTTCCTTAGATTCCCTTCCCTAGTTTTTGTAATTCCCTCCTCTAGTGTAGAGTTGTAGGTGTCCCCTGTTTTCTGTTAGTTTCCCTCGTCCTAGTTCCCTTGGTTAGTTTCCCTCCTTTTTCCCGCCTTTTTGGTAACTGTAATTTTGATAGCCTGTGATAGAAAGATTCCCCTCTTTCATTCAAGGTACTGATGAATGGTTTTCCCTTTCAGTTTGAAAGTGGTTTTTGTTTATCCCCTGTTTATAGTTGAGAGTAGCAAGAGTAAGGAATCCCCGGTGCGCGCCTCCGCCTGTCAGGAGGCGCGTGGCCGTCCTCCACCTCCCTGCTGGAACACCGTGCCTTGCTGCTTTACCTATTTGTCAATAAAGACTTTTCTGAGAACTGTATTTCTGTCTGTGAGTCGTGCATCTGGGTTCCTTGACATGGACCCTTGTCAGTCGCTGCCCGTAACCAATGTCGGCCAGACCAGAAGAAGTCCACAATCTCCCTCTGGATGTCGTCAATTAGGCCTCTTGGTGGTGATAGTGCAAGCAGTCTGTGCCAGAGAGTCGAGGCGACCAGATTGTTGGCTACCAGAACTCTTCCCCTATATGACATCTGGGGCAGCAACCATTTCTACCTAGACAACCGTGCACACACTTTTTCCTTCACTCCCTCCCAGTTCTTAGCTTGAAAGCCCTCTGTACCCAAAAACAAAACTTTCGAACCCTCTCTCCCACACTCAAGCCCACCAGGAAGACTGGGCACTGTACCATCACTCCAACGACCCAACAAGAGGGCCTCGCTCTTCCCCCAGTTTACCCGTGCCGAGGAGGCTCTCTCATACATTGATAGGGCTTCCTGCAAGCTCTGAACATCCTCCTGACTGGACACAAAGATGTTAAGGTCGTCTGCATAAGCAGAGACAGTAGGAGGATGCTCAAGCTCACAGGGCCATGGCAGTGAAAGACCCTTGAGTTGGCCTCTCAGCCTACACAGTAGAGGCTCAAACACCACCATCTGAGGCCACCAGCCACGGAGGCAGCCGCACCACCGTCCGCAGCAGCCGCTATGGTGTCTGCTCACGGTGCAGCCCGCTGCCTGTGCGGACAGGTTTGGTTTTCAAAATCCCTTTATTGTTCCACAGGGAACACCCTCACCATTCAGCTTCTCGCGCTATGTTGAAAAACAGACACAACAAAACAGACAAAACAAAACAACCTCAGCTCAGAGGTTCTCCCTTCAGAAATTTAAAATCAACCCTCCATCCTCCCCCACAGAGCACAGAACCCCCCCCAACAGTCCACCTGTGGCTGAAAGCCTGCACAGTGTCCATCAATTGATGGTAGGTGTGCTCTACCCTCAGTCTGGTCTTTAAAAGTCCTGCTGCCCGGATCCAGTGACGTCCAGACCAGTAGAAATCCAAGATGGCTCTCTGGATATCCTCCACCAGACCTCTAGGTGGCGTTAGAGCGACCAGTTTGTGCCAGAGAGTCGAGGCGACCAAGTTATTGGAGACCAGGACTCTTCCCCTATATGACAACTGGGGTAGCAACCATTTCCATTTAGATAACCGGGCACACACTTTCTCCTTCACTCCCTCCCAGTTCTTCTTCTGGAAGCCCTCCGACCCCAGAAACACCCCCAGGACCTTCAGCCCCTCCCTGCCCCATTCCAACCCCCCTGGCAGACTGGGCACTGCCTGATCCCTCCACTGCCCCACCAACAAACCCTCACTCTTAGCCCAGTTCACCCGTGCAGAAGAAGCCCTCTCATACAGTGACAGGGTGTCCTGCAGACATTGAACGTCCCCCTGACTGGAGATAAAAACGTTAATATCATCTGCATAAGCAGAGACAGTAGGAGGACGTTCAAGGCCGCAGGACCCCGGCAGTGAAATGCCGCTGAGTCGACCCCTCAGCCTGCACAGCAAGGGCTCTATGGCCAGGCTGTACAGCTGCCCGAGATAGGGCAGCCCTGCCTGATCCCTCGCTGTACAGGAATCGGCCGACTCAGCCCTGCCCCCATCTTCACCAAACACTGTGCGCCACTATACAATAAACGAACCCAAGACAAAAACCCATCACCAATACCAAAACCTCTAAGTGCAGAAAACAAATAGGAGTGATCCACCCTGTCAAAAGCTTTCTCCTGGTCCAGAGAGACAATACCAATTTTCACACTCTCAGACCTACACACATCAATAACATCTCTCATCAAGAAGATGTTGTCCATAATGGTCCTGTCAGGGACACAATAAGTCTGGTCTGAATGAATGATCAGTTCCAGTATGTCCTTCAGCCTATTAGATAGGGCTCTGGAAAGGATCTTATAATCCGCACAGAGGAGGGAGACAGGCCTCCAGTTCTTGAGCAGAGCCAGATCTCCTTTTTTGGGCAGCAGCGAAAGCACTGCCCTTTGACAGGAGACAGGAAGTGCTCCAGTTTTAAAACAGTCCATAAAAACACCGTGAAGGTCAGGTCCAAAGGTGTTCCAGAACCGTTTGAAAAAGTCCACAGGAAGCCCATCGATCCCAGGGGCCCATCCTGCTGCCATCTGGTGGACAGCTGCCGTCAGCTCCTCCAGCGTCAGCTCCTCATCCAGAGCCCCTTTCTCCTCCTGGCTCAGCTGAGGAAGCCCCTCCAGGAGCTCCTGGCGACCCTCCATGCTGCATGGCTCCGCCTTGAAGAGCCCAGCGTAGAACTCCACAGCATGGTTCCTCATCTCGCCCGGGTTGGTGGTCACTTTGCCACCAGGGAGCTGAAGACAGGTCATCTGCTTCCTCTGGGCCGTCGTCCTCTCCAAGTTGAAGAAAAAGGAGCTGGGGCGTCCATGTCCTTCAGCTGGAGGAAACGAGACCTGACCAAAGCTCCCTTCACTCTCTCCTGCAGGAAGGAGCTCAGCTCCAGCCTCTTCTCCTGCAGCTGGTGACTCCTAACAGGATCTGGGTGCCCATGTAACTCCTCCTCAGTGTCCCTGATTCTAGCCTCTAGCTCGTGTATTGCAGTTTTGACTCTAGCTGTGGAGTGGGAAGTGTACTGCTGGCAGAAGCAACGGATCTGCACCTTCCCCATCTCCCACCACAGCTTTAAAGAATTAAAATCAGTTTTTCTGGCCCTCCACTGCTGCCAGAAGGCCTCAAAGTACTGGCAGAAAATTCTGTCCTGCAGGAGTCTGTTGTTAAAAAGCCAGTATGACTTGACCCTTTCACCTGGTGTGATGACTACCTCTATCGTGACAAAATGGTGATCAGTGAAACCTACTGGATAAATGGTGCTCTGTGCTAATCTAGTGCTGAGTGTTTTTGAAATGTAAATCCTGTCTAACCTCGCTGCACTGACCCAGTTGTTAGTGACCCTCACCCAAGTGTACTGTCTAGTGTGTGGATGTTTAACCCTCCAGGTGTCTAAAAGGTCCAGGTGTGTGATGACTCTGTTCAAGGCCTGAGCTGACTGTGGATGGGGTTCCCCACTTGTCCGGTCCACAGTGAAGTCCAGTGTGCAGTTAAAATCTCCTCCAATAATTAGCTGGTCCTGCTGGAAGGTGTAGAGTTCCTTTTGTAGCAGGGTGAAAAAGGCTACTCTTTCTGCTCCTTGGTTTGGGGCATAAATGTTCACAAAGCAGAACACAGAGTCTTGAATTTGTGCTTTGACGATCAGCAGCCGGCCCTTCACCACCTCAGTGGAGGATAAAACTGTCACCTGAGCAGCAGCTCTGAACAGCACAGCTACTCCTGCACTGACGTTAGTGCCATGGCTGAGGACACAGGACCCCTGCCACCATAAGCCCCAGTCCACCTCGTCAGATGGGAGGGTGTGTGTCTCCTGCAGGAACACCACATCCACCTGCTTCTGAGCAGCGACCTCAGAGATCAGAGCCCTTTTTTGTTGATCTCTGCCACCATTAATATTTAGGGACCCCACTTTTAGACTCCTCATGAAAAGGTTAGAGAGGAGAAACAGAACAGAAACAAGAAAAGAACAGTAAAGAGGGGAAAACACTGTACTAGACATGATCAGTTAATCTTCTTGATCTTTTAACATTTTTTCTCATCGCCTCCTTCCTCAGAACAGTAATGTGCTTTTTAAGTCTGAATCGTTTCCTCTCATCTAACAAGTCAACACCAACCAGCTTTTTCAGAGCATTCACTGATCTGATGAATTTATCAGTGTCTTCAAAATAATCAGTGACTTTAACAGACTTTTTATAAGTCTCATCCAGGAAGTTGTTAATTTCCTCCAGAGGATACAGATCAGTAGTTCTGCTGCAGCTTTCACCCACAGATACACTATCTGACTCTGAGTCAAACTCCATGTCGTCCTCACAGCAGGACACCTGACTGTTAGACACAGTCTGTCCCTCTGTCTGACTGGTGGACACAGCAGCAGCAGAGGAAGCTGCAGACAGTGGAAGTTCAGTCTGACAGTTATTTTTCTCAGCAGCTTCAGTCTGCTGCTCCACAGTCTGGCACCGCCCCTCCCCACCTTTCTCACCACCGCGATGCGCCTCCGCGCTGGCAGCCGCAGGTTCACCGTCGGGTTCACCGTCAGGCTCACCAGCGGGTTCCCCGTCAGGTTCACCAGCAGGTTCACCAGCAGGTTCACCAGCAGGTTCACCATTGGATTCGGCCACGGATTCGCCGGCCGCGGCATCCCGATCGGGCGCAGCAGCAGCCGCTGGAGCGGAGCCACTCGGCACACCAGCTGAGGTTGCAGCCTGCTGCTGCTTGTGAGGACACGCAAACCGCTTGTGTCCGACATCACCGCATTCAAAACATTTCATCTGTCCTGAGCTGGCATAAACCATGTACGAGCCCTCACCGTGCCTGACTCTGAATGACACCTCCAGGGTCTGAGAAGGAGAGTCTAAAAACATGAATACCTGTCTCCTCAGGGACTGAACATGTTTAAGTTTGGGATCTTTGCATCCCAAACTTACATTTTTAAAACCACTTGCAAACTTTCCGAATCTGCGGAGCTCGTTTTCCAGCAGCTCGTTAGAAATAAATGGAGGAACCCCGGATACGGTGATCCTCGTGGAAGGAGCTGACAGCGGGGACACCTGCACATACAGGTCCCGAATGAACACCCCGCTTCCTATCAGCTGATAGACCAGCGGCTCTGATTTTAAGAATACTACCACAGCTTTGTTCATCCTGGAGGCGAAGCTCAGCTGGTCATGGCCGACCTGCTCCCCCACAGCCAGCAGAACCTCCTCCACACTCACCGAACTATCCGGAGGGACGATCCGTACTCCCTGCCGGATAGACGGAGGTGGCGTCTCGGAGGACGCCATGCCTCCCGAAAACGACCAGAGACCAGCAGACAGAACCTCTGACAGTCGGCAAACAACGAGAAAACAATTAAAAGACCTCACCTGATCATGCACAAGTGAATAAGCACAGTAGAAATCCCAAGAATTGCGACAGAAACCATTCAAAGCTCCGCGCCACTCACACTTCCACCACTCACGCTACCGCTCACACTCACGCTCACCGGAACCGGAAACAGAGGAGAGAGGAGAGAGAGAGGATAGAGGATAGAGAGGAGGAGGACAGAGGAGAGGATAGAGGAGAGAGGACAGAGGAGAGGAGAGAGGATAGAGGGGAGAGGACAGAGGAGAGGAGAGGAGAGGAGAGAGGATAGAGGGGAAAGGACAGAGGACAGAGAAGAGGAGAGAGAAGAGGATAGAGGAGAGAGGACAGAGAAGAGGAGAGGAGAGAGGAAAAAGGACAGAGGAGAGAGGAGAGAGGAAAAAGGACAGAGGAGAGGACAGAGGAGAGAGGAGAGGAGAGAGGAGAGGAGAGGAGAGAGGACAGACTGGGTCACAAACTCACTCTCATGTGAAAATGAGCCATGAGGATATTATTGTATCTGTTGCTAGGAGACCATCATGACCATCATTGTTTTCACTCTGTAGAGTCAGGAGGATTTCATCATAGCTCATCTACTGATCTACTGCTGCTGAAAGTAATCTATTACTGCAGGATAACGTCCCTGAGATGACAGATCATTTCAAAGTAAAACTCCTTATTCAGGGCTCCTATGGGTCCTGGAAAACCTGGAAAATTGAAAACATATGGAAAATTATTAAAAAAATGTCCTGTTAATGTTTCAGTTAACAGTTCGGTTCAACCCGTTTGCATGTGCAGGATGAATAATTTTCTAGGATAACTTTAACAGTTGACCTTTTTCTTATTTTCCAAGTTTTCCATGACTGGAATAATTGGTCAAACATTTTCCAGGTTTTCCAGGACATGTGAGAAGCCTGCTATTTTTTAAAAGGAGGACAGACAACAGATCATTTCAAAGCAAAAGCTGTGTCTTTATTGCAGGTAAATCAGTCATTAGTTCATTTGAACTCATCTGAGACAGAATGACGCCTGAAATCATCAATCATTTTCCTCTGACACTGAAGCACATCTATGACATCATCAATCATTTTCCTCTGACACTGAAGCGCATCTATGACATCATCAATCATTTTCCTCTGACACTGAAGCGCATCTATGACATCATCAATCATTTTACTCTGACACTGAAGCGCATCTATGACATCATCAATCATTTTCCTCTGACACTGAAGCACATCTATGACCTGAGAAGGTTTAAACGTGAGCTCTCCTTCCTGATCATGTTGAAGATGTTTTGGTATTTAACTGATGAGTGCAGAACATCAGGTGCTTGATCGGGGGGGCAGTAGTTCAGACTGTAGTGACTTGGGCTGGGAATCTGAGGGTCACCAGTTCAAGTCCAGGTCTGGAGAGTGGACTGGTGGCTGGAGAGGTGCTAGTTTCTCCTCCTGGGCACTGCCGGGGTGTCCTTGAGCAAGGCACTGAACCCCCAGCTCCCCGGCGCCTTACATGACAGCCTACTGCTCCCTGAGTGGATGGGTTAAATTCAGAGGACATACATTTCATGTATGTAGTGATATATATAAATGTGACAAATAAAGGCAATTATTATTATTAATTATTGTTACTATTGATCACAACCTGATTCATTATAAAATGAGTTTTTATCAATTTTCAAAGGACACCATGAGCAGATATGAGTGGTGTTTCTAGCATCCAGCAAAGAAGGAGAGACATGATAAACAGCTGGTCACTATATGTACTCTCTGACTTGCTTCATGACAATGCCAACCAGGTCCTTCACCACACCAGACCAGGGATCCTGCAGCACACTGGGTAGAATGGCCTTGACGATTATCTTCTGAACATCCTGTGCTGTCACTTCTTTACCTTTTAACTTCTCTTCCTTCTCTTTGACTTCCTGTGCCTTCTTCAGCATGTCACTGGTGTAGTGGTTATTCTTCTTGACCATGAGGTTGATCTTCTCCAGGAGCAGGTGCACTTGGTTGGAGCTCGTGTTTCCTGTGTTGTCAAACGAATGGTGTCCAACGGTGCACTGACTGATGAAGTTGTCCTGAACTTCCTTGTCTGTTGGTTTGTACTTGTCTCCATGGGTGAACAGGGCCAACGTGTACTTCTTGGAGTCTTCTCCGAACATCTTCTGGATGATCTCCACCACCTCTTTGTCCTTCTCAGAAAAGCCCACAGGCTTCAGCACCAGCAGGAACACATGAGGACCAGGAGCGGCGGCGGCGATGCATCCCACCAGGTCTTTGGTCACCTCCTCCACTGTTTTCTTGGTGCTCATCATCCCTGGAGTGTCGATGACCACCAGTTTTTGGTCACCGACCTCTCCGGTCTCGATCTGGCACTCTGTTGTCTGTGAGGAAGCAGATGGAGCGCTCAGACCTGGTCTTCCCAGTAGGGTCTTCATGGCTGAAGTCTTCCCAACGCCGGTCCCTCCAACCAGCATGATCCTCAGCTCCTTCTGCTCTGCTGGAGAATTAAAACCCATATTATTATGAAAGGAGTCTCACATTAGGACCACCTGCCCTGACCTCTGACCTGTGCTATCTGAACTTTTAACATCAACTCTGAGGAGCAGATGTTCATCTGACGAGGAGATGATCAGTGATGATCACTGACAGTGGTCACACTGTTATCATTGATCTGAAGTTCATATATCAGCTGAATCTCTGCAGGTCTGCATTATTTTCTTTTATGGATGAAAACCAGAAACAAATACCAACATCAGATTATCAACCTCCAGTCCAAATGTCCTTTCATTTCCATGTAAAACTGTATTTCTGTCAAATCAACGATCATAACGTCAGTATTTTTAATCTGAATGACTCTTGGATTATTTCTTTCTCAATTGTTAAGTTTTATTTTTTTCATAAAACTCTGGACCGGAGATCCTGATTGGAGTAACAGTTAGCCCAGCTGTCCAATCAGGGAGAAGCAATCAGGAGCAGCCGTTATAAAGACGGTGACTCTGAACTTTTATTAGTGACCTGTCGTTTTCTTCTTGCTCTTTTCAGGTCAGTTGTAGATCTTAGATCTTATTTCACCACTTTGGTTCACTGTTTAATTCTTTTTCACTCTGTCTACATGTCACGTTTCTCTGGTTAATCAGTCCAAGTAGCCGCTCATAACAGTGGTTCAATAGATTTCAGACTCTACTGCTCATATCAACATGTTCTATCTTTCTCTATTCTGGATTATTGTCACTGTGAACTAAATAAATGGATCAGACCACCAATAAAGTCTGCTGTTTAAGGATTAATGCTGATAAATGACAATGTACGACCATGTAAGGTATGATTTTCATTGTTTTTAATTTGCACTATTTCTCTAAAAAGCTGTAAAAAATGTATATACTGCACATATTCTGATTTTGTGGTGAACACACTTTTTTATTTTTACACTTAAAATGTAAAACAACACAAGTAAAATGTGTGTTTTCTTAATTTAATGTGACAAACCAGCTCTATGAAGAGTGAAAAACTACAAGCAGCAGTAAAATCAATAAAAGTTAAGGATTAAATGATGATTGAGAGAGAAGAAGCACACACACACACACACACACACACACACACACACACACAGCCTGACAGAGCTGCTCTATAATATAGTAAACTATAGTAGAATGTAGCAGATAGATAGATGTATACTCACCAGGCAGGGCACACTTGCTGGACATGTTTGTCTGGTAAAAGTTGCTGATCTGTGATGTCTTGTTGTCATTTCATCATTTATATATTATAAAGTCAGTGGAGTGCCCTCCCCTTCACCATGTCATCTGTTACCAGTTTGAGGCCAGAACCAGTCACAAAGCAAAGCAGTGTATCAGCAGCTTTGACCACTTCTTCACACTTACTGTAGCTCTGATTTATTTGTTTTTGCGGTGGATTTTAGTTGTTGGAGTCCCAACAAACCAGCTGATAACCAGGAGCTCCCTCTCCCAATTCGTCCAGTAGCTCCTCACATGGACTGTGTCTTTCCAAAATAAACTTCTGCCTTTGCAGGAAGTTAGGTTTAGGTAGCAACCCTAACGTTGGTTAGATTGGTCAAATTATCATCACCATCTTTTCTGAACCCTGACTCATGTGAGTCACATGACTCATAGGACTAACGATGCTAACGAGTCTTGTGACCAATAACCAGATTATCATGAATAGCCAGTTTCTGCTCAGTTTACAGTTTAGCTAATAAAAAGCTAAATCTTTGTCAGATGGCAGCAGGTGAATGAGTTGGCCCACTCAAACCTGGCTAGTCGATACTACTCAGTGAATGTCTTCAGCTGACTGAGGACCAGGTAAGATTAACCGATGGTTAGAGCTGCTGACTGAACGGACTGTCTTCAGTAAGTTTGACGAGTATTTTATGGATGTACTTTGTCTACTGAACTGGGAAATGTCACCATCAAGAACAATCCTGGACAAAAGGAAGGTCAAAAACCTGCCTGGACTTCCTGTTTGAAACGTCCCGTTAGGTACCAGAGGTCCTGAGATGTTGACTGGTCTGCAGTCAGCTCGAGTTAACGTCTTCATTCACTTTCATCCTCAGCTCTGTGGACACTTGATCACTGATCAATAGGAGCTTTAGCCTGTTAGCTGTTAGCATCCATCTGATTAGCAGCACTAGCATTAGCTTAGCTCGTAGCGGCTGAATGTGCTGGCCTGACATTTTAATTCAGTTTTTACACAAGGAGCATGCTACATCTCCACTGAGCGTTTTCAAAATAAAACGCTGTCGATCTTCTCATGACTGTGGCAGGAAGCTGTTAGTAAAGGAGAAAACACCTGAACACTGAGAGTTTGAGCACAAAAAATGTTAAATATTCAAACCCACAACTCAAAAACTGTTTGGAGAGAATTATTGGAGCATCACGGCTGAAAGTGAGTCCTGCTGCTCACAAGATGTTTTAAAGACGTTCAGCACTAATTTATGACATGTTCCTAATGTTTCATTAAACCATCCAGCAGGCTGATATGATATAGATATCAAATATAGAGTCAGTGAAAACTAGTGCAGTGGTATGGGGAAAGGTGATGACAATACTAAGGGCCCACACACAGGCCCTCACCAGCCTCTATGACAAAATGATTATGCATACACTCAGAGCTGGGCAGTATTTCAAATACATGTATTTAAAATACATATTTAAAATTGTGTATTCTGTAATTTGTATTTTGTATCAAAATCCTTTATGATGTATTTGTGCTCAGCTCTGCATACACTGAATTAAGATATAGTCATAGAAATGAATCCGAATTAAAACAAAGTCACAATCATACAATATTCTAATTTTAATCATTTCAATAACCCCTTCTTAAAAATGGTTCATTCTCCCCATGATTCTTCCTAGGATGCCCCCCTAAAAGCACCAGTCCGGACCCCAGAAAAGAGAAGGAGGCAGCCGAGCATCAAACACTTTAATGGTGAGAATAAAACTACTGAGGGCGGCTGAAACAATGAGCTTCATTCATTTCATGTCTGTAATATTACCTTTGACCGGGCGCAGGCTGAGCCTACGTTATGCCTTGTTCACACTACAGGTCCATTCTGCCTCCTCTCATTGATTCCTGCTTAAGAAACGTTGTTTTCTAGTGTTTCCAGTGATCACTGAAACGACTCTGAGGCTGACAGGAGCTTTTCTTTTTCCACAAAGTTTACTGAAGAACATCGTTTATTAAACTAGTGGTATAAAGTGTTGTGGAAAATACTGAACAGTCAGTGATGGGAGAATGGATGCACCCAGGAGTCTTCTGCAGTCGATTAAAGAAGAAACATTTATTGAAGATTCTGATATATCAGGAGGAATATGAACTTTTTCGTGGACAACCGTACAGCTGCCAGAGTCCGCCACATATTCCTACCTTCCCCTATGGTGCTCAGCCTTATAAAGTAACACCCAGTTAAGTACAAGTATATTACCTTACATTACTCTTGAGTAGTGTTACAGTCAGGGCATGCTCATTCTAAGCTCTGAACTAACAGTGGCGCCTGTTGTCTTGCTGACGCTCAGCCATCGGCCTTATCAAAGGGCCAACACTGACAGACTCCTCTGACCTTGGTTACCTAGTCAACTCAGAGATAACTAGCCATCTGTTTTCCTTGAGACACTGTGCTTCAACCCTGCATTCTGGAGCAACAGTTTAAAGATTTAATGCTGTAAAAAAAAGGACTAGCCAACCCTAGGAACCCCTAAATTTAGAAAAAAAATCCATAACATAAAGAAAATGTCTGTGGCATTTTTTCTGCATTTCACTGTAAATATGAGTGAGAATATTAATGAATATATGAATATATATATTAATGAATATACATCTTCTGCTATGTCTGAAGATGATCACTGTGAACACTCATCATTTCTTCAGTAGAAAAACAGGAGTGGCTTCATCTGGACAAGCTGCCAGTTCATTGTAGAGCAACAGTTCCTCTCCGTTATTAATTTAGGGGCTGTGTGTTTCACACATATCACTGTCACACAGCGCTGCATTGAATTGTATTATGATGCATTCAGGTTCTACTCAGTGATTATGAGCGTCTGATGAAAGTCAGTTACGTTATCATGATGTGTTCAATGTGTTATTAGTGGAACATTTGAACAGCCTAAATACAAAAAAGGTAAATGTTCAAAGATCTGTTGTTGCTGTTTGTTTTCATAGTAATATAAAATAAAAGACACCATGATAGCTGACAACAACAAAGTAAGTATTTTGGACAGTTTACACTGACTGTTGAATGGTTTAAAAATATTTTTTGCCTGGGAAAGTGAAGCCGTCCATCTAGTTTTACTTACACATTTAAGTTAAATGCTACATATTTACCTGTGGGCTATCTTGAGCCAGGGCACTTTTTTTTTGTTGCATAAATACCCACTACCTATTTGTTGAGTGGTCAGATGGTTGTTCAGCAGGTTTCGGAGCTATTGCTCTGGCCGTGTGCAGTCGGTGAGAGCAGAGGGCTTCCTATCAGACCCCCTTCCTCTGTCCACAGGTGTTCCCCAGGGTTCTATACTAGGTCCAACTCTATTCAGCATCTATGTTAATAATATCACTAATGCTGCTCATAACTCACATATTCATCTGGATGCGGACGATACTATTTTGTACACCTCGAGTCCCTCGCTGAGCATAGCCCTGACATCTTTGCAGTAAAGTTTCAGTAGCATTCAGCTTGCATTCCCACTCAACATTCTCGCACTGGATGGGTGTGAAATCTCTTTTGTTGATACCTGTAAGTACCTGGGCATCTGGCTTGACAGTTTACTCTCCTTCGAGGTGCACATTAACACGTTGCTGTCCAAATTTAAATCCAGGATTGGTTTTCTGTACTGGAATAAATCATCTTTCAGCCACTCTGATAAACACCTTCTGGATAAAATGACATCCTGGACGATGGTGACATCATTTACAGAACGACTTCCAGAACCCTCCTGAGTAAGCTGGACGTCATCTACTACTCAGCCATCCATTTTGTTACCGGTGCCCCGTTCCATACTCATCACTGTGACCTGTACACTCTAGTAAAGTGGCCTTCACTTCATTCCTGCAGATTGATCCACTGGAATCAGTTTATATACAAACTGTCACTGAACCCCTGGTTATCTTCACTCCCTGCTCAGTTTTCATAACGCTCCAGTAGTTACATCAACCTGCTCATCCCTAAAACCCTCCTTTGGCCGTTCATCTTTTCAGTTTGCTGCTGCTAATGACTGGAACCAACTTCAACAGAAGCTAAAGCTCAGTTCTTTCTCAAACCTGATGCAAACATGTATCTGTGACCGTTGCTCTTGCTTCCAGCCTTGAACTCATCATGTGATGTGTGTTGATGGGAGGTGCAGGTTACTGTGATCCGTCTTTGTCTGTTTCCATGTTTTACATCTGTACATATTGTGTTGCTGTTGTTCCCTATTTTTATCTGTCTCTGTGCTGTGGCTATGGTTGAACTGTGACAAATGTGATTCTCCTGTTGTGTTTTGTTTTTTAACTGTACTTATGTTTTATGTGTAACCCCACTGCCTCCGGCCCAGGTCGTCATTGGAGATGAAAACTGGTTCTCAATTGACTTAACTAGTAAAATAAAGGTTAAATAAAAAATTCAAAATGTAATAACATGTTGCAAATCAGTGAAATGAGAGTGAGGTAAATAATAATACATCTATCCATCCATCTTCTCCCTCTTATCCTCTCATAGGGTCAGGGGGGCTGGAGTCTATCCCAGCTGTCTTAGGGTGAAAGACAGGGTACACCCTGGACAAGTGTCCAGTTCATCACAGGACACATAGAGACAGACAACCACTCACACTCACATTCACACCTACGGTCAATTTAAATTAGCCAGTTAACCTAATCCCCATGCATGTTTTTGGATGGTGGGAGGAAGCCGGAGTACCAGAGAGAACCCACACAGACATGAGGAGAACATGCAAACTCCACACAGAAAGGCCCCGGGAATCGAACCCAGTACCTTCTTACTGTGAGGCGACAGTGCTAACCACTACACCACCGTGCTGTCCATAATAATACATAATTTACATACTAATACGCTGACTTGTTCAGTTATTAAAAGGAAAAGTTATAAAAGTTATAAAATGATAAAAGTTATAAAAAAGGAAACAAATTGGGTTTCTTGCACCAGGCACCGTCAACAACACTGAAAAACAAGAAAATTGAAGGTGGCAATGAATGAGGTAGAGGGGCAACTGCCCTGAAGCAGTGGCCCAAAGAAACATATGGCATGTAGCTCAAAAATGACAGGAAATGAGGTCACATTAATACAGACTATGAGTGATATTAAAGGTTTTAATTTAACGCTCGAGCACTCCTGGGGACCAAAAGTGACACTTTGGGTATTTTTCATCGTTCAGGTCCCAATACACTGATCAGTTTAAAAGCTACAAGTATGATATTTTACCACTATTTTTTTTCCATTTTTTTCTTAATGCCAAAGTCCTGTCCATTAGAAGTGTATAGAATAGGAGATTTGCATTTTGCACCCACATTCACTCCTCACGACCAAACTTGCCCCATTGACTCCCATTATAATCACATATTTTTGACATACAATGATCCTGGCATATCATAATACTTTTCCCATTAAAGCCCCATAGATCTAAGCATGTGCCTTCAAAATAAAGGGAAATTACAGTTTAGATCGAATGACACATTTTAACCACTAGGGGGCAGCACGTTACTTTTCAGGGAAATTGCAATGAAGGCCTGGATTTCTTACTTACAAAATGCAAAGCAATAATCAAGTGGAACCCCATAAAATAGTCTTGAGCCTCTTTCACACTGCCCTAAAAAAAAACCCCTTCAACGCGGGTCAACGCGGGTTTTTCGGGCAGTGTGAAAGGGGTCGAATCGGCATTTTAACGCAGGTCAACGACTCAGTCATCGACCCGGGAGTTTATCGGATCAGCCACAGTGTGAAAGTCTGTTGACCTGACTGATCTCTGAAGGACAGAGATTTTATTCAATCAAACAAATCAAAAGTGTAGAGGCATCATCTTTAATAGGAGCTCATATGATTTGAGATTTAGTCTGACATCATTGTGGGGAAATCCCACCGATGGGGAATCCCGGTGTGAACTACATGACCGTGTTTCTATACAGCTTGTACAGCGGTCTGACACACCTGTTTTATCGATCATGGCAGTATGCATTAGTATTAGTATTAGTATTAGTACTGTGCTGAGTTTGTGCGCTTTGCAAAAGAGACAAAATTGTAACGCACGGAACAACGATGTTAACTTGTGACTTGCTCATGTTCATTTTTTACCTGGCTGTGTTCCGGCGTACTGAGGCTCTGTTTACACGGTATTAGTACGAAACGCACAGGTTTTGTTGCGTTTCGGCATCCCGTTTACACAATAACACGTTTTAGACGACCTAAAATGCTAATTTTAAAAAATGGCCTCCAGAGTGGAATTTTTCTCAAACGCAACAACTTCTCTCACCGTGTAAACGGGAAGCCGGAATTATCAGGTAGGACGCCGCTGCCGCACTCCCTTTACACATTCCACTTGATTCTAGTTGCCATGCGCTAACTGGGCAACAACATTACTACAACAATGGCGGAAGCAATTACACCTCGTTGTCGGTCCAGATAAAGCTTTCGCACCGAACACGTTTTATCTCCATTGTCCTCTGTGCTTCTTTGTGAAAGTACAGCCAGACTGGCTGTATTTATTACAGTCTGTGGACCGGAAAAGTGATCACATGGGGTTTGCCTTTACAATGTTACATCGCCAACTGCCGGCCTGGCATACATACTACAGCGTTTTTTGTTCTCCCAGCGATCTAATGGAAACGCAGTCCCCCTGTTGTCGTGTAAACCCAACAATACTCTTGCGTTTTCCTGTAAACAGGGCCTTAAATCTGTAATGATGACGTATAATTTCAGTGTGAAAGCGGTATTACATTCATTTCCGAGACACTTCCCCGACCCTAACCATAACCAGTACCCATGTAATCCTAATCCTAACCAAAATCTAACCTTACACTAACATTAACATCCCCTTGGGGACTTCAAACTCTTTCTTAAAGGCCTGGAAGGATCATCTATTGGAACTTGTTCTTGTTTTATCACTGGCACTTTTGCACGTGGAGCTTGATGCTCGATGATGAGAATGTCTGTACCTCTGTGTTTGATTTGTAATGTTTGTCCTGGATTGTCTTCATGTTGTGTCTCAATGAGATTATCTGTATAAATAAAGGTTTAATAATAATAATAATAATAAAATCAGCCTAAAATGTAACATTTGACATTATGGGGACCTGCACAATGTGACTGTGTGAACAGATTTATGTCCCCATAAGACTGGTAATACCTGCTCACTGTTCTGTTCTGTTATGAACGTTTGTAATGTTGTGAATAATTAATAAAGTTTATATCTAGAGATTAGTCATAGTTGTTGCAGTTTTATTGCGCTTTCATGAGATGGCCTTTTTGTGTACATGAGGAGCTTATTTGGATGTAAATTTAAAAAATCTCCTTGTGCTAAAAATAATAATGCATTAAGATCCATATTGTCAGCATTTATTGAGATAGTCAAGACTGTAATATCACCATCAGAAATATTTAACTGTGCACCTCATTTTTGAAAATATTGCATATTTTGTGGTTTTCCTGTCTGATAAATCAGGGCTCCATGAAAAAAAACATAAAAACATTAGAATACTTGAAAAGTTATAATAATCTTTATATCTACAGATTTATGCAGTGAAAGTAAAAATATCTATGTATTGCATTTTTATTGCACTTTCATGATATGACCTTTTTGTGTACATGAGGAGCTTATTTGGATGTAATTTTGAAGGGTGCAAGAGGGTTAAAAAAATCTATTTCATGACTCTGGATGTTAGCTTTATCAAGCTAATACCTGATAAAGCTAACACCCCGCTGCCAGCATATGTTTCTGTTTGTCACCTAGATTAACCTAGGACCTAGGGCTGCAACTATCCAATATTTTAGTAATCGAGTATTCTACCGGATATTCCAGTGTTTAATTGAGTATTCAGATAAAAAGTCCTTTTGCTTAGTTAAGAAGCAATTATAAATATATAAGATAAAATAAAACATTTCTCTTAATAATGAAAAACCAACTGGTTTCCTTTTTTAGAAAATTCACAAAGCTAGCAGGACTGGGGTCTGACGGACAGTGTTCGCTCAAAGTTCAGTTCACACATGTGAAAATGAAAACTAGTTCACTTTTTTAAAAAAAGAACTAGCTTCACAGTCCTAAAAATGAAATAGTTCATGTTCATTTGTTCTTTTTTTAAATAAATCAGACACTATGTCACTCAATAGAGTCTCTTCTTAACCATTCATCAGCTGTAAATCACTGCCACTCCAAAACTAATCAATAAAGAGTCACAGGCGGCACCGTATAGCTCAGCGACACTTTTTTATTTTAACCTTTATTTTGCTCGGTAAGTCAGTCAATAACTAACTCTCATTTACAATGACAACCTGGACACCAGGCTCCGGACACACTTTTTTATTTTATTTTGACAGGGACACCGGGCTGGCTCCGGACACACTTTTTTATTTTATTTTGACAGGGACACCGGGCTGGCTCCGGACACACTTTTTTATTTTATTTTGACAGGGACACCGGGCTGGCTCCGGACACACTTTTTTATTTTATTTTGATAGGGACACCGGGCTGGCTCTGAGGCACTTTTTTATTTTATTTTGACAGGGACACCGGGCTGGCTCTGAGGCACTTTTTTATTTTATTTTGACAGGGACACCGGGCTGGCTCTGAGGCACTTTTTTATTTTATTTTGACAGGGACACCGGGCTGGCTCCGAGGCACTTTTTTATTTTATTTTGACAGGGACACCGGGCTGGCTCCGAGGCACTTTTTTATTTTATTTTCACAGGGACACCGGGCTGGCTCCGAGGCACTTTTTTATTTTATTTTGACAGGGACACCGGGCTGGCTCTGAGGCACTTTTTTATTTTATTTTGACAGGGACACCGGGCTGGCTCCGAGGCACTTTTTTATTTTATTTTGACAGGGACACCGGGCTGGCTCCGAGGCACTTTTTTATTTTATTTTGACAGGGACACCGGGCTGGCTCCGAAGCACTTTTTTATTTTATTTTGACAGGGACACCGGGCTGGCTCCGAGGCACTTTTTTATTTTATTTTGACAGGGACACCAGGCTGGCTCCGAGGCACTTTTTTATTTTATTTTGACAGGGACACCGGGCTGGCTCTGAGGCACTGGACTGTCTCTGTGGCGTAGCTTTATAGCAGCACTGGCTTCAGCATCTGTCACAGTGGCCGTCACAGTGTTTGTCATAAACAGTGTCGTAAAACCTGAAAGCAACTTTCTATCGCGAGCGTGAACGGTTGGTGCCGTTTATGAACGCCGCTCCCGTTCACATTCATGATTTGAAAACTGAGCCGTTCAGTTCACCGTTCACTGACAATATGAACGTGTGAACGGTGTTCATTGGACACGTTCATGCACTGTCCGGCTCATGAGTTCACCTGTGAAGTCTCCTATCTCCCTCTGTGCTAGCAGTTAGCCACACAGCTCACAACTGTTATGCTCTGTCTGTTTCTGTTTCTGTTAAGTTCACCATTTTCGTCCTGCGACTGAATGTTGTCCTGTCTCTTCCTGTTTTGTTTTGAAGCTAACACTGTAGTGTTAGCTCAAAACTAACCGGCGCGTCCACTGCAGTACTAACCGAGCTAAGGACCTGCGGTTAGCTCGGTTAGTACTGCAGGAGTAGCTCCGGAGCTCCAGTTAGCGGCAATAGCTGCAGTGCTAACAGGAGCTACTGCTGCAGTACTGACCGAGCTAACAGGAGCTTCTGCTGCAGTACTGACCGAGCTAACAATAGCTAACAGGAGCTACTGCTGCAGTACTGACCGAGCTAACAGGAGCTACTGCTGTAGTACTGACCGAGCTAACAGGAGCTAACAGGAGCTACTGCTGCAGTACTGACCGAGCTAACAGGAGCTACTGCTGTAGTACTGACCGAGCTAACAGGAGCTAACAGGAGCTACTGCTGCAGTACTGACCGAGCTAACAGGAGCTAACAGGAGCTCCTGTTGCAGTACTGACCGAGCTAACAGGAGCTAACAGGAGCTACTGCTGCAGTGCTGACCGAGCTAACAGGAGCTACTGCTGCAGTACTGACTGAGCTAACAGGAGCTACTGCTGCAGTACTGACCGAGCTAACAGGAGCTAACAGGAGCTACTGCTGCAGTACTGACCGAGCTAACAGGAGCTACTGCTGCAGTACTGACCGTGCTAACAGGAGCTAACAGGAGCTACTGCTGCAGTACTGACCGAGCTAACAGGAGCTAACAGGAGCTACTGCTGCAGTACTGACCGAGCTAACAGGAGCTAACAGGAGCTACTGCTGCCGTACTGACCGAGCTAACAGGAGCTAACAGGAGCTACTGCTGCAGTATTGATCATTCCCCGGACCTCCGGTAGCTCCAGCGCTAACACTACAGGGTAAAACAGAGTAAAAATAGCCTCCTGTGCTCGTTGAAGCTGCCAACAGCAGAGCAGCTGCCGTGCTTTGCTTCTAACTTTGTCAGGTTTGTGAAAGTTAGCGAGGAGAAACAATGGCGGCCGCTCTGTAAAATTAGAGGAGGAGGGTTGTCTATCCAGGAGGGAGGCTGGCTCAAAGGCAGTGTCCTCTACTGGAGGGAGGGACATTTCCCTTATCTATGTAGATAAGGGGGAGATATAAGACTCATCTGTTTCAGCACACATTGTCAAAGAAGAGGATCAAGTAGGGGAAGGAGGTGACAGACTGTTTTCACTCATTCACAGCCTATGGGGACACATACTACTGTTATACTACCTTTATAAAGTCAATCTTTCATAATAGGAGACCTTTAAAAGTACCATCATGTTTTTGAAATATTCAGTTAGTCAGAGATGATGGTCAAGATGCTAAAATATATATGTGAAATAAAAATGATGAATAGTCTGTTGTTGCATAAATAAACATCAATATTGTTTTTTTGTCACACATGTCTTCACACATGGTGCACTTGGTTGTACCTTGATCCACAATAAGAGACCTGACAGCTCCTTCCTGCCAAACCAAACACCAAAACCTCTAAAAGCTTCTCCATCATCAGAGCCACCAGGAAACACCTGCAAAGTCATCACAGGTGTATTTGTGCTTTGATTAGCCCAACACTGAGTAAATGATGAGACAATAAGATTTTTCTGGCTCACACAATACACTGTTAGGTGCTGATAAGTGGACAGGTGTGGGCAGGTGATTTACTTTTTAGGGTTTATCACTGCTAATATTGATAAGCTCTAAACAATAGATTTCATTGACAGGCCTTTCCAAAGTTCATAGTACTGATAAAATATTTTTTTTATTTACACTATGTGCCTGTGCAGATGTGGCATGATATTACCAAAATGGTTGAAGCCCAGTTTGAAGTGAACGGTAACATCTAACTCACCGATTCATGCAGCAGTCGACCAACAACTTCAATGTTATAAAAAGAAAAAGTCTGGTGAGTCTGGTGAGAGGAGAGCTTAAATTACAGCTTTAGTGAATGGAGTCTGGTGAGAGGAGAGCTTAAATTACAGTTTTAGTGAATGGAGTCTGGTGAGGGGAGAGCTTAAATTACAGCTTTAGTGAATGGAGTTTGGTGAGATGAGAGCTTAAATTACAGCTTTAGTGAATGGAGTCTGGTGAGAGGAAAGCTTAAATTACAGCTTTAGTGAATGGAGTCTGGTGAGAGGAGAGCTTAAATTACAGCTTTAGTGAATGGAGTCTGGTGAGAGGAGAGCTTAAATTACAGTTTTAGTGAATGGAGTCTGGTGAGGGGAGAGCTTAAATTACAGCTTTAGTGAATGGAGTTTGGTGAGATGAGAGCTTAAATTACAGCTTTAGTGAATGGAGTCTGGTGAGAGGAGAGCTTAAATTACAGCTTTAGTGAATGGAGTCTGGTGAGAGGAGAGCTTAAATTACAGCTTTAGTGAATGGAGTCTGGTGAGAGGAGAGTTTAAATTACAGCTTTAGTGAATGGAGTCTGGTGAGAGGAGAGCTTAAATTACAGCTTTAGTGAATGGAGTCTGGTGAGAGGAGAGCTTAAATTACAGCTTTAGTGAATGGAGTGTGGTGAGAGGAGAGCTTAAATCACAGCTTTAGTGAATGGAGTCTGGTGAGTCGTTAACAGTCCCAGAAAGCACACAGTTTTTACATTGTATTTATAATTAGCAGTTTATTATTTTCAGACAAATACAAGGGACAATAAAAACAAATGAACAAGTCAAACCACAGAACAAAATAGAAACACAAAAACACAAGCCACCACAGTGACACTGCTCAGCAATCAATTACACATCAAGTACAGATCACTGACATAATCACACCAGCAGGTTAACCATCAGCTCATAGTCAGCCAGTCCGTAAAGGGGCTCCATGTAGACATATTTTGATCCAGTCCATCTAGTAGAGAATATGTCACCCTCTCATAAGCAGCTAGCTGTACCATTGTTGTAGTCCATTCTTCATAAGGGGGTGGATGTTTTTTCTTCCAGTGTCTTAGTAATATCCGTTTAGCTGTTGTGAGTGCCAAAATAATCCACCTTTTCTCGAAACATGAAAAGTCTTTGTCCTGAAGCTCCGTGGTCGATCCCAAAATAGACAGTTTTGCAGAAATTTGAAGCTTTTTGTGTAGGACTTCAAATATAATCTGATGGATGTTATTCCACCAGTCTTTAAGTGCAGGATATGTCCAGAGTATATGTAGTATGGAGGCACCACTTCCGCCACATCTCCAGCAAGAGTCTACTGGTATTTAGTTCCATTTATAAAGTTGTTCTGGTGTCCGATGCCACCTATGTATTATTTTCAGTTGAATGAACCTATTACCCATTTCTTTGTACATTGTATTAATGTTCTTTAAACATGATTCCCAATCCTCAGGAGATATGCATACCTCCATATCCTCTGCCCAACGTTTCTCAACCTTGCCTAAAGGGTCACATAGTTGTTCTTGTAATAAACCATTAATCTTAAGGGTAATGCTCCTGCCTGAGCTTGATCTCATCAGCAGATTTTCAAAAGGGCTTTACATTGTATTTATTTGTTTATTTTGCATCCATCCATCCATCCATTATCTACCGCTTATCCTCTCATAGGGTCGCGGGGGGGCTGGAGCCTATTCCAGCTGTCTTAGGGTGGAAGGCGGGGTACACCCTGGACAAGTCGTATCTTGCATCCATGCGTGGCAATAAGGAGCCGCAGGGTGATGTCTGATGTTGTATTTTTATGGCAAAACTGTCCCCTCATAAACATCTGTTGTTTTATCAACAATTGAACCTTCATTCACAGCCACCTATATCAGTCTGAGATCTAATAAAAAACACAATTAACTTCCAGAGAAGATGGATTTACAGCTGCCAAGCACAATACACTGTTAGGTGCTGATAAGTGGACAGGTGTGGGCAGGTGATTTACTTTTTAGGGTTTATCACTGCCAATATTGATAAGCTCTAAACAATAGATTTCATTGACAGGCCTTTCCAAAGTTCATAGTACTGATAAAATATTTTTTTATTTACACTACGTGCCTGTGCAGATGTGGCATGATATTGCCAAAATGGTTGAAGCCCAGTTTGAAGTTTAACGGTAACATCTAACTCACCGAGTCATGCATTCATTCATTCAAGTCTGGTGAGTCTGGTGAGAGGAGAGCTTAAATTACAGCTTTAGTGAATGGAGTCTGGTGAGAGGAGAGCTTAAATTACAGCTTTAGTGAATGGAGTCTGGTGAGAGGAGAGCTTAAATTGCAGCTTTAGTGAATGGAGTCTGGTGAGAGGAGAGCTTAAATTACAGCTTTAGTGAATGGAGTCTGGTGAGAGGAGAGCTTAAATTACAGCTTTAGTGAATGGAGTCTGGTGAGATGAGAGCTTAAATTACAGCTTTAGTGAATGGAGTCTGGTGAGAGGAGAGCTTAAATTACAGCTTTAGTGAATGGAGTCTGGTGAGATGAGAGCTTAAATTACAGCTTTAGTGAATGGAGTCTGGTGAGATGAGAGCTTAAATTACAGCTTTAGTGAATGGAGTCTGGTGAGAGGAGAGCTTAAATTACAGCTTTAGTGAATGGAGTCTGGTGAGATGAGAGCTTAAATTACAGCTTTAGTGAATGGAGTCTGGTGAGAGGAGAGCTTAAATCACAGCTTTAGTGAATGGAGTCTGGTGAGTCGTTAACAGTCCCAGAAAGCACACAGTTTTTACATTGTATTTATAATTAGCAGTTTATTATTTTCAGACAAATACAAGGGACAATAAAAACAAATGAACAAGTCAAACCACAGAACAAAATAGAAACACAAAAACACAAGCCACCACAGTGACACTGCTCAGCAATCAATTACACATCAAGTACAGATCACTGACATAATCACACCAGCAGGTTAACCATCAGCTCATAGTCAGCCAGTCCGTAAAGGGGCTCCATGTAGACATATTTTGATCCAGTCCATCTAGTAGAGAATATGTCACCCTCTCATAAGCAGCTAGCTGTGCCATTGTTGTAGTCCATTCTTCATAAGGGGGTGGATGTTTTTTCTTCCAGTGTCTTAGTAATATCCGTTTAGCTGTTGTGAGTGCCAAAATAATCCACCTTTTCTCGAAACATGAAAAGTCTTTGTCCTGAAGCTCCGTGGTCGATCCCAAAATAGACAGTTTTGCAGAAATTTGAAGCTTTTTGTGTAGGACTTCAAATATAATCTGATGGATGTTATTCCACCAGTCTTTAAGTGCAGGATATGTCCAGAGTATATGTAGTATGGAGGCACCACTTCCGCCACATCTCCAGCAAGAGTCTACTGGTATTTAGTTCCATTTATAAAGTTGTTCTGGTGTCCGATGCCACCTATGTATTATTTTCAGTTGAATGAACCTATTACCCATTTCTTTGTACATTGTATTAATGTTCTTTAAACATGATTCCCAATCCTCAGGAGATATGCATACCTCCATATCCTCTGCCCAACGTTTCTCAACCTTGACTAAAGGGTCACATAGTTGTTCTTGTAATAAACCATTAATCTTAAGGGTAATGCTCCTGCCTGAGCTTGATCTCATCAGCAGATTTTCAAAAGGGCTTTACATTGTATTTATTTGTTTATTTTGCATCCATCCATCCATCCATTATCTACCGCTTGTCCTCTCATAGGGTCGCGGGGGGGCTGGAGCCTATCCCAGCTGTCTTAGGGTGGAAGGCGGGGTACACCCTGGACAAGTCGTATCTTGCATCCATGCGTGGCAATAAGGAGCCGCAGGGTGATGTCTGATGTTGTATTTTTATGGCAAAACTGTCCCCTCATAAACATCTGTTGTTTTATCAACAATTGAACCTTCATTCACAGCCACCTATATCAGTCTGAGATCTAATAAAAAACACAATTAACTTCCAGAGAAGATGGATTTACAGCTGCCAAGCACAATACACTGTTAGGTGCTGATAAGTGGACAGGTGTGGGCAGGTGATTTACTTTTTAGGGTTTATCACTGCCAATATTGATAAGCTCTAAACAATAGATTTCATTGACAGGCCTTTCCAAAGTTCATAGTACTGATAAAATATTTTTTTATTTACACTACGTGCCTGTGCAGATGTGGCATGATATTGCCAAAATGGTTGAAGCCCAGTTTGAAGTTTAATGGTAACATCTAACTCACCGATTCATGCATTCATTCATTCAAGTCTGGTGAGTCTGGTGAGAGGAGAGCTTAAATTACAGCTTTAGTGAATGGAGTCTGGTGAGAGGAGAGCTTAAATTACAGCTTTAGTGAATGGAGTCTGGTGAGAGGAGAGCTTAAATTACAGCTTTAGTGAATGGAGTCTGGTGAGAGGAGAGCTTAAATTACAGCTTTAGTGAATGGAGTCTGGTGAGAGGAGAGCTTAAATTACAGCTTTAGCGAATGGAGTCTGGTGAGATGAGAGCTTAAATTACAGCTTTAGTGAATGGAGTCTGGTGAGAGGAGAGCTTAAATTACAGCTTTAGTGAATGGAGTCTGGTGAGAGGAGAGCTTAAATTACAGTTTTAGTGAATGGAGTCTGGTGAGAGGAGAGCTTAAATTACAGCTTTAGTGAATGGAGTCTGGTGAGATGAGAGCTTAAATTACAGCTTTAGTGAATGGAGTGTGGTGAGAGGAGAGCTTAAATCACAGCTTTAGTGAATGGAGTCTGGTGAGTCGTTAACAGTCCCAGAAAGCACACAGTTTTTACATTGTATTTATAATTAGCAGTTTATTATTTTCAGACAAATACAAGGGACAATAAAAACAAATGAACAAGTCAAACCACAGAACAAAATAGAAACACAAAAACACAAGCCACCACAGTGACACTGCTCAGCAATCAATTACACATCAAGTACAGATCACTGACATAATCACACCAGCGGGTTAACCATCAGCTCATAGTCAGCCAGTCCGTAAAGGGGCTCCATGTAGACATATTTTGATCCAGTCCATCTAGTAGAGAATATGTCACCCTCTCATAAGCAGCTAGCTGTGCCATTGTTGTAGTCCATTCTTCATAAGGGGGTGGATGTTTTTTCTTCCAGTGTCTTAGTAATATCCGTTTAGCTGTTGTGAGTGCCAAAATAATCCACCTTTTCTCGAAACATGAAAAGTCTTTGTCCTGAAGCGCCGTGGTCGATCCCAAAATAGACAGTTTTGCAGAAATTTGAAGCTTTTTGTGTAGGACTTCAAATATAATCTGATGGATGTTATTACACCAGTCTTTAAGTGCAGGATATGTCCAGAGTATATGTAGTATGGAGGCACCACTTCCGCCACATCTCCAGCAAGAGTCTACTGGTATTTAGTTCCATTTATAAAGTTGTTCTGGTGTCTGATGCCACCTATGTATTATTTTCAGTTGAATGAACCTATTACCCATTTCTTTGTACATTGTATTAATGTTCTTTAAACATGATTCCCAATCCTCAGGAGATATGCATACCTCCATATCCTCTGCCCAACGTTTCTCAACCTTGACTAAAGGGTCACATAGTTGTTCTTGTAATAAACCATTAATCTTAAGGGTAATGCTCCTGCCTGAGCTTGATCTCATCAGCAGATTTTCAAAAGGGCTTTACATTGTATTTATTTGTTTATTTTGCATCCATCCATCCATCCATCCATTATCTACCGCTTATCCTCTCATAGGGTCAGGGGGGCTGGAGCCTATCCCAGCTGTCTTAGGGTGGAGGGCGGGGTACACCCTGGACAAGTCGTATCTTGCATCCATGATTGGCAATAAGGAGCCGCAGGGTGATGTCTGATGTTGTATTTTTATGGCAAAACTGTCCCCTCATAAACATCTGTTGTTTTATCAACAATTGAACCTTCATTCACAGCCACCTATATCAGTCTGAGATCTAATAAAAAACACAATTAACTTCCAGAGAAGATGGATTTACAGCTGCCAAGCACAATACACTGTTAGGTGGTGATAAGTGGACAGGTGTGGGCAGGTGATTTACTTTTTAGGGTTTATCACTGCCAATATTGATAAGCTCTAAACAATAGATTTCATTGACAGGCCTTTCCAAAGTTCATAGTACTGATAAAATATTTTTTTATTTACACTACGTGCCTGTGCAGATGTGGCATGATATTGCCAAAATGGTTGAAGCCCAGTTTGAAGTTTAACGGTAACATCTAACTCACCGAGTCATGCATTCATTCATTCAAGTCTGGTGAGTCTGGTGAGAGGAGAGCTTAAATTACAGCTTTAGCGAATGGAGTCTGGTGAGAGGAGAGCTTAAATTACAGCTTTAGTGAATGGAGTCTGGTGAGAGGAGAGCTTAAATTGCAGCTTTAGTGAATGGAGTCTGGTGAGAGGAGAGCTTAAATTACAGTTTTAGTGAATGGAGTCTGGTGAGAGGAGAGCTTAAATTACAGCTTTAGTGAATGGAGTCTGGTGAGAGGAGAGCTTAAATCACAGCTTTCGTGAATGGAGTCTGGTGAGTCGTTAACAGTCCCAGAAAGCACACAGTTTTTACATCGTTTTTATTTGTTCATCTTGCATCCATGCGTAGCAATAAGGAGCTGCAGGCTGATGTCTGATGTTGTCTTTTTAATGGCAAAACTGTCCCCCTTATAAATGTCATAAATGTCATAAATGTTGTTTTTGTTAGAACGTGGCACGAAATGACTGAACCCAAATGCACGATTCGTCACGAAAGAAGTAAGTTAAAGGTATTTTAATACAAAAAAATGTTCCCAAACAAGATTTAACGAAACAACTCAGGCACTGATGCTAAATCGAGATGAAACTAAAAAAAAACACTCAGACTGAAAACACACTAGGCTGTTCATGAAACAAACTTAGGACACTAGGAAAAATGCTAAACTAAAGGCACTCACACAATGAGGAAAACTATAACTTAGAGGAAAAAGACAAAACATAAAACGCTCACTAACAGTGAGGGAAAAAAGGCTCAAAACTGGATGACTATACAGATGCTACAAAACAGACAAAACACTAAGACTAGACTGGACACAACTCGACACAATGACAGAAACTGATATGATACAACCTGACGGCGAAACAACTTGACTTAATGGCTGGTAGCTTGGAGAATTCACAAGACGTACTGGCAAATGACTGGGGGAGACGCAGACATAAATACACGAGGTAATGGGTAACAGCTGGAAACAATCAGGGCGGGGCAGACAATCAACAGACGCAGGAAACACAGGGGCAGGAAACGAGAAGCTGAAACACAAGGGAAGACAATTAATACAAAATAAAACAGGAAATGACAGGACCATATGACAAAACTGAACCAAAAAACTTAACTTGACATGACCAACATAACAGTTTTAACCTTCATTCACAGCCACATATATCAGTCTGAGTTCTAATAAAAAGCACAATAAACTACCAGAGAAGATGGATTCACAGCTGTCAGCTCCTCTTTATTCAGAGGATTAAACACCAGAGCTGCAGGATAATGAAGCTGCCCTTTAAACTGTGAGCCAACTCACAGCTACTTTGCTCACAGCGACGTTGAATCCTATTTGAAACTGCTGGCTAAGGATAAGCGTAAATATGGGACTATAGTTATTCACGCTGGCGGTAATGACACCCGGTTACGCCAATCGGAGGTCACAAAAATTAACATGGAATCGGTGTGTGCTTATGCTAAAACAATGTCGGACTCCGTAGTTTTCTCTGGTCCCCTCCCTAGCTTGGCCTCTGATGACATGTTTAGTCGCATGTCATCCTTCCACCGCTGGCTGTCGAGGTGGTGTCCAGTTAATGACGTGGGCTTCATCGATAATTGGAGCAGTTTCTGGGGAAAACCTGGTCTGATGAGGAGAGACTGCATCCATCCTACTTTGGAAGGAGCAGCTCTCATTTCTAGAAACATGGCCAAGTTTATTAGTCGACCTAACCCATGACACCCCAGGGTTGAGACCAGGAGACAGAGTTGTAGTTTGACACACTTCTCTGTGCTTCCATTAGAGCAGTCACCCACCCAGAACCCCATAGAAATGGTGTCTGTCCCACGACCACTGAAATCAGTTAAATCCATAGTATACAAAAGGGGAGTTGAACAAAATAATTTAATAAAAATTAAATCCACTGCTGAAATAGTTCATCAGGACAGGAGAATTAAATGTGGACTTTTAAATATCAGGTCATTATCATCTTAAATGGAAAACAGAGAAACCAGTTCTCCAACTCAAATTGATAATTTGGTAGATTGTGCTGCAGACTCTCTGCGAGCATCTCTAGACTCTGTTGCTCCTCTAAAAAAGAAGCTAGTAAAGCATAGAAAGCTGGCTCCATGGTATAACCCTCACACCCGCAGTTTAAAGCAAGCAGCAAGAAGATTTGAAAGGAAGTGGCGTTTAACCGGTCTGCAAGCGTCTCGCCTGGACTGGCATGATAGTTTGAAAGCTTATAGGAAGGCTCTCCGTAAGGCCAGAGCAGCTTATTATTCATCATTAATAGAGGAAAATAAAAACAACCCCAGGTTTCTTTTCAGCACTGTGGCCAGGCTGACAGAGAGCCACAGCTCTATTGAACCATCTGTTCCCATAACCCTCAGTAGTAGTGACTTCATGAGCTTCTTTAATGAGAAGATTATAACTATTAGGGAGAAAATCAGTCACACTGTGCCTTTGACTGAAACTGCTTTGTCTTTAAACACAGGAAGCATAGGAC
The DNA here is from genome assembly GCA_029721515.1 of Synanceia verrucosa. Taxonomy (NCBI): domain Eukaryota; kingdom Metazoa; phylum Chordata; class Actinopteri; order Perciformes; family Synanceiidae; genus Synanceia; species Synanceia verrucosa. The sequence goes on along the minus strand of CM056563.1, from coordinate 25,574,192 downwards.
TCATTGAAGAACTTGATGTATACTTGGACTGCCTTTCTCCCATAGACCTCCACAAACTGACTTCATTGATTTCCTCATCTAAGCCTTCTACTTGTCTCTTAGATCCCATCCCAACTTCACTGCTTAAAGAAGCTTTACCGTTACTGAGCACCTCTTTATTAAACATGATCAACTTATCTTTGCTGTCAGGCTACGTACCTCAGTCATTTAAAGTAGCCGTAATCAAACCTCTTCTGAAGAAGCCCGGTCTTGATCCAGAGGTTTTAGCCAACTATAGACCAATATCCAACCTTCCTTTTCTCTCTAAGATCCTTGAGAAAGCAGTGTGCAGTCAGCTGTGTGACTTCCTCCAGTACAATAATCTATTTGAGGACTTTCAGTCAGGATTTAGAAAATATCATAGCACCGAGACCGCTCTGGTGAAAATTACTAATGACCTGCTAATTGCGTCAGACCATGGACTCGTCTCAGTACTTGTCTTGTTAGATCTTAGCGCTGCTTTTGATACTATTGACCACCATATCCTGTTGCAGAGATTAGAACATTTAACTGGCATCAGAGGAACTGCTTTAAGCTGGTTCAAATCCTACTTATCGGATCGATCACAGTTTGTTCACATTAATGATGAGTCCTCCATGCAGTCCATAGTCAGTTATGGAGTTCCTCAAGGTTCTGTGCTTGGGCCTATTCTATTTACTTTATATATGCTTCCTTTAGGCAATGTTATCAGGAAACACTCCATAAACTTTCACTGTTATGCAGATGATACTCAGCTATATTTGTCATTTAAGTCAGACGAATCCAGCCAGTTAGCTAAACTCCAAACATGTCTTCAGGATATAAAAACTTGGATGACGCACAATTTCTTGTTGTTAAATTCAGATAAAACTGAGGTTATTCTAACTGGCCCTGAATATCTCAGAAATAACTAATATCTAATATCTAATGACTTATTTACTCTAGGTGGCTTTGCACCAGCCTCGAGCACCACTGTAAGGAATCTAGGGGTAATTTTTGACCAAGATATGTCCTTCAACGTCCACATGAAACAAACAGCTAGAACAGCTTTTTTTCATCTGCGTAACATTGCAAAAAATAAGGCATATTCTCTCCCAAAACGATGCAGACAAATTAGTCCATGCATTTGTAACTTCCAGGCTGGACTATTGTAACTCGTTATTATCAGGCTGCCCTAATAAGTCTATCAGGACTCTCCAGCTGGTCCAGAACGCTGCAGCATGTGTTCTGACCAGAACCAGGAAAAGAGACCATATTTCTCCAGTGTTAGCCTCTCTGCACTGGCTCCCTGTAAAATCTAGAATAGAATTTAAAATCCTCCTCCTCACCTACAAGGCACTTAATGGTCAGGCACCATCTTATCTTAAAGAGCTAATAGTGCCTTATAATCCTGCTAGAACTCTACGCTCTCAGAATGCAGGACTATTAGCGGTTCCTAGGGTTTATAAAAGTAGAATGGGAGCTAGAGCTTTCAGTTATCAAGCTCCTCTTCTGTGGAACCAACTCCCTCTTTCAGTCCGGGAGGCAGACACCATCCCCTTATTCAAGAGTAGGCTTAAGACTTTCCTTTTTGATAGTGCTTATAGTTAGGACTGATCCAAGGTTGACTCAGGCTGCCTTGGATCAGTCCTTAGTTATGCTGCTATAGGTCTAGACTGCCGGGGGACTTCCTCTGACACACTGAGCTTCTCTTCTTCTTCATTTCGATGCCTCCATTAAGTCATTTCACTAACTCATCTTCTTCCCCGGAGTCCCTGTGCTCCCAGCTCCCAGGTGCCCGTGAGCTGAGGCTACTTGTTGAGAAGGAGGTGGTGTCATCCAGGCTTCATCTGTCCTGATGGTGGTGAGATGGAGAAGAAGCGATGCTGCTCAGGTTGTATCTGTTAGGGTAGTGGAGAAGAGGATGTGTTTACTCTTCCTCCCTTTAACACATGCTGCAGATTAGTTTTGTGCCTCGTAGTCCCTGTGCGTTCTCATCTCACAGGTATCCATGGATCCAGTCTACCTGGTAGAGTAGTGGTTGTGCAGACCAGTCAGGCTTCATCTTCTGGTTCTGAGCGATGTGGTGGTGACGAGGTCATCCTGCGGAGGTTTCTCCTGGTTGGTGTGGTGGGGAGTAAGACGTGCTGCTCAGGCTTCTTCTGGTTGGTGTGGTGGAGAGGAGGATGTGCTGCCCAGGCTTCTTCTGGTTGGCGTGGTGGAGAGAGGAAGACGTGCTTCCCAGGCTTCTTCTGGTTGGCGTGGTGGAGAGGAGGACGTGCTGCCCAGGCTTCTTCTGGTTGGCGTGGTGGAGAGAGGAGGACGTGCTGCTCCGGCTTCTTCTGGTTGGCGTGGTGGAGAGAGGAGGACGTGCTGCTCAGGCTTCTTCTGGTTGGCGTGGTGGAGAGAGGAAGACGTGCTTCCCAGGCTTCTTCTGGTTGGTGTGGTGGAGAGAGGAAGACGTGCTGCCCAGGCTTCTTCTGGTTGGTGTGGTGGAGAGAGGAAGACGTGCTTCCCAGGCTTCTTCTGGTTGGTGTGGTGGAGAGAGGAAGACGTGCTGCCCAGGCTTCTTCTGGTTGGCGTGGTGGAGAGGAGGACGTGCTGCCCAGGCTTCTTCTGGTTGGCGTGGTGGAGAGGAGGACGTGCTGCCCAGGCTTCTTCTGGTTGGCGTGGTGGAGAGGAGGACGTGCTGCCCAGGCTTCTTCTGGTTGGCATGGTGGAGAGAGGAAGACGTGCTGCCCAGGCTTCTTCTGGTTGGTGTGGTGGAGAGGAGGATGTGCTGCCCAGGCTTCTTCTGGTTGGCGTGGTGGAGAGGACGACATGCTTCTCATCCTTTGCTGATAGCTTGATGATGCTCTTCATCCCCTTGGACACTCTCATATAATTCTATATATACACACTGTATATTAGCTGTTGTTATATTGATTTGGACATTTCCATACAATTTTGTATGTTAGTGTTAATGTGTTTTCATTGTTGTTATTCTGTACACATGGCATCTATTGCACGTCTGTCCATCCTGGAAGAGGGATCCCTCCTCTGTTGCTCTTCCTGAGGTTTCTTCCGTTTCTTTTTCCCTGTTAAAAGGTTTTTTTTGGGGAGTTTTTCCTTAGTCGATGTGAGGGTCATTGTAAAGGACAGAGGGTGTCATATCCTGTACAGATTGTAAAGCCCAATGGGGCAAATTCATAATTTGTGATATTGGGCTATACAAATAAACTTGACTTGACTTTCTGTTTAGAGTACATCTACTGCTACTGGATACTTCTACTGCACTGTTCATAGCTGGAGTTACTTTGATTTTACACATAAAACTTTGTCTGTTTTTTCCAATAATGTGATTAAATTCCATGTAAAGCAGCTCTCTGTTAGTTTTTGTGGTTTTTGTCGTCATGCTGGATCTTCTTGGCTCCTGAAGATCATCACTCATTCACACCAGGACTCACCCATCTGTCAGGAAACTGGTCTGGAGTTCAGTGAGGTGCTGCACTCTGGTGGTCACAGACAATAAAATAAAACTACAACACTGAACCACTGGAAATATAAGAATAATACGAACATAATGAACAGTGAACATTGTTAGCTTTTAAGAACTCAAATGAATGAAATTAACAAAATAGAAGCGTAAATATGAAGACTTTATAAGGACATGATGCTGGATCCTCTTTGGGAATATATTGGTTAAGTACTGTACATGTATTTACTGCATGTAAATTAAGATATTGGTATAAATATCTGTATTATTCTGTAGACATTTGTTTTTAAATATGTAAGGTACATGTCCTTATCCTTTCCCTCCCTTCTTTTGCCTTTTGCCTCTGATGAATATTAATCAGTTGAGTTGGGTGATCGATCACAAACAGACTGAACCGCTCAGATCATTAGTCCATGACCGCAGAGGAGGCGGCGTCCCTTTAATTCAATCCATCGATCAGATAATTGAGTCTCAGCTGGATAATTGATAATGAAATAACTCAAGGTTGACGGTGATCCTCCCCAGCCGTCTCCAACCATTTATTCCTCTCTTTATCTTCACTCACCTCCATGTTTCAGACAGGAGGACAGATTATAGGAAGGAGCAGCGACAGAGGTTATAATCTGACTACAGAGCAACCTGGAAGAGAGATTGATCAAAGATCAGTTCGAAAAGGAACAATCAATCAATTAGTCTGATTAAGACAGAGAGGATAAACTGAGCATATTTTACCAAAGTATTTTACAAGTTCTAATACCACTCTGAAAATACCTCACTACTAGTAAGACTCCTGCAAAAGTAAAAGTATTATCAGCAGAATTTATTGTGTTAAAGGGATAGTTCAGAGTTTTGGACATAGGGCCTCATTTCCAAGTGGAAGTGTTGGAGACATGTGGAGACAGATTTCAAAAAATTTCATTCAGTCCTTCTAGCTGCAGAGTTCACTGGTGCTAGGCTAACACAAGTCAGTACATACACCGCCGCCGTTAGTTTTATGTCCAAAATGATTCTATCAACACAGACATTTACATCGATAGTCTGCTGTTGTAACTGATTTTCCTCAGGTGCACTGTGGAGTGGGTTAGACTATTTTTAATGGCAGAATAAACTAGAACCACTGACTTGTGTTAGCCTAGCACCGGTGAACTCTGCAGCTAGAAGGACTGAATGAAATCTGTTGAAAACTCCACACGTCTCCAACACTTGGGCTCACTTGGAAATGAGGCCCTATGTCCAAAATCCTGAACTATCACTTTAACTATCTGATGCACTGTAGTATCAGTAGTAGTAAAAGCAGACTGACTAACTGACTGATTGATTGATTGATTGATTGATTGGATTTTTTTAGACAGTAAGAGTTTAAAGACGCATTCATTTATTTTTAAAAATGTATTTGTGCATCAAACCAAAAAGAAAATCCAATAGTTTAGCAGCTTCAGCAGGAAGTCTAAATTATCATTTCTAAATGTCAAACCTACAGACAGCTCCCAGGGTTTAATGTCCCATCTACCTGCAGACAGAAACCAGGGTTTAATGCCTTATTAACCTGCAGACAGGATCCAGGGTTTAATGACTCACTAAACCTGCAGACAGACCAGGATTTAATGACTCTCTAAACCTGCAGACAGTAACCAGGCTTTAATGTCTCACTAACCTGCAGACAGTAACCAGGGTTTAATGCCTCACTAAACCTGCAGACAGTAACCAGGGTTTAATACCTCACTAAACCTGCAGACAGTAACCAGGGTTTAATGCCTGCAGACAGTAACCAGGGTTTAATGCCTCACTAAACCTGCAGACAGTAACCAGGGTTTAATGCCTCACTAAACCTGCAGACAGTAACCAGGGTTTAATGCCTGCAGACAGTAACCAGGGTTCAATGCCTCACTAAACCTGCAGACAGTAACCAGGGTTTAATGCCTCACTAAACCTGCAGACAGTAACCAGGGTTTAATGCCTCACTAAACCTGCAGACAGTAACCAGGGTTTAATGCCTGCAGACAGTAACCAGGGTTCAATGCCTCACTAAACCTGCAGACAGTAACCAGGGTTTAATACCTCACTAAACCTGCAGACAGTAACCAGGGTTCAATGCCTCACTAAACCTGCAGACAGTAACCAGGGTTTAATGCCTGCAGACAGTAACCAGGGTTTAATGCCTCACTAAACCTGCAGACAGGATCCAGGGTTTAATGACTAAAGAGCTTTTCTCTAAAATGAAGGTGAGAAACTGAACCAGACCATTATTCCTCTCCTTCCTCCTCTCTCTCCTCCTCTCTCTCCTCCTCTCTCTCCTCCTCTCCTCCCCTCTTTCCTCCTCTCCTTCCTCCTATCTCCCCTCCTCCCCTCCCCTCTTTCCTCCTCTCCTTCCTCCTCTCTCTCCTTCTCCCCTCCCCTCTTTCCTCCTTTCCTTCCTCCTCTCTCCTCCTGAGTGAGTGTCTTAATAATTGATGAGGATCTTGAATTCAGATGGACGTAAGTTCTTTATTAACAAAAAGGAGTCAGACCTCCTCCTCCCCTCTCCTCCTCCTCTCCTCCTCTCCTCCTCTCTCCTCCTCTCCTCCCCTCCTCCTCCTCTTTTCCTCATCTCCTCCTCTCCTCCCCTCCTCCTCCTCTCCTCCTCTCTCCTCCTCCTCCTCTCCTCCTCTCTCCTCCTCCTCCCTCTCTCCTCCTCCTCCTCCTCTCTCCTCTGTTTCCGGTTCCGGTGAGCGTGAGTGTGAGCGGTAGCGTGAGTGGTGGAAGTGCGAGTGGCGCGGAGCTTTGAATGGTTTCTGTCGCAATTCTTGGGATTTCTACTGTGCTTATTCACTTGTGCATGATCAGGTGAGGTCTTTTAATTGTTTTCTCGTTGTTTGCCGACTGTCAGAGGTTCTGTCTGCTGGTCTCTGGTCGTTTTCGGGAGGCATGGCGTCCTCCGAGACGCCACCTCCGTCTATCCGGCAGGGAGTACGGATCGTCCCTCCGGATAGTTCGGTGAGTGTGGAGGAGGTTCTGCTGGCTGTGGGGGAGCAGGTCGGCCATGACCAGCTGAGCTTCGCCTCCAGGATGAACAAAGCTGTGGTAGTGTTCTTAAAATCAGAGCCGCTGGTCTATCAGCTGATAGGAAGCGGGGTGTTCATTCGGGACCTGTATGTGCAGGTGTCCCCGCTGTCAGCTCCTTCCACGAGGATCACCGTATCCGGGGTTCCTCCATTTATTTCTAACGAGCTGCTGGAAAACGAGCTCCGCAGATTCGGAAAGTTTGCAAGTGGTTTTAAAAATGTAAGTTTGGGATGCAAAGATCCCAAACTTAAACATGTTCAGTCCCTGAGGAGACAGGTATTCATGTTTTTAGACTCTCCTTCTCAGACCCTGGAGGTGTCATTCAGAGTCAGGCACGGTGAGGGCTCGTACATGGTTTATGCCAGCTCAGGACAGATGAAATGTTTTGAATGCGGTGATGTCGGACACAAGCGGTTTGCGTGTCCTCACAAGCAGCAGCAGGCTGCAACCTCAGCTGGTGTGCCGAGTGGCTCCGCTCCAGCGGCTGCTGCTGCGCCCGATGAGGATGCCGCGGCCGGCGAATCCAACGGTGAACCTGCTGGTGAGCCTGACGGTGAACCCGCTGGTGAGCCTGACGGGGAACCCGACGGTGAACCTGCGGCTGCCAGCGCGGAGGCGCATCGCGGTGGTGAGAAAGGTGGGGAGGGGCAGTGCCAGACTGTGGAGCAGCAGACTGAAGCTGCTGAGAAAAATAACTGTTAGACTGAACTTCCACTGTCTGCAGCTTCCTCTGCTGCTGCTGTGTCCACCAGTCAGACAGAGGGACAGACTGTGTCTAACAGTCCGGTGTCCTGCTGTGAGTTTGACTCAGAGTCAGATAGTGTATCTGTGGGTGAAAGCTGCAGCAGAACTACTGATCTGTATCCTCTGGAGGAAATTAACAACTTCCTGGATGAGACTTATAAAAAGTTGTTAAAGTCACTGATTATTCTGAAGACACTGATAAATTCATCAGATCAGTGAATGCTCTGAAAAAGCTGGTTGGTGTTGACTTGTTAGATGAGAGGAAACGATTCAGACTTAAAAAGCACATTACTGTTCTGAGGAAGGAGGCGATGAGAAAAAATGTTAAAAGGTCAAGAAGATTAACTGATCATGTCTAGTACAGTGTTTTCCCCTCTTTACTGTTCTTTTCTTGTTTCTGTTCTGTTTCTCCTCTCTAACCTTTTCATGAGGAGTCTAAAAGTGGGGTCCCTAAATATTAATGGTGGCAGAGATCAACAAAAAAGGGCTCTGATCTCTGAGGTCGCTGCTCAGAAGCAGGTGGATGTGGTGTTCCTGCAGGAGACACACACCCTCCCATCTGACGAGGTGGACTGGGGCTTATGGTGGCAGGGGTCCTGTGTCCTCAGCCATGGCACTAACGTCAGTGCAGGAGTAGCTGTGCTGTTCAGAGCTGCTGCTCAGGTGACAGTTTTATCCTCCACTGAGGTGGTGAAGGGCCGGCTGCTGATCGTCAAAGCACAAATTCAAGACTCTGTGTTCTGCTTTGTGAACATTTATGCCCCAAACCAAGGAGCAGAAAGAGTAGCCTTTTTCACCCTGCTACAAAAGGAACTCTACACCTTCCAGCAGGACCAGCTAATTATTGGAGGAGATTTTAACTGCACACTGGACTTCACTGTGGACCGGACAAGTGGGGAACCCCATCCACAGTCAGCTCAGGCCTTGAACAGAGTCATCACACACCTGGACCTTTTAGACACCTGGAGGGTCAAACATCCACACACTAGACAGTACACTTGGGTGAGGGTCACTAACAACTGGGTCAGTGCAGCGAGGTTAGACAGGATTTACATTTCAAAAACACTCAGCACTAGATTAGCACAGAGCACCATTTATCCAGTAGGTTTCACTGATCACCATTTTGTCACGATAGAGTTAGTCATCACACCGGGTGAAAGGGTCAAGTCATACTGGCTTTTTAACAACAGACTCCTGCAGGACAGAATTTTCTGCCAGTACTTTGAGGCCTTCTGGCAGCAGTGGAGGGCCAGAAAAACTGATTTGAATTCTTTAAAGCTGTGGTGGGAGATGGGGAAGGTGCAGATCCGTTGCTTCTGCCAGCAGTACACTTCCCACTCCACAGCTAGAGTCAGAATTGCAATACACGAGCTAGAGGCTAGAATCAGGGACACTGAGGAGGAGTTACATGGGCACCCAGATCCTGTTAGGAGTCACCAGCTGCAGGAGAAGAGGCTGGAGCTGAGCTCCTTCCTGCAGGAGAGAGTGAAGGGAGCTTTGGTCAGGTCTCGTTTCCTCCAGCTGAAGGACATGGACGCCCCCAGCTCCTTTTTCTTCAACTTGGAGAGGATGACGGCCCAGAGGAAGCAGATGACCTGTCTTCAGCTCCCTGGTGGCAAAGTGACCACCAACCCGGGCGAGATGAGGAACCATGCTGTGGAGTTCTACGCTGGTCTCTTCAGGGTGGAGCCATGCAGCATGGAGGGTCTCCAGGAGGTCCTGGAGGGGCTTCCTCAGCTGAGCCAGGAGGAGAAAGGGGCTCTGGATGAGGAGCTGACGCTGGAGGAGCTGACAGCTGCTGTCCACCAGATGGCAGCAGGACGGGCCCCTGGGATCGATGGGCTCCCTGTTGACTTTTTCAAACGGTTCTGGAACACCCTTGGACCTGACCTTCACAGTGTTTTTATGGACCGTTTTAAAACTGGAGCACTTCCTGTCTCCTGTCAAAGGGCAGTGCTTTCGCTGCTGCCCAAAAAAGGAGATCTGGCTCTGCTCAAGAACTGGACGCCTGTCTCCCTCCTCTGTGCGGATTATAAGATTCTTTCCAGAGCCCTGTCTAATAGGCTGAAGGACATACTGGAACTGATCATTCATTCAGACCAGACTTATTGTGTCCCTGACAGGACCATCATGGACAACATCTTCTTGATGAGAGATGTTATTGATGTGTGTAGGTCTGAGAGTGTGAAAATTGGTATTGTCTCTCTGGACCAGGAGAAAGCTTTTGATAGGGTGGATCACTCCTATTTGTTTTCTGCACTTAGAGGTTTTGGTATTGGTGATGGGTTTTTGTCTTGGGTTCGTTTATTGTATAGTGGCGCACAGTGTTTGGTGAAGATGGGGGCAGGGCTGAGTCGGCCGATTCCTGTACAGCGAGGGATCAGGCAGGGCTGCCCTATCTCGGGGCAGCTGTACAGCCTGGCCATAGAGCCCTTGCTGTGCAGGCTGAGGGGTCGACTCAGCGGCATTTCACTGCCGGGGTCCTGTGGTCTTGAACGTCCTCCTACTGTCTCTGCTTATGCAGATGATATTAACGTTTTTATCTCCAGTCAGGGGGACGTTCAATGTCTGCAGGACTCCCTGTCACGGTATGAGAGGGCTTCTTCTGCACGGGTGAACTGGGCTAAGAGTGAGGGTTTGTTGGTGGGGCAGTGGAGGGACCAGGCAGTGCCCAGTCTGCCAGGGGGGCTGGAAAGGGGCATGGAGGGGCTGAAGGTCCTGGGGGTCTTTCTGGGGTCAGAGGGTTTCCAGAAGAAGAACTGGGAGGGGGTGAAGGAGAAAGTGTGTGCCCGGTTATCTAAATGGAAATGGTTGCTACCCCAGTTGTCATATAGGGGAAGAGTCCTGGTCTCCAATAACTTGGTCGCCTCGACTGTCTGGCACAAACTGGTCGCTCTAACGCCACCTAGAGGTCTGGTGGAGGATATCCAGAGAGCCATCTTGGATTTCAACTGGTCTGGACGTCACTGGATCTGAGCAGCAGGACTTTACCTGCTTGTGGACGAAGGAGGACAGGGACTGGTGGATATTCAGTCCAAAATCGCCTCCTTCAGACTCCGGACTGCTCAAAGACTGCTTTACAGCTGTGGCCCAAGCTGGCTCAGCACAGCTGGAATGCTGCTGAGGAGAGCTGGACGTTTGGAATATGATAAGCAGCTGTTCCTCCTGCAGTCTGAGGACATGGACCTTTCTGGGCTGATACCTTTTTATAGCTCTGTCCTGCAGGCTTGGCAGGTTTTAAACAGCACCAGGACCACTGAGAAGACACCAGGCATGTGGCTGTTTGAGGAACCTTTGTTTTTTAACAACTTTTTAAAGACTCAAACGTTGCAGTCTGCCAGCCTGAGAGCCAAACTCAGAGAGGCCGGCTGCACCAAGCTGGGCCACTTGATGAGGATGACAGCAACATCTGTGGATGCCCTGAGAGACACTAGCAGCATCACCTCTATCAGACTGATTAACAGGGTGGTGCAGGACGTCCGCCCTGCCACAACACCTCAGATCCTTCGTTGAGGATCAGACTCTGTGTGAGCAGTGGAGTGGGGAGGCTGAGTACAGCTTCCCCTCTCTGGTAATCACACCAGCTGTGGGTGGGTGGCAGGAGGGAGGAGGCCAGCTGCTGTCCTTCACCACACCACACCTGTACAAGTTTCAGACTGCAGGGAAAAAGGAGCTCTACCAGACCTGTGTCAAGGTTTTGAACCTGAGGACATTAGAGAATATGAGAGAGTCGAGGTGGACTGAGTTCTTTGGTCCAGGTTCTTCCCCGAAAGGCAGCTGGCGGTCCCTGTACAAGCTGCCCATTGAGAAGAGGACAGCAGACCTCCAGTGGAGGGTTGTACATGGTGCAATAGCCACAAACAGGTACAAGGCACACCTTGATCCGGAGCTGGGGGAGGGGTGTGGGTTCTGTGCCCAGGTAGAAACCCTGGAGCATTTGTTTGTATTGTGTCCCAGACTGACTGCATTATTTGACCTCCTTAAAGGATGGTTCCAGGGTTTTCTTTTCAGTTGTTTATATTTGGCCCAAAGTACACTGTCAAACAGAAAACTGTACATACATTGATAAACTTCTTGTCTGGGTCTGCCAAGTTGGCCATCTGGTTGACTCGCAGAAACCAGGCCCAGGGTACCGGCAGTGTGGAGGTGGTACCGGTTCTGCTGGGACTTTTAAAGACCAGACTGAGGGTAGAGCACACCTACCATCAATTGATGGACACTGTGCAGGCTTTAGGTTCTGTGCTCTGTGGGGGAGGATGGAGGGTTGATTTTAAATTTCTGAAGGGAGAACCTCTGAGCTGAGGTTGTTTTGTTGTGTATGTTTTTCAACATAGCACGAGAAGCTGAATGGTGAGGGTGTTCCCTGTGGAACAATAAAGGGATTTTGAAAACCAAACCTCCTCCTCTCTTCCTCTTCTCCTCCTCTCTTAATAATTGATGAAGATGGAGGTAGATCTTTTATTCACAGAGAGGAGTCAGAGCTCTCTCCTCCTCTCTCCTCTCTCTGCTCCATCCCATCATCCCCCTGCTGCCTTGCTCGCTCCCTTGCCGACGGTTGCCTTGACAACGTCTCGTCCTAGAAACAGGGCGTAAAAGAAAATGAAGCCCTCGTCATGTCTCTCCCTGCTCCTTCCTCTTTCTCTCTTTGAATTGAATGTCACATTATAAAGGAAACAAAACCATGGAGCATTTAAGAAAATAAAAGCCTTTCTTGCTGGCCAAAGGAGAAGACATTCCTTAAGATGTCAGTACTGTTTTAAGTATGTTGATCCTGCTACATGAAACTTGACCTGATGTTTCATGTATCAGGATCAATATACGTTCATATTTGTTTCCTATGCTTCATGCCGTCTGCTCCTCTTCCTCTTTCTGGCCTCAGAACTTACCTGTGGTCGACTGGACGAGGGTCATTATTTACAGATAATCAACAGCTTATCGGGTCAACATGTAAATAAAGCATCAGGTCTGATCAGAGAATCACTGAGGAGTCTTACAGCTGCTTCCTGTCTGTCAACCAGCAGGGGGCGACTCCTCTGGGTCTACGTCAGTCTGACAGGAAGTGATTGAACATGGAACAGGACCCGTTTCTAGACTTCAGACCATAAAGCAGAGGATACCTTTAACTCTTTCACTGTTTTTAAGAACCAAGATGGACGTCCAAAAACCAAGATGGCCACCGCCATGAACCAAGCTGCTGGTGGCTGAAACCAACACGGTGAACTGAGGCTTCCGACTCACCTGATGTCCTCATACTCAGAGAATCATTTGGTCTCCACGAACAGAGCAGGTCTGTTTCTGGACAGGAAGTGATGAACAGGATGATGTCATCCAGCTAAACCTACAAACAGTGAAGCTGTTAGCTGTCATTCGTACTGACTCAGTTTGTTTGTCACTTATCATAAAATTCACGTCCATCTGACACCAGAAGTCGGCGTTAATTTATTTGTCATGTGACCTTTAAACTCGTTTCACTACTATGCTGTGGAGATGGAGGTTTATTTTGAAAAGACTGTCTGCTTTCAGTGAGCATGTGAAGAGTTCAACTAATCAAACATGATGAAGATGAAGGAGTCAGAGGCTGCAGACCGGAGGAGCTCCAATTAACTGGGATTTATTCCCTTCAAACATGATCAGACAGTGAACATCAGCACATCAACAGTGTCTTTGATTCTTCATCCAGTCAGCTGGAGGCATGCACAGGCACAGGAAGTGAAGAACGTCGCAGGCAGGAAGTAGTTCAGACTGAGCGTTACCATGGAGATACAAAAAGAGATCCAGGGAACGACAAGAGAAATATATAAAAATACAAAGAGCAGGTAATAATCAGGTGTCAAAGAGCGCTTACAAAAGAAATGAAGAAGGACAGAAGAGGAAATAATGATAAAAATAACAATATTAATCATCACAAATACAGCTTCTGTCCAGTCACAGCGTCTCTCATGATATTTCCTTTTTCTGTCAAAGTCTGAACTAAACTAATA
>CM056563.1:25398453-25555953 GCA_029721515.1 Synanceia verrucosa | reverse complement strand
CTGGGACGCCGGGTCAGCGAGGGCCTGGGGGAACCTGCCGCCAACGAGCCAGACCGACTACCCAGACTGGGCCGGCCGTTATGAGCATGAAGCTTAGGCGACACGGAAGACACGGTGGGAGACGAGTCCACGACCACCGGACTGACGCCGTTACCTGGAAGAACAGTTTGAGACGAGTGAGGCCAGATCTACCAAGACAATAATGACAGGTGTAGGCTCCATGCAGGACAGGTGTAGGAAGGTGTAGGACGGGTGTAGGAAGGCGTAGGACAGGAGAAGGACAGGTGTAGGATCCATGCAGGACAGGTGTAGGAAGGAGTAGGATGGGTGTAGGACAGGTGTAGGACAGGTGTAGGATCCATGCAGGACAGGTGTAGGACAGGTGTAGAACAGGTGTAGGATAGGTGTAGGACAGGTGTAGGATCCATGCAGGACAGGTGTAGAACAGTGTAGGAAGGTGTAGGACAGGTGTAGGAAGGTGTAGGACAGGTGTAGGATCCATGCAGGTGTATTTACTGGTCTCCATGTTGTCGGGGATCACTGTCAGGTGATCCATTTCCTCTGTGTGGTTGGCATCTGTCGTCAGGGGCGGGGCTTGTTGCTCTGCACTGGTTGGTTGAGAGGTCACGGCATAGCCGGCAGCTACTTCCTGCTGCTGGGACTCTTCCATGCTGCTGCTGGGTGGCTGGGCGGTGCTGGGACTGGAGGCCATGAGAAGGTGAAGACGAAGCGAAGCGATGAAGGAACTCTGACGGCAGGACGCTCTGTGAAGCCACAGGTTCAGAGGATCAGCTCACTGATTGGCTGCTGGGCCTTGTTTGGCCAACCAGGCTTCAGGTTTGTAGTGGTAGTTTTTAGGTATATATTTATATACTATATATACATGTATATATATATATATATATATATATATATATATATATATATATATATATATATATATATATATATATATATATATATATATATATATATCGGCTGTGGCTTCTTAAAGCTCGCCTGGCGCTGCAGCAGTGACACTCTGAACATCACAAACCTGGATCGATGACTTTTCCCCCTAAAGACCAAAACGCTGCAGCGCTGCTTCAGCTGACAGATGCAGCTTTAACTCTGACTTCACCTCACTGTCGAGAAGAAAGATTTCTGCAGCTGCTGACTCTCTAAACACTGATAACCAGGTGACATACCTGCGTGCTGTCAGTGTTATCAATAACAGCTGTAATATAATCAATAACAGCTGTAATATAATCAATAACAGCTGTAATGCTGTCAGTAGCACCTTTAGCTATGGCATACAGGTGTGCAGTACTTGCACTTGTAGCAGAGTATTTTCAGTGTGTATTAGTACTGTGTTTAAAGAGGAGCGTCCATTTACCTGCTGACAGGAAGTGACAGACAGGAAGTGGTGGTCATGAGAGCGTCAGCAGCTGAATTTGAAATCAAACTGACAAATATTTTATAACATACATATATATATATATATATATATATATATATATATATATTTCATTTTACGATATTTAATTATCTATTTATTTATTTACAATATTTATTGTAAACTATTGGTAACAGTAACTAACAGCAACAGTGGAGTAGGGCAACAGTAGGGCAACTGTAACTATGGCAGCAGTAACTAATGGAAACATCCAGTCACAGATACTTTATTTATTCACATCACTGCAGCAGTATGGTACTACCACAGTACTACCACAGTACTAGCACAGTACTACCACAGTACTAGCACAGTACTACCACTGTACTACCACAGTACTACCACAGTACTACCACTGTGGTACCACAGTACTACCACAGTGCTACCACTGTGCTACCACTGTACTACCACAGTACTACCACTGTACTACCACAGTACTAGCACAGTACTACCACAGTACTACCACAGTACTAGCACAGTACTACCACTGTACTACCACAGTACTACCACAGTACTACCACTGTACTACCACTGTACTACCACAGTACTAGCACAGTACTACCACTGTACTACCACTGTACTACCACAGTACTACCACAGTACTACCACTGTACTAGCACAGTACTACCACAGTACTAGCACAGTACTACCACTGTACTACCACAGTACTACCACTGTACTACCACTGTACTACCACAGTACTAGCACAGTACTACCACTGTACTACCACAGTACTACCACTGTACTACCACTGTACTACCACAGTACTACCACTGTACTACCACAGTACTACCACAGTACTACCACTCTACTAGCACAGTACTACCACTGTACTACCACTGTACTACCACAGTACTACCACTGTACTACCACAGTACTACCACTGTACTAGCACAGTTCTACCACAGTACTACCACTGTACTACCACAGTACTACCACAGTACTACCACTGTACTAGCACAGTACTACCACTGTACTACCACTGTGCTAGCACAGTACTACCACAGTACTACCACTGTACTACCACTGTACTACCACAGTACTACCACTGTACTACCACAGTACTAGCACAGTACTACCACTGTACTACCACTGTACTAGCACAGTACTACCACTGTACTACCACTGTACTAGCACAGTACTACCACTGTACTACACACACTGTAACACTTGTTGTACACCTCAACAACGTTTGTTTAGTCATTATTATCAATATATTAAAGATGTTAAAATGTATATTTAAAAAACAATATATTAAAAATGTCAGAGAAATATGAAACAAAAAATCTTGAATTTGCTGTAAAATATGTGAAAAAATATTAATATTAATTATTATTATAAAGGAAAAGCAAAAATCTGCACCATGAAATATTTTATATAAATGTTATGTTATAATATGTATATATGTGTTATACATGTATAAATAATTACTTCAACCATCAAATTAGAAATTATTGAATGTATTCTGGATAAATGTTTCATGTGTAAAAATATGATTCTGTGAGAAATAAAGTAAAAAGTAGAAGTAAAAGTAGAGAGACTCAAAATGAGTTGTACTTTTACAAATATATTTAGTTCCATTTCCCTGCTCAAAAGATTTTAAAATGCAGATTTATATTCTAACAGATTAAACACCTGATTCTTTTTGGACACAAAATTAATATTTAATAAATTAATTTATCAAAGAAAAATATGAAATATGCCTTTCTGTGCCTCATCAAGCTTCTCTGGATATTATTTCATGTCCTCCAGTAGATGACATGAACACAATAATGATGATTTCTGCCAGAGGAATGAATGAATGAATGAATGAATGAATGAAAGAAAGATGGAGAATAAATAAAAATCCTCTGTGTTGTTTCACTGAAGCAGCCTGAGAGCAACATGACTCCTTAAAGCCATATTTAATACATTATTAAACACTGTGACGCTCATCATGCAGCAGCTCCAGGACCAGGACCAGGGCAAGGACCAGATCCAGAACCCGAACCCGAACCAGGACCAGGACCAGGACCAGGGCAAGGACCAGATCCAGAACCAGGGCCAGATCCAGAACACGGACCAGGACCAGGACCAGGACCAGAGAGCCGACACACCCACTGACACCTCCACATGCTCCACAGCCTTCACACACATCCGTCCAGATCTGGACCAGGATCCAAACCAAGATCCAGATCTGCAGCTCCTTACCTGCTGCTAGTCGACAGGAAGCTGCAGGCTGCTGCTCATCTCTGCTGCAGGAGGTCCAGGTCCAGGTCCAGGAGAGATGGAGCAGCAGGAGGTTCTGGTTGAAACAGCAGGTCAGATGTTCCAGGACCGGTGGATCAGATCCTCAGTGGGGTTTTGTGGACTGTGGTTCTGGTTTGTGGTTTCTGGTGATGCGGACTGAGTCGATGCTGCAGCTTTCTGTCCGTCCACTGCAAGAGAGGGAGGGGTGTGTGTGTGTGTGTGTGTGTGTGTGTGTGTGTGTGTGTGTTCCTCCATCACTGTGAAGCTCACTGAAGCTACAAGCACAGCCTGTCCAAACCTTCAAAATAAAAGACCAGCAGTGGTCTTTGTGTGTGTGTGTGCAGGCATATTCAAATGTGCGTCTTTGTTTCAAATATTTAATATGTGTAGAATATTTTATATAAAACGAATAATATTTTTGTGGAAAATATTAATAAAATAAATGTTTCATTCATAAACATTTATTGGAAAGTAGTTATACATTCATTATTATATTTTCATACTGCACTATTTAAATGTCACCATGTATATTTGTTCATGTTAAGTGAGTAATATAATCCATCCATCTTCTCCCTCTTATCCTCTCATAGGGTCAGGGGGGGCTGGAGTCTATCCCAGCTGTCTCAGGGTGAAAGACAGGGTACACCCTGGACAAGTGTCCAGTTCATCACAGGACACATAGAGACAGACAACCACTCACACTCACATTCACACCTACGGTCAATTTAAATTAACCAGTTAACCTAATCCCCATGCATGTTTTTGGATGGTGGGAGGAAGCCGGAGTTCAGTAATATAATGAAGTGTATTAATATGTATTAATAATAATAATATTAGCGTCATTATCATTATTAATAATAACAATAATAATAAGAAAAGACCCTATAAATGAAGTTATTATCTTTTATAGCTATTCATCCTAATATCTGGTGAACCTGCATTGTGTATATATGTTCTGTATTTCACATAATATTCATGAATCCATACTCTTTCTCTTTTTCTCTCTTTATCCTTCAGTTTGTCGTGTTTTTATGAAAATATTTTCATCTTCTGTGATGTTTGCTAAACAGAAAAATCACTTCAACAGAACTTTAAATCTATCCTGATACAATAGAAATATAAAACACACGTTGTAATGACCTCATTATTATTATCAGGTAATTCCTGCTGTTTTATGACTTTTCTTTTAATGAACTTAAATACACTTATTTTGGAGGAAACCAAGCCCACTTCCTGTATCTCCTTGTTTAACTCAGTGGGTTTTTTTCTGTTTCAGAGCAGATTCTGCTGACGGAGCAAAATCCCAACAATGCAGCAGTCAGTATGAGACCACACCGGCAATAATAGAATATATGATTAATAATAATAATGACTATGATCAGCATCATAGACATGTTTACATGTTTGTAATATTCATGTTTAGTGTCTCAAACAGCATGAACTTCTGCCTCTGAAACGTATCTGCCAACAAACAGCAAATAATTCACATTTCTATTGTTCATATTTTCACCATTAAACTTGTTTGACTCGGAACTGCACAGACTTGTTTTATTTTGACAGGCTTCCTGTAGATACACAGTGAGGACTGCCCTCCAGCGGTCATCATGATGAACTACAACACGACTTTAAACTAGAAAATTATCAATATCAGGACATCAATGTGTAGAGCTAATAACTATTGAGACTATTATCAATAAAACAGTAACATCAGTACTGATAACATAAAACTGAAGCAAACAGTTTATTTTGAAAATGTTATGCCAACTTGTGTCTTTAAGCTCTTATTTTGGAAAGTGTTCCTTTGGTAAAAAGTGTGTAAGTAGTAAAAGTAATTAACAAAGTATTATGTCCTATGAGAAGTATAACTAGCAGTACTTTAACTGGACAGTTCGACAAGTTATAGAAAGAAACCAACAATAACAAACAGGAATAAAGTAATAGAGTAAGTGGAAATAATGATAATAAATAGTTATCATACTACGAAAAATAAAAGAAATGCGTAACATGTAGTCGTATTATTATTTAGACTATGAATATGAATTATAAATTCTGAAGTATAAAATGAAAAAGTGGAAGTTACTGATGTGTTTTAATGACAAATGACAGAAATCAAGTTTCTCCTTTTCTCTACTGTTTGATTTTTTTGTGGAATATTTTATATGTGAAATGTGAACATTTTAACACAACACTCAGTCTGATCTCAGAGCGTCAGGTGAGATGATGATGATGATGATGACGACACTTTTAATGTCCAGTTAAAGTTAAAGATCCTCAATGATAGTGAACAAAGCAGATGCTCCTCATTATTTATGTTTTAATATTATGGTATTACAACCTGTTTTCATGCTGTAATGTTATTTTAAAAAAAACCCTGAATATTCCTGAACTCGCTGTCTTGGTGCATCTCGATGGATTTGCGTTGCTAGGCAACAGCTTCCTGTACAGCTTCCGGAACATTTGGACCTTTTTAAACTGAAATGGTCGACATGTTGTAGATTAGTGACGTCATAAAATATCAGTAGTTTGTTCAAAAGCACATTTTTTATGAATTGAGCATTTTGGTGATTTCACGATATTAAAACAGCTGAACATTGATTTATAAATTAAAATTTATAATGATAAAAAATAAAATAAAAATCATAAAAATAAAATAAAAATACTATTTTTTTTTAGGAAAGGCTTTTACTCTGAAGGACTACAGTATTACCGCAACGGAAGAGCCGTTTCCTGTTTGGTTTGTTGTTGTCCTCTTCTGCTTCCGGTTTGGACGCAGCTGCTGAGGCTCAAAATGACCAAGCTGCAGCTGCTGAACGCCTACCTGACGGAGCGGCTCACGGTGGTGGTGAAGGAGATCCTGGACGTGGTGGAGGACACGGTGACCGAGTACCGGGAGGAGACCGCCAGGACCAAGCGGGAGAACGAGAGCCTGCGGAGGCAGCTGCGGGACATCCTGCTGCTGGAGGCCGAGACGGAGTGGCTGAGTAAGGGCCGAGCTAGGCTGCTAGCTTCGAAGCGACTGCGCTCCGAAGCGCCCAGAAGAATAAGCGCAGTTTAAACTTCCAAAGCGAGTCGGCGCAAAATACAACATGAACGCGGACTTTAAAGGCTGAACGTGTAGATAATGAGCCGGTTTTAAATTCGGCACCTGTGACATGAAAGCAGTCCGTCGAACTTAGATGACAAATGTGACATTTACTTTGTCTTTTCCTTCCGAGCGTCAGCTGAGGTTTCGAAAGCAGAGTCAACAAACGGATGTGAGAAGCGCAGATTTTTTTTTTTCTAACTTTTTTTTTTTTATGCCGAATCAACCTTTGAAATGTATTGTTACATACGTAGTTAAAATTATACGTGTTCATCAGGTTTGGGTTGACAGCAAAGTAAGATAACGTTAAAGTGTCATCTTATAGCATGGAGTTTGGCGTGACGTTTTCTGCGAGCAGGAGATGGTCAATGTTTGACGCTGCTAGCTGACCAAGCTGACTTTCAGTCATTCTTGTTGGCATTATAGGGGCATTCTGTACACATTTACATCATTATTCATGATTGTAAAGAAATAAATATATGTTTTATAAATGTTATTTTACCAGTGATTACCTTCAAAGACAAATGTAAAGGTTCAGACTTCTGCATCACTAAATTCTCTTTGTTTCTTTAGAACCTGTTAATCTTTGTGTTGTTATCTGTTGTTCCAGGGTCGACCAGGTCCGCTCTTGGTTTTGCGTCTCCTGAGCAGCAGCCCTGTGATCCAGAGCCGAGGTCCGGCTCAGAGGAGCCCGACTCCACCCTGAACCAGCCCAGACAGAGACCAGCTAACCCCGCCAAGCCCACTCATGAGCAGGTTGTTTCTGTGCAGCTGCTGGCGGTCCAGAGCGAGGCGTCCACGAGGCCGATCCTCCTGCCGGGCGAGAAGAGGCCAGCTGAGGCCTGGGAGCCGGAGCCTCAGAAGGAGCCGGAGCCTCAGAAGGAGGCGTTTGGGAAAGCATCACCTCTTCCTCCTCACTCCTCCCTGAGTCCTGAGGTCCAGGTAGAAGTTCCTGTCGTCAGAGAGGAGCCCCGGGCGCCGATCAAAAGTGAACCTGACGAATACAAGGTGAGCGAAGCTGAAGGTCGCGAGGACGCTCAGGTCGTCAGGAACAGGACGGTGGTGGTGCAGGCAGACCGTCAGGAAGCGCATCGAAACACGAAGTCCTGCCAGGAGAAAGTGGCGGCCGATGATGTCACGGCACCCGGGTACATCCCTGAACTCGTCCACCGCTGCCCCCGCTGCGGCGAGGCGTTCGGCCAGGCTGCCAGCCTCCGCCTCCACCTGGAGCAGAAGAGGAAGACCTACGCCTGCGACTGGTGCTGCAAATCCTTCGCTCAGTCGGCAGACCTGCGGCGCCACCTGCGCACGCACACGGGCGAGCGGCCGCACCGCTGCAACTTCTGCTCCAAGAGCTTCAGCCAGAGAGGAAACCTGCGGCGCCACCTGCGCATCCACACCGGCGAGCGGCCGTACGGCTGCCCGTACTGCTGCCGCACCTTCAGCGACGGCGACACCATGAAGAAGCACAAGCGCACGCATTCAGGAGAGAAGCCGTACCGCTGCGCTCAGTGCGCCAAGAGCTTCACCAGCGCCAGCGGCCTGCAGATCCACCTGAAGAGGGACATGTGCTTCGTGGCTAACGCCTGATTGGTCCGTTCTGGAGAGCGGACAGGCCGCAGGAAGTTGATGCCGCTCAGCGCTCATCCTGATGAGAGGATGTGATTCAACGTTCGTGTTCATGTCCTGCTTTCCCAACCAATCCCGCCAAAATAAAGGAAAAATCTCCAAGCTGCTCATTTCATCCAAAAGGAAAACATTTGGTCTTTCTGCTGGAAAATCGATCAACTACTTGATCGATTAATCAAGTATTGATCCCAGCTTTTATTCTTTCCTGAGCTGAACAGCGTCCCTGCGTCTGACAGGAACAAAAACAGGAAATGATGAATAAATAACTGACAACGAGGCCGTTAATCTGAACTGAAGCGGCTTTATTGACTCACATTGAGATGCAGAAATTAAACTGTAAAAGAACAAACAGCAGAACGCTAAACCAGGAGAGTCTGCCGATGTTTGGTTTGAGTCGCTCTGACGCCGCCTTCATATTTAAGACTTATTTATTTATTTATTACGTCAAACTTCAGACAGGAAGATCAGACCGTCCACAGGAAGCTCCTCTCACTTCTCTACTTAGTGCCTCCTCGTCTCCTCTCTCCTCTCTCCTCATCTCCTCTCTCCTCATCTCCTCTCTCCTCATCTCCTCTCTCCTCGTCTTCTCATCTTCTCATCTCCTCTCTCCTCATCTCCTCTCTCCTTGTCTCCTCTCTCCTCATCTCCTCTCTCCTCATCTCCTCTCTCCTCGTCTTCTCCTCTCCTCGTCTCCTCTCTCCTCGTCTCCTCTCTCCTCGTCTCCTCTCTCCTCTCTCCTCATCTCCTCATCTCCTCTCTCCTCTCTCCTCATCTCCTCTCTCCTCGTCTTCTCCTCTCCTCATCTCCTCTCTCCTCGTCTCCTCTCTCCTCGTCTCCTCTCTTGACTCCTTCTCGTTACCTGACGTCTTGTTCACAGGTGAATTATTACTAGATACATGTTGACGTTAAAACTGGTCGACCTTTCAGCCTGATGATGCAACATGATTGGTTGATCTTTGTCACATGATATGAGGCCGCCGCCCCAAATGGTTTTAGGCCTGTCAGCGCGTTTTTTTTTTAAAATCCTGTGCTTTTATTTTGTGGCTTCAATGCTCCCTCACTAGCAGCTTCCTGCTTCCTGTTGGAGTCCAGGAGAAGAACGACGGGAATACTTCCGAATGGCTGGTTTTATTTTGAAAAACTGCCAACCGAAGAGAACTTAATTAAATAAAATATCAGGGAAGTACTTCCAGTATGAGCTAGCAGCTAGGAGCTAAGCTAATGCTAGTGCAGTTAATCAGATGGATGCTAACAGCTAACAGGCTAAAGCTCCTATTTATCAGAGCAGAGGAGGGAAGTAAATGAAGAAGTCCAGCTGACTGCAGACCAGTCAACATCAGGAAGACTCTGCTCTAAGAGACCAGCTCTGATTGGCTGCTTGTCAGCTGACATCACTGATAAGATGATCAATAAGAGAGTTTAAAGTAAGAAATAAAGCAGTTGTTTGACAGCTGATTCCTCTACGCTGACAGATTTAGGATGTATAAAACTTTAAAAATGTTTCCTTAATACCTTGACTCCTCAACTTTCTCCTTATGTCTCATAGGCTGCATCCACAACGGGGCGGAGAGGGAGAATAACTTTAATTCTCCCTCTCCTCCTCCTCCCTCTCCTCCTCTTTCCTCTCCTCCTCCTTTTTCTCCTCCTCCTCCCTCTCCTCCTCCTCCTTCCTCTCCTCCTTCCTCCTGTGTCTAGTGCCTCCTCCTGTGACAGGAGGAAGGAGGTGTGAAAGGAGCTCCACTGGTTTCCAGCAGGACTTGTTACTGCAATGCTAGAAATAAGATGAATGTTATTTATTTAAATTTTATTTGGGAAGATGTGTGTCCTCTGTGATGTCATTAATATTAATATTCATATTTGTATTATTTTATATTGTATTGATGTGAAACATTTTGTTTTTTAGCCAAAATAAACAGTGAAACATTTTCAGACTCTTCATCTGCTGCAGCTACAGTCCTGTACTTCCATACTCTACTCTGTTCTACTCTATTCTACTCTATTCTGTTCTACTCTGTTCTGTTCTACTCTGTTCTATTCTACTCTGTTCTATTCTACTGTGTACTGTCCTATTCTATTCTGTTCTGTTCTACTCTACTCTGTTCTACTCTATTCTGTTCTACTCTGTTCTATTCTGTTCTGTTCTACTCTACTCTGTTCTACTCTGTTCTATTCTACTCTGTTCTATTCTGTTCTGTTCTACTCTACTCTGTTCTACTCTGTTCTATTCTACTCTGTTCTATTCTACTCTGTTCTACTCTGTTCTATTCTACTCTGTTCTATTCTGTTCTGTTCTACTCTACTCTGTTCTACTCTGTTCTATTCTACTCTGTTCTATTCTGTTCTACTCTGTTCTATTCTACTCTCTTCTACTCTGTTCTACTCTATTCTGTTCTACTCTGTTCTATTCTACTCTGTTCTCTTCTGTTCTGTTCTACTCTACTCTGTTCTACTCTGTTCTATTCTACTCTGTTCTATTCTGTCCTGTTCTACTCTACTCTGTTCTATTCTACTCTGTTCTATTCTGTCCTGTTCTACTCTACTCTGTTCTACTCTGTTCTATTCAACTCTGTTCTATTCTGTTCTATTCTACTCTGTTCTATTCTGTTCTGTTCTACTCTGTTCTATTCTGTCCTGTTCTACTCTACTCTGTTCTACTCTGTTCTATTCTGTCCTGTTCTACTCTACTCTGTTCTATTCAACTCTGTTCTATTCTGTTCTGTTCTACTCTACTCTGTTCTATTCTATTCTACTCTGTTCTATTCTGTTCTGTTCTACTCTACTCTGTTCTACTCTGTTCAATTCTACTCTGTTCTCTTCTGTTCTGTTCTATTCTACTCTGTTCTATTCTGTTCTACTCTACTCTGTTCTATTCTGTTCTGTTCTACTCTACTCTGTTCTACTCTGTTCTATTCTACTCTGTTCTGTTCTACTGTGTTCTATTCTACTATGTTCTACTCCATTCTGTTCTACTCTGTTCTATTTTGTTCTACTCTGTTCTATTTTACTCTACTCTGTTCTATTCTGTTCTGTTCTACTGTGTTCTACTCTACTGTGTTCTGCTCTGTTCTATTTTACTCTACTCTGTTCTATTCTATTCTGTTCTACTGTGTTCTACTCTACTGTGTTCTGCTCTGTTCTATTTTACTCTACTCTGTTCTATTCTATTCTGTTCTACTCTACTGTGTTCTGCTCTGTTCTATTTTACTCTACTCTGTTCTATTCTATTCTGTTCTACTGTGTTCTACTCTACTGTGTTCTGCTCTGTTCTATTTTACTCTACTCTGTTCTATTCTATTCTGTTCTACTGTGTTCTACTCTACTGTGTTCTGCTCTGTTCTATTTTACTCTACTCTGTTCTATTCTATTCTGTTCTACTGTGTTCTACTCTACTCTGTTCTGCTCTGTTCTATTTTACTCTATTCTGTTCTATTTTATTCTATTCTGTTCTACTGTGTTCTACTCTACTCTGTTCTGCTCTGTTCTATTTTACTCTATTCTGTTCTATTTTATTCTATTCTGTTCTGCTGTGTTCTACTCTACTGTGTTCTGCTCTTTTGGTTCCTTCTCTGCTTCACTGACTCTTTTCATGTTGACCCTCTGAACTTTAAACAGGAGGAAGAAGCAGAGAATTAAAACACAGTTTACTCTGAGCAAAGACTGAATTTTCCCTTATCTTAAGTTGAAAAGGAAGTAGCTGAAAGGGTAAAAAGCTCCATGAATATTAAGAGCAGTGCTCAGTTATTATCATCACTGTTAGGTTACTGCAGGTGGTTTTTTTAATCCTTCAGAGCAGGATGTGACTCTATTGATCTGTCACTTCCTGTTTCAGGAGGCGTTCACTGACCTTTGAGGCCTGAACAGAAAAATCAATATTTACAATATAAATATTTATCACAGTAAATATCAGTACATTTACTGCGTTCCTTCTCCTCTAATATCCAGTCTAATATTCAGCTCCACCGTTTGTTTATTATTTTTTGTTTTATACATTTGATCAATCAGATTAAATGAACTGAGACAAAAAAAATCCATTAAAAACAGGAAAAGTAATAATAAAACTTCATTGTAAAAAAAGTAATAAAATTGAATAAAATGCTGCAGGGGGCGCTAGTGAACAACAAAGCCAGGCTCATCACTCTGTGTTGCATTCCAAATTTATTGTTGCATCATTACATAAAACACCTGATAGAAATGTAAGAACACCTGTGCAGACATCGTATAGAAAGCCACGTCCATACATTCAGTCGTGCATAAGAGAGGAAGAGCACTGCGAACAGGACAGCATGATGAGGAGCTCATCGACACTCTGAGTTAGAAAACAGGCAGCAGAGAGATATAAAGAAGGATATCAACATATTGCATCATGCAACACCGAGGAAGAACCACTTGTATTGAAACATCTTCATCATCATCATCATCATCATCATCATGGACAGGATGCAGTTTCGGTCTTGTTGAGTGCAAAAAGACGACGGGAAGGGAGTTCAGATGAAAGTGACAGGAAGCTGCCCTCGGCTCCTGTTTCATCCAGATATTAGTTTCAGAAGTCACCAGTTAGCTAAGCCCCGCCCCTCAGCAGTGAGTGTCCAATCAAAAGCCTAGCAACTGTAACTAGGCAAGTCTAAACCACGTGCATAGAGTCCTGAACCCCGAAATGAGTCCAAATGAGTCGCTGTCGCCAGATGAACAATATTTGTCCTGTTTGTTGGATAATCAATCACAATAATCAATAATTCCAAAAACGTCCAAATATACGATAATCTGACCGTTTCCTGAGCGTGTGGTTTACGATCATTCTGCCCCAGTGGTCCCTGAAGGCATCTGGCAACAACGTGACCATATCCAGCCAATCGTGATGCTTGTCTCAGAACAACGATCCTGATTGGCTGTTTCCAAATGGTAAACCTGCTGAGTCATGCCTAGTGGCAGGAGGCGTCATGGTGGCGATCATTAGTTCCCACGCTAAAACACGATCATTTTCAGTCTCTGGTACGACGATTCGACGTTTTCCACATTTTGAGGTGTAGCAACATTTCGTGTCATGTTACGATCAAAGTTAATTAATTCATACAGCGTTTGGCGACAGTTACCGTAGTGAAAGCACCAAAAGTATTAATCCTCCTAACGCAGAATAATCTGCAGCATCGACGTCTTTAAATCTCTTTAAAGTTTTTCTGTCGGGAACTTTGAGCAAATAAAAGCTGTTTTTTTATCCTGAGACAGATAATCATTGTTAAACAAGGAAGAGCTGAGTCATGTTCTGTCCCTTTAACGCCTGTTTTCAGGAACATATTTTAGCATTTATCTGGTGGGCGGGGCTTAGCGAGCGCGCAGGATCTTGTTGTTAATGTTGAACGTTTAGATCAGTGGAGATTCTCTCACTGTTAGCACCTTTAAAACGCCTCCATGCCTTTAAAACACTAAAACAAGATTTATCAACCAGAAATGAAATCACAGACCTGGAGCAGCTTCTTCAGTGTTGCCAAACTGGACAATCACCCTAATCCATCCTCTGACCTCCGGACAGTTCTGAAGGTCATGTTCTAGAAAACAAAGCTGACTGATGAAAATGTTACATTCAGTTCAGCTATCAGTCACTGTCACTCTCTACCTGACAAATTAGATCAACAATTGTTCTGCTGGTCTGGAAGAACCGTCCAATCTGGCAACACTGCTAGCTGGTAGCTAACCATGCTATCAACACTGAACCAGATCTACATGAAGGGGGGGGTCTTTGTTAAATGACAGCTCGTCCAGCATCACGTTAGCATCCACATTAGCGCCTCTATGTATTAATGTGTGTCTTGAATAAACTGCTAGCTTAGAGAGCGAATGTGATTCGCCACTGCTAGCATGTTTCTAGCTGGCTAATATCTTCTTCCTCTTCTATGTGTCACTTCTGGCTGCAAGAACCAAGATGGCGACACCCAAGAAAGAAAAGGAGAAAAGCAAAATGGCAACAGCAAAAACAAAGATGGTGGCAACTACGTCAACTTCTCATACCCAATTTATAATCGTTAGCAGCTTCAGTTCAGCTCACCTGAGCAGAGTAAACATTACAAGCTTTGAAAATGAAATATCTGGAAGGTTCTCTGTCTTAAGTCGTGTTTCCTTCAACGTCAGGCTCATTTTTGAAGCATCACGTCATAAAAGCTGTGTGGAAACAGATTTCATGAATGTTCCTCAGTTGCTAAGCTGATTTCATTTTTGTGTAACTTAAAAAATCAGCTTGACAATTGAGCGGAAACACGACTAATGTAGACGGAGAAAAAACGGGCGACTTCATCACCGAACTTTGTGATTTTTCTGAGCATCAGTAGAAACGAACATGCAGTTTAACTTCCAGGACGAGTCTGGTTTAACCCCCCCGCTCTGGTCCTGATGTTAATGCAGCGACTCGATCAATAACGAAGGCACGCCGCCACGCTGCTGCAGCTTCACCAACCCTCCACACGTCATGGCGGCTCCTAGCATACTACACATTACTGCTCAGTCCATCCCAACACCCCCAGGACGCTGTGGGGGGGTTTAGTCGTGGCCGAGGGTTCGGGGCAGCTCATTGGTCAGGATGTGCCAGCGCTCCACCCTGCTGCCCTGGTTCTTCAGGCAGTCCATCCAGTGACGGAGGCCGTCGCCCTGCGAGTGGCAGCTCAGACAGACGCCACCTGAACAGGAAACAGGAATGATGATAACAACAACAATAACAATAACAATAACACAGCATTCAGTTTGCAGGAAATATCACCACAAACACCCAGTTATTATACTGCTACTATAGAAATATTACAGACCTCAGTCTGGAGACAGATGTTAGATGGAAAAGTAAGAGTGATGGAACCCGTATAAACATGTAATATCATATTAATAACCATATGTTCTTATCAGTGTCTAATCAGCTGAAAATCAGGTTGGTGGTGTTTCCGTTAGCTTTCAGAAGAGTTCAGACAGGAAGTGAAGTCTGGAAGCGTTCAGACAGGAAGTACAGTCTGGAAGCGTTCAGACAGGAAGTGCAGTCTGGAGGCGTTCAGACAGGAAGTGCAGTCTGGAGGCGTTCAGACAGGAAGTGCAGTCTGGAGGCGTTCAGACAGGAAGTGAAGTCTGGAAGCGTTCAGACAGGAAGTGCAGTCTGGAAGCGTTCAGACAGGAAGTGCAGTCTGGAAGCGTTCAGACAGGAAGTGCAGTCTGGAGGCGTTCAGACAGGAAGTGCAGTCTGGAAGCGTTCAGACAGGAAGTGAAGTCTGGAGGCGTTCAGACAGGAAGTGAAGTCTGGAGGCGTTCAGACAGGAAGTGAAGTCTGGAGGCGTTCAGACAGGAAGTGCAGTCTGGAAGCGTTCAGACAGGAAGTGCAGTCTGGAAGCGTTCAGACAGGAAGTGCAGTCTGGAGGCATTCAGACAGGAAGTGCAGTCTGGAGGCGTTCAGACAGGAAGTGCAGTCTGGAAGCGTTCAGACAGGAAGTGAAGTCTGGAGGCGTTCAGACAGGAAGTGAAGTCTGGAGGCGTTCAGACAGGAAGTGAAGTCTGGAGGCGTTCAGACAGGAAGTGAAGTCTGGAGGCGTTCAGACAGGAAGTGCAGTCTGGAGGCGTTCAGACAGGAAGTGCAGTCTGGAAGCGTTCAGACAGGAAGTGAAGTCTGGAGGCGTTCAGACAGGAAGTGAAGTCTGGAGGCGTTCAGACAGGAAGTGAAGTCTGGAAGCGTTCAGACAGGAAGTGAAGTCTGGAGGCGTTCAGACAGGAAGTGCAGTCTGGAGGCGTTCAGACAGGAAGTGAAGTCTGGAAGCGTTCAGACAGGAAGTGAAGTCTGGAGGCGTTCAGACAGGAAGTGCAGTCTGGAAGTGTTCAGACAGGAAGTGCGCGTTCAGACAGGAAGTGCAGTCTGGAGGCGTTCAGACAGGAAGTGAAGTCTGGAGGCGTTCAGACAGGAAGTGCAGTCTGGAGGCGTTCAGACAGGAAGTGAAGTCTGGAGGCGTTCAGACAGGAAGTGAAGTCTGGAGGCGTTCAGACAGGAAGTGCAGTCTGGAGGCGTTCAGACAGGAAGTGCAGTCTGGAGGCGTTCAGACAGGAAGTGCAGTCTGGAGGCGTTCAGACAGGAAGTGCAGTCTGGAGGCATTCAGACAGGAAGTGCAGTCTGGAGGCGTTCAGACAGGAAGTGCAGTCTGGAGGCGTTCAGACAGGAAGTGCAGTCTGGAGGCGTTCAGACAGGAAGTGCAGTCTGGAGGCGTTCAGACAGGAAGTCTCTCACCTATGAAGTCGTTGGAGCGTCCCAGGTCGTAGTCCCACACCGTCACCTCCAGGGTTTTGTTGCTGAGCTCCGACAGAGAGATCTCATAGAAAAACTCCTGCAGGGATTCAAAATAGCTCTGTGAGCTCCAGCGTCAGAAACAACAGGTTCTAGAAGTTTCTGATATTCTGTTTCAAAGCCTGAGAGACATTTTTCACCTGCAGAGTTTCAACATCATCCCAAAAACTATCAAAATAAATGGGAACTGTACAGCTGCTGAGCCTGATGAGCATGAACGAGCTGGTGAAGATGATTTTTAACGAGGCTGTCAGCATGCTCCCTTTTCTTCAGGTACGTTAAGATGGAGTGACTCCTGAGCGTTTTTACCTCGTTGAATTCCGGGTTCAGCGTCTTCTTCATCACCACTGTTTTGTGTTTGGATTTCTTCAGGACGTCTGGCTTCAGGTATCTGATGGCAGACAAACACCATCACTTTACATTTTCTCTCCACTGTACGTTTCATGCTTCATCTCTGCTTCTTTTAGTTTTTGTCTCGTCCATTCATGTCTCTTTCTGGTTTTATTTTGTAGTAACGTTGTCTCCCTCCCTTCACTTCCTGTCCTCAGGTCTGTCTTCTCCGTCCTCTGATTAGTCTTCCTCTTCATCAGTGCTTTCATTTCATTTCCAGGTTCGTTTTTGTTCACCTTTATTTTACTTTGACCTCGTCTCATTAAAGACCTCCTGCTTCTTGTTTGACGTTGTGTCCTTTTTTCCAAAACTATTTTCCTATTTATTGTAATGTACATTACCTGATATTTTCTATTACATTACACTCAATATGTTTTCTCTTTTTTTCTATTTATATAGATTACAACTGTTTCTCCAAGAACTTATTATATCATTTTATTGTAGATTATATTTTTATATCTATTGCATTATATTTTTATTGTATTATATTATACTGTATTTCTTGCTCTCGTGACATATTTGTATTTCATTTGTTTTTATTCACGTTATCACACTATATTTTCTCTTTCATAATGTTTTATAATATATTCACGTTATATTAGACTTTATTTTTTCTCTATTTTCATTTTTCCATTTCTGTTTTAATCTCTCTCTATATATATATATACGTATATATATATATATATATATATATATATATATATATATATATATATATATATATATACGTATGTATATATATATATATATACATAAAAAATAATAAGTGTGTGACATCAGAGCAGTGACTTGCAGATACTTTACTTTGATAAAAAAGCTTAATATTAATAGGAGCCTAATTAGAGGCAGTTAATAAGCAGAAACACGGTGGAATAACGTTAATTAAAGCGCCCGGGGCCAAACTGTCGCTCTCTGCAGGATTATTTCCGTCCTGCACTCTGATGAAATCCTGTAAATCCTCATTAATGAAGCACTAATTAATAATATATCAGTCCATTTTACAGTCAGATAGCCGCTCAGCTTCATCAGCAGCATGGAGAAATAATAAAAGCTGCCTCCTCTTCATCACTTCTCTCTGCAGACTGATGGCTGGTCTCAGTGAAGGACCATGGGAAGAAGAGGACTTAATGTCCACAGACTGATGAAGACACAGAAGATGTGAAAACATGTCAGTCGTCTTCATTCTGCTTCAGTTTGTTTTCAGACAGAAAAAAAAAACTCTCCTCCTCTTCAAACGTCCCTCGAGGAAACAAAAGCAAAGAGACGCTTTAAATCCGACAGTTTCTTCATCACTGCTTTTATTTATTCACTGGAGCTGAAGTCCACTTAAAAAACACACAAAGCATACGAGTTTATGAGGTATGATAGAAAAAATATATAGAAACATTTAAGGAACCATATATGAGCCATATATTAATATATGAGCTAATTAATGGATAAAATATTAAAGAAAATTTACTGTTTGTATTTTTTTGTTTATTTACTAATTCATTTTTACTCATTTTAAAATATATTATTTTTTCATGTAATTAACAATTATATTAAAAGACATTAAGTGCATTTATTTATGATTTTCCCTTTGCACCTTCTGTATTTACCATACTTTATCAATAATTTACCAATTATTTTTAGGGTTATTTTCTTGCCATTTTTCTTTATTTAGTGTCTTTTTCGTTCTTCCTTTGGAAACGATTAATCAGTTAATCAACATGTGAACTGACAGGAAATTAATATTTTTCATATAGAAACCTTTGAAGGTTCCAGATTTAATAATGAAGAAGAAGAAGACTTACTTTATTAATCCCTCAAAGGGGAAGTTACAGTTTCCACTCTGTTACTATTTTTGGCAGTTGCACATCACACACAAGTTAATGTTAATATGTTTGTAAAAATCTAAAGAATCTTAATGAGGTTTGGACTGAACATGGTGTCACTTTGAGTTGTTCTGACAAATATTTTCAGAATAAATATTCATTTTATATCTTTATCATCAAGGTCAGGTCAGATATCGTATCACCTTCTCAGTTTTAAAAGAGCATATATCAACATGCTAACATGCTAACGTCATGCTCTATGTTGGACATGAACTCACATTTTGACGTAGGGGTCGGAGAACCCGTTGACGTCCATGGCTGCCAGGTGAGCGCAGCGCTTCACGCCAACACAGAGACCTCCGCTGCGACGCCCTTCACCCCCACCGCCGTCACCGTCACCCACGTCTTTACCGTCCGAACTGAGCGGAGGAAGAAACTGCAGAGACAGAAGAAGACGTCCTCTCTCCTCCAGGCTGTGCAGCTGCTCGTTCTCCCACTGTGGATACATCATCACATAACCAGATTAGACTAGTCAGATTAGGTTAGTCAGATCAGAGTTGTCAGAGTGTATTCGTCAGATTACATTAGTCAGATTGTATTAGTCAAATCAGATTAGTCAGATTAGAGTTGTCAGAGTGTATTAGTCAGATTGTATTAGTCAGATCAGATTAGTCAGATTAGATTAGTCAGATTAGATTTAGTCAGATTAGTCACATTAGTTTAGTCAGATTATATTAGTCACATTAGATTAATCAGATAGTTTAGTCAGATAAAATAAATCAGATTAGATTTGTCAGATTAGATTAGTCAATTTAGATTAGTCAGATTAGATCGGCCAGATTAGTCGGATTATATTAGTCACATTAGATTATTCAGATTAGATTTGGTCAGATAGTTTAGTTAAAAAAAAAACAAGAAACCAAAGTGAGGACAGAATGAGAGCAGCGGGTAGAGATCTGGTTTACAGCTGTGACTGATGGATGAATGGATGATGGAGGGTTGCAGTTTGTGGGAACTGTAATCCCATTTTCTACTTTAATTTCATCCCTGAACATTCCCACAAAGAGAGGCTGGTGAGAGGAGCTCATTAAAGGCAGCAGAGGGTTGAGGAGATCGATGGGATCTTTGTCTCAGTGCTCATTACAGAGCTTCAGTCCACCTTTGATCCAGTCGTCCTCCTTCACTCCCTCCACCCAAAAGAAAGGAGGTGGTGGATGTTATCAAGAGCTGGTGTTCAGCTGCTGCTTCCCACCACCCGTCAAAATAAACCTGCAGCCAAGAAAAGGGAAAAAAATGTTCGAAATAAGCAGATCGATGGCTTTTAGCTGGAGTCAGGCAGCTTGGCAGGATTTCTCTGCCGCCCACCTCTGATCAGTGGGAGAGGAACTGCAGATGAACCCAGCCGGCAGCTCGGCCACATTTTATAAAACCAGTCCTCCGGCTGAGATGAAACGAGCCGTCAGTCCTCCAGATCTGTTTCAGGTGAGCAGCAGCCGGTGCACAGATTTTCTGTCAGAGTGAGACCTCTGTCCTTGTGACAGATGACCTCACAGGAAGTTTAGAAGTTTAGTTTCCTGAGACTGAAAAACGATCAGTGGGATTTTGTTCAAGTTAAGAACAAACAGAGATGTGATTTATGGCTCATCCATCACCATAGCTGCACCTAAAATAAGGAAATGTACTGTAGGACTGGATCAACCGACCAACCGACCGACCAATCGACCGATCGTCTTTAAGCCACGTGATCATGAGCCAGGAAGATTAAATAGCAGCAAATGACACGTTGGGTGGAGGGAGATGAAACACCTTCACCAGGAGACAAAACTTTTGCTCTAAGTCACATCACTTCAGTAGTTATTTGAACCCAAACCACCAGGTTTGGTTGGGTTCTTTGTTTGTGGTTGTGTGCAGCCGTACGTCGGTGTTATACGGGTACACGTTTTGTTATATCAGTGTGTCAGCCGTACGTCGGTATTATATCAGTATATGTTTGATATAACAGTAGTAATCAGTAAAACATCATCAGTGCATCAGACTGAAGGACTAATAATGAGGACTAATCCAGATATCAGGTTTCTCTGCTGCTGTTTTCTGCCCACATGGAGAGGAGGAGGACTGGACTGTCGACTACAGAAGAGCTTTAACAGTCAGTAAACGCCTCGCTGTGGACAAAGACCTGATGTGGACCTCTTTTCTCTGAGATGAACCAAGCAGCTAGCCTGGTTCTGACCACAGCTCAAGAATAAAATCTGCCAAGTCAAGTCCCAAGACCAACCAGTCCCAAGTCAAGAACAACCCGTCCCAGGTCAAGACCAATCAGTCCCAGGTCAAGACCAAACAGTCCCAGGTCAAGACCAACCAGTCCCAGGTCAAGACCAAACAGTCCCAGGTCAAGACCAATCAGTCCCAGGTCAAGACCAAACAGTCCCAGGTCAAGACCAATCAGTTCCAGGTCAAGACCAAACAGTCCCAGGTCAAGACCAAACAGTCCAAAGTCAAGACCAACCAGTCCCAGGTCAAGACCAAACAGTCCAAAGTCAAGACCAACCAGTCCCAGGTCAAGACCAAACAGTCCAAAGTCAAGACCAAACAGTCCAAAGTCAAGACCAAACAGTCCAAAGTCAAGACCAACCAGTCCCAAGTCAAGACCAAACAGTCCCAGGTCAAGACCAACCAGTCCCAGGTCAAGACCAATCAGTCCCAGGTCAAGACCAAACAGTCCCAGGTCAAGACCAAACAGTCCAAAGTCAAGACCAACCAGTCCCAGGTCAAGACCAAACAGTCCCAGGTCAAGACCAATCAGTCCCAGGTCAAGACCAAACAGTCCTAGGTTAAGACCAAACAGTCCCAGGTCAAGACCAAACAGTCCTAGGTCAAGACCAATCAGTCCCAGATCAAGACCAACCAGTCCCAGGTCAAGACCAAACAGTCCCAGGTCAAGACCAAACAGTCCCAGGTCAAGACCAATCAGTCCCAGGTCAAGACCAAACAGTCCTAGGTTAAGACCAAACAGTCCCAGGTCAAGACCAAACAGTCCCAGGTCAAGACCAAACAGTCCCAGGTCAAGACCAAACAGTCCTAGGTTAAGACCAAACAGTCCCAGGTCAAGACCAAACAGTCCTAGGTTAAGACCAAACAGTCCCAGGTCAAGACCAAACAGTCCCAGGTCAAGACCAAACAGTCCCAGGTCAAGACTAACATTATGTGTAAACCATAGGTTTATTGTCTCTGAGCTGAAGCTGGAAATAAACACATAAAACCAGAAACAGCCTCAGTTACAGTGTGTAGTTTAACGTGATGAATATTTTATAACTCAATCTACCTTTTCAGCCTCCCCTGCTGGAGGTCATTACTCACACTTCAGGACCATACATTATTATTTACTTTTCCATTGCAAAATAAAATACCTTCTGTTCTGCTGTTTGAACCTAAGCCCTCCTAAAGTGTCCTCACAGCCCTGGAAATTGGAAATAAGGCCAGCTGTAGGACACTTCAAGGACCTTCAGTCCTGCAGGCAGGTTTTGGAAAAAGGTGCTGGACTGATCTGTCATGTGATTTAACACTTTAAAGTCTTCCAGGGTCGTTTTCACACATTTCCTCCCAAATATACCAGAACTACGTCATCATGAGCAACCGCGATGCAGGTAGAAGAGCTGTGACATAGAACTATAAGAAAAATATATGTTCTACAACTAAAAGACTAACACTGCTTCGTCATGTTAAGCCTCCTCTTATTGTGACAAAACAGCCTCTTATTGTGAAAGAACAGCCTCTTAACTCTTGTTTAATTTGGTTTATTCAAACTAGAGACATTCCTCCTCCTCTTCCACATTCAACATGTCCTCTGACTGTTCTGATCCTGATGAAAGTGGAATGACGTCATTACTGGAGCCCAAAAAACGATGAAGCTGTCAGAGCCTGTTCCTCATGACGCCATGATCAACATGATAGAAGTGGTAACACCTGAAGCTTCTCCTTCAGTCCAAATTATTATTCAAATAGATCTGCTTAAATTAGATTTAAGAGCAGAACATACTGGAATAGAAATAAATTTGAGTCAGTGAACAGAAATGAAATTACACAAATCAACGTCTCACTGCAGCATTTAGTTCCTGGTTTAGTTCTAGATTCAGTCTGTGAGAAACAAGATCATGTTTCAGGAAGACACTCTTTTGGTTACTGATTAAGATACTTCCTGGTTTACTCTTTGTTATATAAAGGTAAGGGGCAGGTGTTGGACCATGATACCACCTTGAGCTGACCTTGACCTCCTGACCTGACCTCATGGACAGACTCTTACCTCTCTCAGGTAGCAGGAGATTCCTCGCAGGGCTTCGCCCATGGCGGTCGGAGACGGCAGCTGGAAAAACAAAGTGATGACGCTTCTGTTATCCGTCTCACGAACCAACAACATGATGAGAAGGATCTTATTTTAGTGTTTCATTCAGGTCCAGACCAAGCATCAGAGAACTGACCTCTTGTTGTTATAACGTTCCTACACACCTTTTTACCCACAGAGAAAAAACATACAAAGAAGAAACTCAAGAGGTTTTTGAGAAATAACATCAAAACCAAAAAGGTCCTGCAAGCCTGCATGAGAGCTAGGGTCCCCACTAGTACCCATAGACAGTAAGGTGTGTGTGTGTGTGTGTTACCGGAGGAGGATGCTCGAGACAGGTGAGGAAATGTTTGGTCTGGTCGGGTTTGACCCGTTTCAGAGGAACCCGGGATTCACCGATCAACTCATTATGAGTCAACTTATCCTCATCACACACAGTCAACCTGAGGAGAGGAAACAAGGAAACAAGAGAGGAAACAGTCAACCTCAGGAGAGGAAACAAGGAAACAAGAGAGGAAACAGTCAACCTGAGGAGAGGAAACAAGGAAACAAGAGAGGAAACAGTCAACCTGGGGAGAGGAAACAAGGAAACAAGAGAGGAAACAGTCAACCTCAGGAGAGGAAACAAGGAAACAAGAGAGGAAACAGTCAACCTGAGGAGAGGAAACAAGGAAACAAGAGAGGAAACAGTCAACCTGAGGAGAGGAAACAAGGAAACAAGAGAGGAAACAGTCAACCTGGGGAGAGGAAACAAGGAAACAAGAGAGGAAACAGTCAACCTCAGGAGAGGAAACAAGGAAACAAGAGAGGAAACAGTCAACCTGAGGAGAGGAAACAAGGAAACAAGAGAGGAAACAGTCAACCTGAGGAGAGGAAACAAGGAAACAAGAGAGGAAACAGTCAACCTGAGGAGAGGAAACAAGGAAAGAAGAGAGGAAACAGTCAACCTGAGGAGAGGAAACAAGGAAAGAAGAGAGGAAACAGTCAACCTGAGGAGAGGAAACAAGGAAACAAGAGAGGAAACAGTCAACCTGAAGAGAGGAAACAAGGAAACAAGAGAGGGAACAGTCAACCTGAGGAGAGGAAACAAGGAAACAAGAGAGGAAACAGTCAACCTGAGGAGAGGAAACAAGGAAAGAAGAGAGGAAACAGTCAACCTGAAGAGAGGAAACAAGGAAACAAGAGAGGAAACAGTCAACCTGAGGAGAGGAAACAAGGAAAGAAGAGAGGAAACAGTCAACCTGAAGAGAGGAAACAAGGAAACAAGAGAGGAAACAGTCAACCTGAGGAGAGGAAACAAGGAAACAAGAGAGGAAACAGTCAACCTGAAGAGAGGAAACAAGGAAACAAGAGAGGGAACAGTCAACCTGAGGAGAGGAAACAAGGAAACAAGAGAGGAAACAGTCAACCTGAAGAGAGGAAACAAGGAAACAAGAGAGGAAACAGTCAACCTGAAGAGAGGAAACAAGGAAACAAGAGAGGAAACAGTCAACCTGAGGAGAGGAAACAAGGAAACAAGAGAGGAAACAGTCAACCTGAGGAGAGGAAACAAGGAAACAAGAGAGGAAACAGTCACCCTGAGACCCGAGGAGAGGAAACAAGAGAAGAAACAGGCAACCTGGTGGTCTACATGTCCCTGGTGGTCTACCTGTTCCTGGTGGTCTACTTGTCTCTGGTGGTCTACATGTTCCTGGTGGTCTACCTGTTCCTAGTGGTCTACATGTCCCTGGTGGTCTACATGTCCCTGGTGGTCTACCTGTTCCTGGTGGTCTACCTGTTCCTGGTGGTCTACCTGTCTCTGGTGGTCTACCTGTTCCTGGTGGTCTACATGTCCCTGGTGGTCTACATGTCCCTGGTGATCTACATGTCCCTGGTAGTCTACCTGTTCCTGGTGGACTACATGTCCCTGGTGGTCTACATGTCCCTGGTAGTCTACCTGTCCCTGGTGGTCTACCTGTCCCTGGTGGTCTACATGTCCCTGGTGATCTACATGTCCCTGGTGGTCTACCTGTTCCTTGTGGTCTACATGTCCCTGGTGGTCTACATGTCTCTGGTGGTCTACCCTGAACCAGCTGAGCATCATTTGTGTTTTGCAGCAGCGGATGAGATGAAACAGAATATTAAATGCTGCAGGTAAACAAGGCTGACAGTAAACAGGAAGTGAACAACAAACAGACGGCTGATCCTCATGTTTAATAAAATCCCTCCAGCATAAAAGACTGAGAATATTTTCTGTTATTTACGAGCTGAATGTCTGGTCACATGGAGGACGTGGATCAGGAGGGTCTACCAGGACGACTGATTGAGTAAAAGATAAGAACGATCACACTGAGCCCTTATTGTCCTGATTATCACTTATCTCAGTGAACTCCTCACCCCACACACCTCAGACAGAACCCGGTCAGGCCAAATGCACCGTCTGCGCCCGCCCAGGACTGGCCTTAAAACCATGGGCGACAGAGCCTTCGAGGCTGCTGCTCCCCGTCTGTGGAACGCCCTCCCTGACCATCTCAGGGCTCCACAGACGGTGGACGCTTTTAAAAAGGGACTGAAAACCTTCCTTTTTAGAAAAGCTTTTACAGATTAATTTTATCTCCTTGTATCTATTGTTATTGCCTGGATTTTATTTTTGTTATTGATTTTATCAGTTTCTTTGTCATCTTGTCTGCTGCTTTTCTTTTTAACTTTCTTTTGTGCACTTTGAGATTTGTATTACAAATGTAAAGTGCGGTATAAATAAAATGTATTATTATTATTATTATTAAATACATACTCATGTAGTTCTAGGAGATGCTAGTTGTCCTGGCAAAACGTGTTGTTTCACTCTCACTTCTGGCACATTTTCACTCCATATTTCAACCCAAACCAGGATGTTTTTTTCTCTAAACCTAAGCAGTGTCGGTGCGTTACGGTGCGTTACGGTGCTAGCATTAGCATAGTAGCATTGGCTCTAACAACAAGCCCCCAGGCTGCATTCAGGGTTCTGAACTGACCTGTGAGGGAACAAACAGTGACACAAGTCCAGGTGAACTTTACCAATATTTTATCCCACAGAGGACGGACTGTTCAGGTCTGTAGCCTCGTAGCTTCGTTGCTAATTTAATAAAGAGTTAACCCGTCTTCTTCACATTTCCTCAGAGGTTTGTTCACAAACGAACGCCGCCTTTGCTTCGTGTTTAGTGAAGACTGAACGTTTGAGCTAATTACAGGTTGCAGCTCTGTTATTTCACCCCTTTTGATTATGGACGCTCTGCGCTGTCACTGGTGGACAATTACTTCATCACGAAAGGCTGGAAAACACAGCAGCGTGTCGAGCTTAACCCTCTCCATGCCAGCGACTGTTGTCTGATCCTGATTAAATGATGTGAGAGCAATCAGTGAAGATGACATGAATTCTCCACCTGAGCGTCTTCCTGTTCATGTCCTCCTCTGTGATGCCCACGTAGGTCAGCGTCTCGTTCCAAACTGGATTCAGAGAGTTACGGATCGTCTTCGTCTTCAGCTTGTTGGCCTGAAGGACAGAGACACAGAGCCAAATTAATCATGTAAAAAATTAAAATACAGTTTTCTCTCCTCCTCTTTTTGTTGGAAAACATCCATCCATCTTCTCCCTCTTATCCTCTCATAGGGTCAGGGGAGCTGGAGTCTATCCCAGCTGTGTTAGGGTGAAAGACAGGGTACACCCTGGACAAGTGTCCAGTTCATCACAGGACACAAAGCCACTTTCACACTGCCTGAAAAACCTGCGGTGACCGTGACTTGCTAATGTAACTCGCTGTTCCGGCGCTCTTAAATCTGTAGTGATGATGTCAACGTGATGACGTATGGGAGGGAGGGAGAAACAGGAAGCAGCTCTCACAGCTGGAGGTCAGAGCTGCATCAGCTGGCACTGTGGAAGAGGCCAAATGCCGATCCGAGCCGTGTCCACGCGGGTTCATCTCAGTTTGTCTAGTTTGTCTTGTGTCATGTCATTTCGTCTCATCTTGTTGCGTCTCATTTCATGTCATTGCATCTCGTTTCATCTCATT
The DNA here is from genome assembly GCA_029721515.1 of Synanceia verrucosa. Lineage (NCBI taxonomy): Eukaryota > Metazoa > Chordata > Actinopteri > Perciformes > Synanceiidae > Synanceia > Synanceia verrucosa. The sequence goes on along the minus strand of CM056563.1, from coordinate 25,528,714 downwards.
TCGTCTCATTTTGTCTCGTCTCATCTCATCTTGTTTCGTCTCGTCTCGTTTCGTCTCGTTTCATCTCATTTCGTCTCATTTTGTCTCGTCTCATCTCATCTTGTTTCGTCTCGTCTCGTTTCATCTCATTTCGTCTCATCTGATCTCGTTTCATCTCGTTTTGTCTCATCTTATCTCGTTTCGTCTTGTTTCATCTCATTTCGTCTCATTTTGTCTCGTCTCATCTCATCTGATTTCGTTTCGTCTCGTTTCGTCTTGTTTCATCTCATTTCGTCTCATTTTGTCTCGTCTCATCTCATCTTGTTTCGTCTCGTTTCGTCTCATCTTATCTCGTTTCGTCTCGTTTTGTCTCATCTTATCTCGTTTCGTCTCATCTGATCTCGTTTCGTCTCCTCTTGTCTCCTCTCGTCTCCTCTCGTCTCACTGTGTCTCACCTTACAAGCTCCAGGCAGCAGATGCAGTTTGACGTACGGGTCGGCCAGACCGTTGAAGTCCATCGGCTTCAGACCCTGAAGACACAAACAAGACCATGAATATTCATTTCTTATTTTATTGACATTATTGTGAACATTTACAAAAAGTTGTCTTTTAGTTTTGGGTTCGTTTTTTGTTCATTTCTTTAATGTAGCAGCACTAAAGGTGGAGCTCATTTTAATGCCTTTCTATTCTGCTGCTAGTTTAATCTGCAACAATACACGAGCATTTAGAACTGAATATTATAACTGAATATTATATTAAAAGACTATTATTCACTCTGCGTCACTGCTCATTCATAACTTTACTGTCACAGATGATTATTAATGTCATTAATATGTGTGTGTTCTCACCTTTTCCTCTGTTAAAGTGACTCAGGTGAAAAGATCTGAAAAACCTGATCAACAGATCTGTTGATCAGGTTTTTCAAATCTTGTGACCTCATCAGTGAATTTATGCTAAATTGATGTGAACAGATTTGATTTGATGAGTTTCAGTCTCACAGGAGGAAGATTGATTTTATTGAAGTAAAAGAGGCAATACTGCTGTAAACATACTCTGATACCACGTCCATATTGAAAGTATTAAAGTAGCGCTTGTTTCATAGCGTCACATTATTATAAAAAATGTAAATTTTTCCCTCTGAGCTGTAGTGCAAGAGATGTAGAGATTTATGAACTAAATGTCTGCTATGGTTCACAGCTGCTAAATGTTAGCCTGTTAGCATCCCATAGTTCTTAATTGACATGATAAATGGATGCGTGTAACGTTAGCGCATTAGCATGTGAGCTTCCTGATCAACAGGGCCACCGTAGCCCCATTGAACTGGCTGCTATGATAACAATCAGCTGTTCTTCCTGTCATGTGCTTTATGAATAAATGAAGACACATTGTCGTCCTGCCAGTGAGACTTCATTTACAGAAAGAGATAAAAGGCGTCTTTGAAATGAATAAAGCAGAGTGATCGAACAGAAAACATCATTTATTCATAAAAAAGAAACGTGTGGGAGATCTTATCAAAACAAGCAGACACCAGTTTGGTTCTTGTCAAAAAAAAAAAGTATGGAGAGGCAAATTAAATAGAAATTATTGTTTTTGCAAATAAACCATTCTGCGTATTGGGAATATAGTTTTCATGTTTCTGTAATCCACCAGTATATGCTGCTCTTTATGCTGATATCATTTTTTTCAAAGTGATAGCTTTAATGATAAAATATAATTATTGTTGTTATCAAGGAAGTTTATGATTCATGAACAGAAAAAAACACTTTATTATTATTATTATTATTATTATTGTTATTTATTGACTGAGATGTTAAATTCTTCAGTTATTGTTCCTGAACAGAAAACAGTGTTTTAGTGGTTGTTTGTTATTCTGGATTCATTTCTGACTTCTCAGTGAATTCCAGTGTTCTGGATGAAATTTGGTCTAAAAAGGTTCAGAATTCAGTTTAAATCCTGTTCAGAATGATGAAGAGTAGTGAACTCAGTGAGGAAGAAAGAGTGAAAGTGAAAGTGAAAGTGGAGGAGATGATGCTGGAGGTGAAGCTGAGACAAACATGCAGCAGCTCCTCACCTTGGCCCTCAGCACCCTGCAGTGCAGCTCACTGCAGCTCTGCTGGTAGCTCAGCTCAAACTCCAGAGTTCCCAGAGCAGCTGAGGAGACAAGAGACAGGAGACAGAGGAGACACAGCTGGACGCTGGCAGCACATCACATGACAACACTGATCCTCTCAGCTAGACACCATGATAATACACATGATAACACAAGGCAGCACACAGCAACACAAGGCAACACAAGGCAACACAAGGCAGCACACAGCAACACAAGGCAACACAAGGCAACACAAGGCAGCACACAGCAACACAAGGCAACACAAGGCAACACAAGGCGGCACACAGCAACACAAGGCAGCACACAGCAACACACAGCAACACAACGCAACACAAGGCAGCACACAGCAACACAGCAACACACAGCAACACAAGGTAACACACAGCAACACACAGCAACACAAGGTAACACACAGCAACACACAGCAACACAAGGTAACACACAGCAACACACAGCAACACAAGGCAACACAAGGCAGCACACAGCAACACAAGGCAGCACACAGCAACACAACGCAACACAAGGCAGCACACAGCAACACAGCAACACAAGGCAACACACAGCAACACAAGGTAACACACAGCAACACACAGCAACACAAGGTAACACACAGCAACACAAGGCAGCACACAGCAACACACAGCAACACAACGCAACACAAGGCAGCACACAGCAACACACAGCAACACAAGCAGCACACAGCAACACAAGGCAACACAAGGCAACACAAGGCAGCACACAGCAACACACAGCAACACAACGCAACACAAGGTAACACACAGCAACACAAGCAGCACACAGCAACACAAGGCAACACACAGCAACACAAGGTAACACACAGCAACACAAGGCAACGCACAGCAATGCAAGGTAACACACAGCAACACACAGCAACACAAGGCAACACACAGCAACACAAGGCAACAGCAAATGAACTTATAAATACTTCAAACTACTACTAAAAGACACTCACTCATTCACTCACTCGTTCACTCACTCACTTGTTCACTCACTCATTCATTCACTCACTCACTCGTTCACTCACTCATTCACTCACTCACTCATTCACTCACTCATTCATTCATTCACTCACTCATTCACTCACTCGTTCACTCACTCATTCACTCACTCATTCATTCACTCACTCACTCGTTCACTCACTCATTCACTCACTCATTCATTCACTCACTCATTCACTCACTCGTTCACTCACTCATTCACTCACTCACTCATTCACTCACTCATTCATTCACTCACTCACTCGTTCACTCACTCATTCATTCATTCACTCACTCATTCACTCACTCACTCATTCACTCACTCATTCATTCACTCACTCACTCATTCACTCACTCATTCACTCACTCATTCATTCACTCACTCATTCATTCACTCATTCATTCATTCACTCACTCACTCATTCATTCACTCACTCACTCGTTCACTCACTCATTCATTCATTCATTCACTCACTCATTCACTCACTCATTCATTCACTCACTCACTCATTCATTCACTCATTCATTCACTCACTCACTCATTCATTCACTCACTCATTCATTCACTCACTCGTTCACTCACTCACTCACTCATTCACTCACTCATTCATTCACTCACTCATTCATTCATTCACTCACTCACTCTTTCACTCAATCATTCATTCACTCACTCACTCGTTCACTCACTCACTCGTTCACTCACTCACTCATTCATTCATTCACTCACTCACTCGTTCACTCACTCATTCATTCACTCACTCACTCTTTCACTCACTCGTTCACTCACTTGTTCACTCAGTCATTCATTCACTCACTCATTCATTCACTCACTCGTTCACTCACTCATTCATTCACTCACTCACTCGTTCACTCACTCACTCATTCACTCACTCGTTCGCTCACTCATTCACTCACTCACTCACTCGTTCACTCACTCACTCGTTCACTCAGTCATTCATTCACTCACTCATTCATTCACTCACTCACTCGTTCACTCACTCACTCATTCACTCACTCACCCATTCACTCACTCGTTCGCTCACTCATTCACTCACTCACTCACTCGTTCACTCACTCACTCGTTCACTCAGTCATTCATTCACTCACTCACTCATTCACTCACTTGTTCACTCACTCATTCATTCACTCATTCATTCACTCATTCATTCACTCACTTGTTCACTCACTCATTCATTCACTCATTCATTCACTCACTTGTTCACTCACTCATTCATTCACTCATTCATTCACTCATTCACTCACTCACTCACTCGTTCACTCACTCACTCGTTCACTCAGTCATTCATTCACTCACTCATTCACTCACTCATTCATTCACTCACTCACTCGTTCACTCAGTCATTCATTCACTCACTCACTCATTCACTCACTTGTTCACTCACTCATTCATTCACTCATTCATTCACTCACTTGTTCACTCACTCATTCATTCACTCATTCATTCACTCATTCACTCACTCATTCATTCACTCACTCGTTCACTCACTCATTCATTCACTCACTCATTCATTCACTCACTCGTTCACGCACTCATTCATTCACTCACTCATTCATTCACTCATTCACTCACTCGTTCACAAACTCACTCGTTCACTCATTCATTCATTCACTCATTCACTCACTCACTCATTCACTCATTCGTTCACTCACTCATTCATTCACTCACTCACTCACTCATTCACTCATTCGTTCACTCACTCATTCATTCACTCACTCACTCATTCACTCATTCACTCATTCACTCACTCGTTCACTCACTCACTTGTTCACTCATTCATTCATTCACTCATTCACTCACTCACTTGTTCACTCATTCATTCATTCACTCATTCATTCACTCACTCGTTCACTCATTCATTCACTCATTCGTTCACTCACTCACTCGTTCACTCGTTCACTCACTCACTCGTTCACTCACTCACTCATTCGTTCACTCACTCACTCGTTCAGTCACTCACTCATTCATTCACTCACTCACTCGTTCACTCACTCACTTGTTCACTCATTCACTCACTCATTCATTCACTCACTCACTCGTTCACTCACTCATTCATTCATTCATTCATTCATTCACTCACTCACTCACTCGTTCACTCATTCATTTACTCATTCATTCACTCACTCACTCGTTCACTCACTCATTCACTCATTCGTTCACTCACTCATTCATTCACTCACTCACTCGTTCACTCACTCATTCATTCATTCATTCATTCATTCATTCACTCACTCACTCGTTCACTCATTCATTTACTCATTCATTCACTCACTCACTCGTTCACTCACTCGTTCACTCATTCGTTCACTCATTCATTCATTCACTCACTCACTCGTTCACTCACTCGTTCACTCCTCCACCTTCAGGACTTGAACTTGTCACTGGCCTCTCTCAGGTGCTGCAGGTTTCTCTTACATTATTAATGACATTTGGACTTGTGAAATATTCATGGGTTCATCTCTGGGCTAAATCGCTGCTCCTCTGGGTTTGTAGCCGCTCACATAACTCTTGGACTCTTTTTGTTTGTTTTTGGTCACACTGCAGCATCTTTACGTTCCCTCAGTCCGGTCCCTGAACACAACACCGTCCAGCTGGTGTCTGACAAGCACCAACCAAACTCTGTTCAGTTTTTGAGGGATTTAAGAAGAAATTATGTATTCATGAATGTATGGCTCAGCAATATTTCAAGTAAATTGTGTCTTAAATGCTGGCAGTTGGTGAACTAACTATTGGAGGGTATCGTTAAGGGTTTTCACATGTTGGCACACTTAAGCACAGAGTCCACTTGAGGCTGATGGGAATCACTTTTCCTAAAACCTACGCTACTGTACCTTTGGATGGTAGCCTGGTTGAAAAAGCTTCCTGTAAGGCAACTGTACCTGAAATCTAGTGTGCTGAGTCATGCTGAGTCATGCCGAGTCATGCAAAAAGCCGCCACAGGTGTGGATAAGCGCACAGCGACACACACAGACACATGCCAACAGCGAGGCTCACTGCAGTCGTCACTGTCGGAGCTGTTGATCTCCACCGATGTGTCCACGCTGCTGGTCAGAGACAGAGAGCCTCCGCCGCCGCCGGGCCGCCCGTGGGCCAGCAGAGGGGACAGGAGCTGGGCCCCGGCCATCCCAGGGGCCACGGCGCCGGGGCTGAGGGCCAGGGGAGAGGAGGCAGGGTTTGGGGAGACGGGGCCCGGCGAGGTGGGGGACAGGCGGGGGAAGTAGGCGGAGATGGTCCGGATGGGTCTGATGGGACCGGGACAGACGTCGATGGCCATGTGTTCCTGGATGGAGATGCTGAGCTTCTTTCCTTTCCGCACCGTCATAGAGTCTGGAACAAGGAAACAGCTCGGTGAGGGTCAGTGTTGCTAGGCAACAGCTTGGCTCCCTGTTTACTTCCTGTCAGCTGATGTCATTCACATCCAAACAAGATGGCGACCTCTGAAATTCAAAAAGGAAACAGCTAATAAAACACGGTGGTGGCGGTCAACAGCCTCGTAACCAAGGGCGACGCCTCATAAAGATGTTTCACTCTCTGCATGAAGTTGGTCTGAACTTCCTGTTGCCGTCCACCTTATTAAGGTGGAACGTGCTGCGTCCTGCTGGATTCTGTCCTCGGAGGCGTCTGATCTGCTGCAGTTTGCAGAAGCAGAACGGCTGATTCATGCAGCCCTGCGCTACTCCAGGATTAAAACGGACTAAATGAATTCTGGCTGTAGCTTGAAGTCTGAAAGATGCTGCTCAGGAAACAACCAGGACCAGACGTCTTTTAGTCATTCGTCCCTGTCCTGCACGTTCAACTCCAGCCTGACAGTTTTTGTTCATTATTCCTGACTCCTGGTGGCTGTTTCAGGTGGCGCTCTGCTGTGCCGTCATGTTTAATTCAGGGGGAAGCAGCGTTTATCGCTGGAAACATTCTCTCACTTGAAAGTGAAATCTGCTGCTCGTCCAGCCACTGAGGGATTACTGGAGTTCAGCTCAGTGGAGAGGATGCTAATGAGCTGCTTCCTCTCCTCACCTGCCAGTCACTCTGCACTGTCTGTTTTTGTCTTTAGTGTCCTTGTCTGCATGCTGTTCGGCCTCAGTGCTCACTCTGAATACTGACTGACAGGTGAGGACAGGTGAGTTAAAGCCGATCCGTTCAGCACTCGGCTGCTACATGCTGCTGGGGTTTGTCCATGTTTTGTCTCAGAACTTTATCCCTTTCAGTCTTTTCATGGCACTGCCTCTTGCTGTTTTACTGAGCTGCACGCAATCATGTCAAAAACTAAATGAAACCAAGATGATGACAGCCAAAAGCAACATGGAGAGGGTCAAAAACACAGGAACAGTCTGACAGTGGTTCCTCTTTAGGACCCTGGGGAGTGAGAGTTTGCCTTATGGTGTGTTCACTGGAAGTCAGAACTTCCCAGCTCTTCCAGCCTTACAGACAAACAACAAAACATGGAGCTAGTCAGTAGCAGATAGCATGAATGCTGTGTCTGCTCGGTGAGATTAATCGGACTTTCTGAGGTGGAGATCTGACTTCATGAAGGGTTCTGATTTACATTCTGACTTGGAGCTTAGAAATTCTGACATTCAAGTACAAGTGAACGCACCGAACACAAAGGCCGGGCTCCCAGTGCTGCTGCAGTGACATTAATCTTCTGAAAGACGGGGGACGGATCAGTCTCTATGAATCTGAAGGGGACATGTCCCCCTGTCCACAGAGACATCTGAGAGCATGTCTCACAGACACTTAGGTATCAGAATTTGGCCTGAATGATGACTCACATTTTGATACACAATGGGACCGGAGCTTTTTGGTTGGTGCTAGAAAAGTACTGAAGCTCAGTACCCAGCCCTGACGGAGACGTCCAAAAAAACCAAGATGACAAAATGGCGGATGATGTCATGAGTCCACTTCTTATTTCCAGTTTTCTGACTGGTCAGTGGTGACTTTTTATCTTTTATGTCACTTTAACTCAAAACACGATCATCTCTTCTTTCATAAAACACTACTGTTCTGCATTCATTGGCCCAACTTCATCTAAGTTTGTAAATAACAAATATTTACCTCCGCCAAAGAGGTTTTGTTTTCACCGAGGTTTGTTTGTTTGTTTGTTTGTTTGTTGGTTTGCAAAATAATTCAAAAAGTTGTGGGCGGATTTTGACGAAATTTTCAGGGTTGGCAGAAGTTAAAACTGATTACTTTTTGGTGGTGCCGTTGAATCGGATCTGCCAAATCACCACCAAAAATGAATTAATCAGCAGATAATCAACTTTTCAAACCAACAAACAAACAAATAAACAAACAAGCCCTGGTGAAAACATAAGCTCCTTGGCGGTGGGGGTAACTTTCAATAAAAAAGCAGAGGTCTGCACTTCGCTGAGTGCTTTTCTAGTTAAAAATGTTATTTTGTCTCATATCTCATTCATGACTGGAAAAACAACTTATTGAAGTGAGACAGGCGTCATCCCACAAAACGTCTTTGTCCTCCTGATGAAGGATCGAGATATTCTCCAAAACCTGGACTGATACCGGCTCTCTTTAAATCTTTAAATCTTTCATCTGATTTCCTGGAAAACATGTTTCATAAATGGACATCTTTATGACTCATTCGTTGTTCCTCTCCTCCCAGCATGCACTGGGAAACCATGGCCAGTCTGTGGATTTGGTTTTTATTCATCATTTCCTCTGTGTTGCTTTAAAACTGTATTTATCTAGAGAGTGATGAGCAGATAATCAAGCACATGTGCTTCAGGCAGCAGAGTAAAAAAAAACACAATTTAATTCACTTCTCCTGTCAAACTTTTCTTGTTTCTCTGGGGTTTAAAAACCTGCACATTAAAATTCAAACAGCTGCATGTAGATCGATAGCGACACACAGCCGATGCTGCTGCTGCTTCCAACATTTCCTCAGGAGGATGAAGGGAGAGGAAATATGTTGAATCCATAAACAAACTCAAATTCCAACCAAACCGATGAGTATAAATGTCTGCAAAGGCTGCACCGTGACAATATTTAAAAATATGAATATCCAGTGATGGAACATGTAATGATAATTATTATATGTGGTTGTCTCCCTCAATCGTCTCTTTTAAAGCGCTAATTTAAGCTCTCCTCTCACCAGACTCCATTCACTAAAGCGCTAATTTAAGCTCTCCTCTCACCAGACTCCATTCACTAAAGCTGTAATTTAAGCTCTCCTCTCACCAGACTCCATTCACTAAAGCGCTAATTTAAGCTCTCCTCTCACCAGACTCCATTCACTAAAGCTGTAATTTAAGCTCTCCTCTCACCAGACTCCATTCACTAAAGCTGTAATTTAAGCTCTCCTCTCACCAGACTCCATTCACTAAAGCTGTAATTTAAGCTCTCCTCTCACCAGACTCCATTCACTAAAGCTGTAATTTAAACTCTCCTCTCACCAGACTCCATTCACTAAAGCTGTAATTTAAGCTCTCCTCTCACCAGACTCCATTCACTAAAGCTGTAATTTAAGCTCTCCTCTCACCAGACTCCATTCACTAAAGCTGTAATTTAAGCTCTCCTCTCACCAGACTCCATTCACTAAAGCTGTAATTTAAGCTCTCCTCTCACCAGACTCCATTCACTAAAGCTGTAATTTAAGCTCTCCTCCCACCAGACTCCATTCACTAAAGCTGTAATTTAAGCTCTCCTCTCACCAGACTCCATTCACTAAAGCTGTAATTTAAGCTCTCCTCTCACCAGACTCCATTCACTAAAGCTGTAATTTAAGCTCTCCTCTCACCAGACTCCATTCACTAAAGCTGTAATTTAAGCTCTCCTCCCACCAGACTCCATTCACTAAAGCAGTAATTTAAGCTCTCCTCTCACCAGACTCCATTCACTAAAGCTGTAATTTAAGCTCTCCTCCCACCAGACTCCATTCACTAAAACCCTGAAAAATATTAATGAACCTGCCCTTTAATGAAAACCATGGCATGGATCAGTTTAACTTTTCTGCTGTGCTGCTGAACTGACTCACCTGTTCTCACCTGCTGCTCAAAATATTCTTTTAATATTATTGGTGGAAAGTAACTAAATACTTTAACTTAAGTACTAAATATAGTATTTTTGAACTTCTTTATGTTTATTTGATACTTAAAGTTCCTTTTTCCTTTTTTACGAAACATCTGATATGATGCAGTACTTCATTACTGTACGTAGTACTACACAAAGTATCTGAAATGAGCTCCATGATGATGAAGAATGATGACATTTAAACACTCTTTCCATTCATTAAAACAGAAAAATATTATATTCTATAGTAAAGAAGCCGTTCTGTATGATGGGTTCTTTTCATTTTCATACTTTAGTATGCAGGAATTCTACTTGTAATGGAGTATTTCCACTTCTATTAAAATAAATGTTTACAGTGTAAAGTAGGATATAAGACATCATATCATCAGTGCACTTACCCTCATCTGTCCAACGTGACTTCAAATATTTACATTCAAGTCCAAAAAAACAACAAGAAACCAATAAAATAAACAACAGAAAATATTTTTCATACATTTTTGACCAAAATTAATATAGCTACTAGATCATGGTAGATGTGCTTCTGACATCTAGTGTTATAATAATAATAATAATAGTGAATGTAGTTTATATGGCATACTTCAAAATCATCCATCCAGCTTTACATCAATGGAAAACAATTCTAATAAAGTGTTGAAAAGAAATCACACCCCAAACAATGAGGATAACAAGCAGGATGAATGGAATTATGCATCAATATTAAAAATAATATCCACTGAATGGATGAAGGTTAGAGATGATCAGACTGAGCAGAAGAAGACGAGAGGAGAGAAGAAGAAAAAGAGGAGAAACCAGTGAAACCAGTGAGCTGCTTACCTCTGGTGGTGGTGGAGCAGATTCCTGCACAAACAGGTGGAGAGAGAGAGAGAGAGAGAGGTTCAGACTTTTAACCCTTCCTCTTCACTCGCTCCTCTTCCTCTTTATTTCATCTGAGACTCAACAGCAGTGAAGCTCTTCCTCTGATCACATGACACGTTTCTGCCTCTCTCTCTCTCTGTAGACCTACCTCTCTCTATCTTTCTCTCTCTGTACATAGTCTTTTCCCCCCTCTCTCTCTCTTTCTCTCCACCTCTCCTCTCTCTTTCTTTCTCTCTCTTCTCTCTCTATCTCTCTCTCTATCTTTCTCTTCTCTCTCTCTCTACCAGCAGCATCTGTCTTTCTCTTTTTCTCTGTATAATTTGTTGTTAATGATGCCTAATGATACATGTGTGCATCCAACACACACACACACACACACACACACACACACACACACACACACACACACGGCTGCAGGAAAGGGTGGAGATGATCTGGACCTCCATCCTTCTGTTCACCCCCTTATTTTCCTTTTCTTTTGTTCCTCCTCCTGCAGACAGACAGGTGTCCCTGGAGACAAGGAGCCCCTCATTAAAGAAGCCTCCATCCTTCCTCCATCCTTCCTCCATCCTTCCTCCATCCTTCCTCCTCCTCCTCCTCCCTGCATCCACCCACTCTCTCTCTCTCTCTCTTGCCATCCATCCATACCAAATAGACGAGGGAACCCTGACATCCTTTCATTTTTCTTCTCCCTCTGGTCTCTTCTGTAACTTGATATGAAACCCTGCAGAGCAACCAGCAGAACCACAGCAGCTGATGGAGACCAGAACGATCCAAGCCGAACCAAACCAGACTAAGACAAACTGAAACAAGCCGAACCAAACCAGACTAAGACAAACTGAAACAAGCCGAACCAAACCAGACTAAGACAAACTGAAACAAGCCGAACCAAACCAGACTAAGACAAACTGAAACAAGCCGAACCAAACCAGACTAAGACAAACTGAAACAAGCCGAACCAAACCAGACTAAACCATCTAGAGCTGCAGGATCTCACCAGCTCAGAGGTTAATATAGTGTAAGTATAAAAGTTCAGTTAAAACACTGGTGTGGAAAGTTAAGATGATCACGACTGAAATTAACTCAGCGTGCTGTTAATTATTGATGATAATGAGCGAGCTAATTGAAAGCGTTAACCTCAGAAGAACCACCAGTGAATGATGCAGACTGAGTGTTATTAACCTTAACGGCCTTTAATAAATGAGACAATAACCATTCAGCTCTAATTTCACCTCCATCCATCCTGCAGTCGGCTCTTCACTAAGCTGCATAATTAAATCCATGCAAATTACACAACACGATATTCTGCTGCTGTTTCCCTTTTAGCTTTTCACAGATTTCAATATTTATCATAAACAACACTGAGGACCACAGGAAGTGAACAGCTGACCATATCATGACAAACAGGAAGGGAACAGCTGACCATATCATGACAAACAGGAAGTGAACAGCTGACCATATCATGACAAACAGGAAGGGAACAGCTGACCATATCATGACAAACAGGAAGTGAACAGCTGACCATATCATGACAAACAGGAAGGGAACAGCTGACAGTATGGTGACAAACAGCAAGTGAACAGTTGACCATGTCATGACAAACAGGAAGGGAACAGCTGATAGTATGGTGACAAACAGCAAGTGAACAGCTGACCATATCATGACAAACAGGAAGGGAACAGCTGATAGTATGGTGACAAACAGCAAGTGAACAGCTGACCATATCATGACAAACAGGAAGGGAACAGCTGACCATATCATGACAAACAGGAAGTGAACAGCTGACCATATCATGACAAACAGGAAGGGAACAGCTGACCATATCATGACAAACAGGAAGTGAACAGCTGACCATATCATGACAAACAGGAAGGGAACAGCTGACAGTATGGTGACAAACAGCAAGTGAACAGTTGACCATGTCATGACAAACAGGAAGGGAACAGCTGATAGTATGGTGACAAACAGCAAGTGAACAGCTGACCATATCATGACAAACAGGAAGGGAACAGCTGACCATATCATGACAAACAGGAAGGGAACAGCTGATAGTATTGTGACAAACAGCAAGTGAACAGCTGACCATATCATGACAAACAGGAAGGGAACAGCTGACCATATCATGACAAACAGGAAGGGAACAGCTGACCATATCATGACAAACAGGAAGGGAACAGCTGACCATATCATGACAAACAGGAAGGGAACAGGTGACCATGTCGTGACAAACAGGAAGTGAACAGCAGATAGTATCGTGACGAACAGGAAGTGAACAGCTGACCCTATCCTGACAAACAGGAAGTGAATAGCTGATTATATCGTGATACAGGGGACAAGCTGATTGGAGGACATCAAAGTGGACTTGAGCGCCGTCACATGACCCTCAGCAGCTCCGTTAGCCATCCAGCTTTCAGTTCGACAGCGGCTCCTTTAATCCCGTTGAGCGTCTGCAGCGTCTTCGCTCTCAAACAGGAAATCCTCTCCGGCTGGACGGCGTTTCAGAGGCTTTATGAAACAATAGCAGGACACTTTTAATCTGTCCTTCATAATTATGTTTCCTCAGAGGGAAACAGACTGATGGAGTCTTAGGAGGAAAAGCAGTTTAAACCAGAGCTTATGATTTATTTCTGTAGTTTTTCCAATGAGCAGCACGTTTACTCAGGCACTGTGCTCTTCACTTGTACATGAGTGTTTTGAGTTGCTTTTTACTACACAGTAAGTACTTTTTGCACATTGCATTTGTTTTTTATTGTCTCATTGCTACTATTTTCCTCCTGTGAGGACAGAAATGTCCAGAGTCCAAATGTCCAAAGAGGAGGTGAAAAAGACCAGAGGAGGAGGACGAGGACACCATCTATCAGCCACCACCAGACTCACCTGACCGACGAACTAGAGCTGCTCTTCTGGAGCTTTCTGCTGTTTGTCTGTTAAATATCTGGACTGTAGCAGTCAGTAGAGCTGACGAAGACGACGACGATGAGAAACATCTTCACCAAACTTCAAACAGTCCAGTTAAACACCATCATAAATGCCTCGCCAGCAGTGCTGCCGTGGTGCTTTCAGGGGCAGATTTATGATGCTGCTCATCTTATTTTTTTTTAATATCTCCCTCTTGCTCTTCACTCTGTTTTTGTCTCTGTTGAACTAACGTTCATGTGTGCATTTTATATTTCAGCTGGAGAAAATTAAAGCGCTCTGCATTAATATAAACGCCCGACAGCTTCCTTTATTGTTGTAATCATTGTTATGGTGGTCATTAAACGCACCTCGCTGCTCTATTCTGCCAGTTTCTAAAAGTCCTGCAGGCTGAACGTTGTGACCGACTGTTCTTTAACAACGCCAGAATGTTCTGTTTAAAAACAGCATCTTTTGACATGATGTATATACACGTACGTATATATACATACGTACGTGTATATACGTACGTGTATATATATACACGTACGTATATATACGTATATATATATATATATATATACATATATATATATATATATATATATGTATATATATATATATATAAGATTATATTGAATATTATATATGATGTTGTCAGACAGTGGAGACGGCTCCATCAGCAGCATCGAAGTCCCGTCTTAAAACTTTCTTTTATAGGACAGCGATGATGAATATTTAATGTTTCTCACAGCATCTCTCCCATTTTATATATTTTGTTATGTAATTTTTATCCTCAGGTGTTTTTGTGTTTTTCTGCTTCATTGTTGTGTTTTTTTATCAGTGTGTGAACAGTGGTGATCGACACACGTGTGTATATTTAGCGCAGTGTGCCCATGTTAGACTAGATGTTACAACACAATAAGAGGCATATCACATTACACACTCATAACATCAGACAATCCTCAGGACCAGTTGCTAGGCAACCAGGGGGGTTTCTAAGAGCACTGGTATCTCCTCTGCGGGGGGGGGGGGGGGGGGGCACTGATGTTGTGTTTAGTCCTGATGAAGATGGTTATGTAACAACAGACGTCTCTATAAATATTCCTGATTCAAACATCGGAGCCAAATCCTGCTAACAGAGAGAGTCAATAACAGAGAGTAAATAGAATAGAGAGTCAATAACAGAGAGAGTCAATAACAGACAGAGTCAATAACAGAAAGTTAATAACAGAGAGTAAATAGAATAGAGAGTCAATAACAGAGAGAGTCAATAACAGACAGAGTCAATAACAGAAAGTTAATAACAGAGAGTAAATAGAATAGAGAGTCAATAACAAAGAGAGTCAATAACAGACAGAGTCAATAACAGAAAGTTAATAACAGAGAGTAAATAGAATAGAGAGTCAATAACAAAGAGAGTCAATAACAGACAGAGTCAATATAAGAGAGAGTCAATAGCAAAGAGAGTCAATAACAGAGAGAGTCAATATAAGAGAGAGTCAATAACAGAAAGTTAATAACAGACAGTCAATAAAAGAGAGAGTCAATAAAAAAGAGTCAGTAACAGAGAGTCAGTAACATAGAGAGTCAATAACAGAAAGTTAATAACAGAGAGTCAAAAGAGAGAGTCAATAACAAAGAGTCAATAACAGAGAGTCAATAACAGAGAGTAAATAGAATAGAGAGTCAATAACAAAGAGAGTCAATAACAGAGAGAGTCAATAACAGAAAGTTAATAACAGACAGTCAATAAAAGAGAGAGTCAATAAAAAAGAGTCAATAACAGAGAGTCAGTAACTTTGAGAGTCAGTAACAGAAAGTTAATAACAGAGAGTCAAAAGAGAGAGTCAATAACAAAGAGTCAATAACAGAGAGTCAGTAACTTAGAGAGTCAATAACAGAAAGTTAATAACAGAGAGTCAAAAGAGAGAGTCAATAACAAAGAGTCAATAACAGAGAGTCAATAACAGTGAGAGTCAATAACAGAAAGTTAATAACAGAGAGTCAATAAAAGAGAGAGTCAATAACAGAGAATCGATGACAGTGAGAAACAATAACAGAGAGAGTCATTAACAGGGCAGCATGTAGTTCCTACCAGTTTATATTTTGTGGCATTGTCCCTTTACTTTCTTATGTAACTCCACACTGCTGCAGAAGAAGAACAGCAGCTGAGGCTCATCAATATTTAAAGGTACTCAGTAAAAACCTGGAGGGTTGGAGGTTCATGAAGCAGCTGAGTTCATTTAGTGTCTGAAAGTTTGTGCATGGGAGGCACGGTGGTGTAGTAGTTAGCACTGTCTCTTCACAGCAAGAAGGTAGTAGGTTTGATTCCCGGCCCGGGGCCTTTCTGTGTGGAGTTTGCATGTTCTCCTCATGTCTGTGTGGGTTCTCTCTGGTACTCCGGCTTCCTCCCACCATCCAAAAACATGCATGGGGATTAGGTTAACTGGTTAATTTAAATTGACCGTAGGTGTGAATGTGAGTGGTAGAAAATGGATGGAAGTTTGAGCATCGCTGCCTCCTGCTGACTGACACAAACATCTGCAGCTCTGAGGACAGAAAACATTTCTCTTTTTATTTCATTAGTGGAAACAACACTATAAAACTCTAAATAGTGTTACAGCTGGAAAATCATCACTTTTTCATGTTGGCATTTTACAAAGATTTGGGGATTTTTTTTGTGCATCACTTAGAAGTCAGTAAAAAGTATAATATCTACTCTGAGCTGGAGGGAAGGAGTAGAAAAGACTTAACTTTAGAAAGTAGCAGGAAGTGGAAATACTTCAAGTATCTCAAAATTGTACCTTAAAGCAGTACTTGACTAAATGTACTTAGTTACTGGGCAGCCATTAGAGACAATCACAGCATCACTTTTTTTCAGTTGCCAAGAAAAATATATTTAACAAAATTCTCATACACAAAGAGATGACTGGTTTCCTGACAGCTGTGTATTTCTTTATGCTTTAAATATGATTATTCTTCATTATTTTTTTAAAGTGAAGTAAAAGTTGCACCAAAAAGGATAAAAATCGTGGTTTATTTTAAAATCACATCTCACCAAATTTAAAGTAAACTGAAATGTTTTATTGGTATTTATTGGTGTTTTTATTCTAAAGATTAAAATGAAGGTTTACAAATCACTTTAGATCCAGAATTAAAATTATCTGACAGTTCTGAACCTGTTAAAAAAAACACCAAGTCATTTAAAAGAGCTTTAATAGTGAAAAAAATACTTTAAAAAAACACATTGAAAGCACACACATCACCCTGCTGTCACCACATGCACTCGTGCACCGTGGTGGCGTGAACGGCAGCCAGGTGCGTGCCGCTGCAGGTGAGTGCCGCTGCAGGTGAGTGCTGCACAGCAGCCTGCAGGTGGGAGGAGCCTCGGTCCACCGCCATGATGGAGGCCTCTGTACCTGCAGGCTCCTCCTCAGGCTGGGTCGAACCGTCCGAGCTTCAGGACGCTTCGCCGTCTGTACGTCTCGATCTGTCGCCAGGAGGCCGGGGTCGGTGTCCAGGATGAGCCGTCCGAGTCGCCTGGATTAATAAGATACCAGACCATAAATACCGTGAAGTAATAATGATAATAATCATAATCTTTAATATTCATCAGGTATGTATATCTAAAATAAAAGATATCTTAGTACTTAAAAATGCTTTTAGATATTAGGTTTTCTTTTTAATTTTGCTGCCCTTTAAGTCTAAAGTCTGCAGAGCGACTGAGCCAGAAAGTCCCATTTTCCAAATGTTTAATGTAGTGAGTCATAAAGGTAGTCTGTCTCACTCCTGTCAACAAAATAGACACATTCAAAAAGTTCACTGCCAAATGTCATTTAGAAAACTGGTCATTTAAAAGGTTATCTACTCCTGTGAAACCACCTTGAATTTAAAGGACTCAGCAAAGGCGTCAGTAACAAAGAAAATAGTCCCTCGCCAGTTCGGCGTAGGGTTACATAGATAAGGGCCGAGAGTAAACAGTTGCTCTGGAGCAGGTTGGCAGCAACATCCGCTTGATCCAACCTGTGAGCTGATGGAGGGAGAGGCCTTAAAAGAGGAGATTCTTAAAGGGAGTTCAGCTGGGTGAGTTAGCAGTTCAACACAGACAGGAAGTGCAGCTCAGCAGTCACAAATCAAATCTGCTGTCTCACATTAAAGACATGTAAACAAAAAGCAGCCGCCCAGCGGAGGGAGGAGGGATTCTCAAAGGAGCAGCTGAGCTCGTGCCAGACGTCGTTCAAAAATCTGTCACTTTAAAGACCTGCCTGGTTGTGTTTGAGGACAGAGCGCTTTAAATGACCCAGTAAGTTCACCGCCCGCTAATAAAACAGTCACGCTTAAATTCGGCTCGCAGCTCCACAGACATAAACACAGCTAGCCGGTGGTGTGGCTCACCTCCGCCCTCACTCCTTGGCTTTCTTCTCGCTGTTGTGCAGCTTCTCCACTATCTTGCGCTCATGTCCGGACGGGTTGTGTCTGTTGGTGTTCTCACTGGCCTCCTTCTTGGTCCTGCCTTTCCGGGCTGAGCCCTCTGCGTTTGACGAACAGTTCAACTTTTACAAACAAATATCTAAACAAAATACACACCAAAAAAACACACCTTTGAGGAGAGCGGAGCTGTCTCACCTGTGTACTTATCGGTCAGGTTATAGTAGTCATATTGATCGTAGTACTCATCCTCAAAGCTGGAGGGCTTCATGTTTTTCACGTCGACGTGGCTCATTTTGTTCCCGTGAGTCCAGAAACAAATAAAGTTTTTTTTTCTTCAATCAGGAACTTTTTTTCTCCTCTGAGGCAGAAAAACAAGATGTTTCCTCCAGCGGTCTGCAGCTGCTTTATAGAACACTGCAGCTCCTCCTCCTCCTCCTCCTCCTCTTTACTCCTCCTCCTCTTTACTCCTCCTCCTCTCTCCTCTTTACTCCTCTCTCCTCTTTCCTCCTCCTCCTCTCTCCTCTTTACTCCTCCTCCTCTCTCCTCTTTACTCCTCTCTCCTCTTTCCTCCTCCTCCTCTCTCCTCTTTACTCCTCCTCCTCTCTCCTCTTTACTCCTCTCTCCTCTTTCCTCCTCCTCCTCTCTCCTCTTTACTCCTCCTCCTCTCTCCTCTTTACTCCTCTCTCCTCTTTACTCCTCTCTCCTCTTTCCTCCTCCTCCTCTCTCCTCTTTACTCCTCTCTCCTCTTTCCTCCTCCTCCTCTCTCCTCTTTACTCCTCCTCCTCTCTCCTCTTTACTCCTCCTCCTCCTTCTCTTTACTCCTCCTCCTCTTTCCTCCTTCTCCTCTCTCCTCCTCCTCCTGCTCTCCTCTCTCCTCCTCCTCCTCCTCTCTCTTCCTGCTCTCCTCCTCCTCCTGCTCCTCCTCCTGCTCTCCTCTCTCCTCCTCCTCCTCCTCTCTCTTCCTGCTCTCCTCCTCCTCTCTCTTCCTGCTCTCCTCCTCCTGCTCTCCTCTCTCCTCCTCCTCCTCTCTCTTCCTGCTCTCCTCCTCCTCCTGCTCCTCCTCCTGCTCTCCTCTCTCCTCCTCCTCCTGCTCCTCCTCCTCACACAGACAGTATGCTGAAATGTTGCATCATTTTGTTTCACTGTTGTAGATTTTCAAAACAAAAACTTGGCATCAAGCGTCAGATCACAGTAAGTATGTAAGTATGTACACAGAGAGAGAGATTATATGTCATATATATATATATACACATATATATCTGAGGAAGAACTGCTTTAATATTAATTTGTTTTGTTGTTGTCCAATATAAAGAAATGTGTGTGTATGTGTATATATATATATATGTATGTGTATATATATATATATATATATATATATATATATATATATATACATCTGTGTACAGAAAATCTGCTTATAAAAAAAGCTAAAATATGTAAATTCACCCAGAAGAATTGGAATTGGACCCTGTGCTGTGAGCTTTTGTTTTTGGATGGAGTGTGGTGGAGCGTTCGACCTTCATCAGCAGCTGCTCTCTTCTCACGTCTGCAGCCTCGACCTCATTCAGACCACATGACCTGGAAAAGTGAGCGTCCTATCTGGAAAACACAGCGTGACATTTTATTCCAAAACAAACTTTGGACTGAACTTATCAGAGAGGAAAAGTAGCACAGGTCTGAAAGATCTGAACATGTTAATACTTCACCTGAGATTACTGCAGATACTTAACCCTAATAATGATAATAATAATAACAATAAAGGTCTGATCTGTGTTTTTCTCTCTGCAAACAAGAAGAAAACTAAGAAGGAAGAATAAAAACTCTGCAGTTTGTGTTCAGACTCTGTTCGTTCAAAGATAGTTCAAGTGAACTTGTCTCTTTTTCTTTTAAATAAAATAAAAATCATTCTGTTTCCATCTTTGTTGAGTTCATTTAAAGATGCCTTTAAATCTGCTCAGATCAGATAAACCTTTATTAATCCAAGTTTACAGCTTCACAGCAGAAAAGAGTGACAGAACCGTGCAAAGAGAATATAGAAATAAAAACAAATAAAAGTCAAGAAAGATAACTGTAAAAATCAAGTAAATAAACCAAAAGTGAAACAAAGCCACTGTAAAATATATAACAATATCAAACAAACATCAGATGATTTTGCTTTTATCTTTAGTTAGTTTCGTTTCTTCTGATTTACAGACAAATAAATGTGAAACTTTATGATTATAATGTGATTCGAGAGTTAATGAGCAGAAAAGAGGACAAATGTTGTTTACGCTACATCAGAGGACGTAAACAAACGTTGTTTCTAAGAGAGCAGAAGGAAAAACCAGGTCATGAAGTGAGTTTAAGCTCCTCACATCATCGTAGTGAATGGTGAAGACCGTCACTTCCTGTTTCATGTGATCATAAATAAATAAACACAGAAAGCAGTTTAGGTCAGTTAAAGAGTGAAAAGACACTTAAAGAGGCTTCAAGCCCTTCAAATGACGTCATCACGTGTAACACACTCATTTTTAAGAGATGATTTGTAAAGAAACTTAAAGGACATTTATGACTTCATGAGTTTATTATTTACTAATTAAAGCAGTTCACTCGTTAACATGTGAGGAACGAAGAGAAGGACATAGAAATAATTTACTCTATGTTCTTCCTCCTCCTCTCTTCTCTGTGGGCTGTTGAACCCTCAGTTCTGTCTGCAGGAGCTCTGAACTTCAAACATTCAGACATCTTAACCTGCATCTAAACAGGCCAATCAATTCTGTCGTGTGTCTGTTTCCTGTATGCATGTCATTTTATGAGCAGATAATAAACATCTGGACTGATGTTCAGCCTCAGGGCACGGCACCACAGCACACATTAATCATTAATTCACAGGCCGTTTATCTGCTGACACGGTTTGTTTGTGACATCCAGCTCAGGCCAAAGTTCCTTCAACACATGTAAAACATGAAAGAGCAGAATCAACTTTGACTTTGGTCTACGAGCTCATCTGTGTCACTCAGGTAGGAAAGGACATAAAGGCTGTCAGGTATCAGTTGGAGTGGGTGGAGGAACTATTCTGCTGTAAAAGTACTCCTTCAAAATACAACGAAAATAGTCAAGTATTATATCTGCACATTTCATTTGAAATTTATAAAATATGAAACTTTAATTCAACAATTTATCTGTTTATACAAGAAATTACAGGTTGAGAGGGAACGTTTAATGACTCAACATGTAAGCCGTGTTTACCACATTGTAGAAATACTCTGTTCCAGGCAAAAGTCCTGCAGAATATTAAGTCAAAGTTAAATATCAGTACAACTTTTTGTGCAGAATATGTTATTTTATATTGATCTAATTATTGGTGCATTATTGTGTTCATCACTTCAATGCTGTAGCTGGTAAAGATGGAGCTCATTTTAATGACTTTATATTCTGCTGCTAGTTTTATCTGTAATAATGTGCAATAAAACAGGGTGAATGCAGCAACTCTCTCATACTGTGCAATAATTTACTCATGTGCAACATCACTGTTTTTCACTCTCAACATGTGCAATAATGTTCTTCATTAGTCTGCTGCTTATTTCGACACTGCTACTTACAGGATATAAATTACTTATAAGTTATAGATGTAGCACAGTAAAACGTGCATTAATCTACTCTGAGGTGTGGTGGAGGAGAGGTAGAATATACCAGAAAATGGAAATAACTTGAGGGAAGTACAAGTATCTCATACTTGCACTACCAATCTTCACCCACTGTAGTGAAACCTGCAGTTCAGACCTCCGTCCAGCTGGCGGCGGCGCGTGTAGCTAGTTAGCCAATAGCCACCATACAGAAGGAGACGCTAATGTGCGCATTTAGCAGTTAGCAGCTAGCAAATCGACAATAAATAAACAGAAAACTAACACGGTAAGTAGTGCACATGCTGTGTGCGGAAACACATGAAGTATATCGTGTATTTTAACTGGTCGTTGTGTAAATACACACAGCTAATGTTTGCATCGCATGAGAACACAAAGCTGCAGTTTAGCGATCCGGCTAATATTAGCGTAACCTCTTGCTAACCCAGTGAGCTAATGGCTAGCCATAAAGCAGTCACGGCGGTGCCAGACACGCTTAGTTTCATGATTGAAAGGTAACGTTAGCATTTAAGCTTTGCTAAATCAGTACAACAAATTTATAACGCATTTTCCTGTTGTCTGAGCTAAAATGATAGTCGCTTTAGCATCATTGGGAGCCGTTTCTCTCAACAATCAAAGTTTACGCCGAACTCAATTCAGATATCCGTCAATTCTGACATGTCTTGTCATTCAGAAGGCACAAAAACCTATTAGAACATTATTGCTAAATATCAGGATAATCATGATAACCCACTATTTTATTCGGCATTCATTCAATGTACAGTTGTAATGGATAAAAGATAACTGTTAAAATTATAACAGATGCCTCCAGTCATTGGTCCATCACCAACTCTACTCTGTATCTTTAAAATGACAGATTTCTTCATGGAGTATTGTGTGTTTCAGCATTGTTCTGACAAGACTCTTATCTGAATATCAGAACCTTGACGGTAACGCTGCTGACATGTCATCTGATACCTTGATAACGGCTTCTCACGGAACTCCATCAGTGAAAACCGAACTCTATTCAGAAATCTGCAAATTCAAAAGTGTCGCTAGGTCGTTATTCAGGAGATAAATATACGAGTACAACATCAACAAAACCGGTAGCTTGGAGCTACTTTATTATTCGGCTTTCATCCATTTTACTACAGTAACATTTATAACAGGTGTTCTGGTCCTTCCAGTCGTTGGTCAACACAAGCCGGTCCTGTAAAATGAAAGTTTTCCTAATGGGGTTTTGTATGTATCAATGTCGCTCTAACATGACTGTCTGCTAAAACCTTGAAGGTACAGACATGTCAGCCGATACCAAGATAGCCGAGCTGCTCACGGAGCTCCATCAGCTCATCAAACAGACCCAGGTGAGTTCAATTTTTGCTCTATTCTGCACCATTTATACCTTTCTGAATGGTGATTATATTTCCCTTCATCAGAATCATCACCGTGTCTCTGTTTTCAGGAGGAAAGGTCACGAAGTGAACATAATCTGCTCAACATTCAGAAAACACATGAGAGGATGCAGACGGAAAACAAAAGTCAGTCACAAACACACAGATTTTAGCTGTTCCAGCTGGTTGTTAGCTGCTCTTCTATGAGTCCAGGATCCACTCAAACATTTAGTCTGTTTCCTGTGTCTCTGTCAGCTTCTCCATACTACCGGACCAAGCTGAGAGGACTGTACACCACGGCCAAAGCAGACGCTGAGGCAGAGTGCAGGTGAGCTACTGGAGCCGATCAGGAGGTCCTGATGGAGAAATGAACTGACAGCTTTTATTTATGCAGCTCACTGTGCTGCTGTATCTGCCAACATGGTTCATAAAAGAGTTTTCTGCCTCAAAATGTTTCAGAACATAACAGCTGTTTTAATTAGAATCGATCTTTGTTGTCATTTACAATGAAAGGCAGTTTAGCAGCTCTTCAATTTTGCAGCAATGAAACGCATAAAATAGACATTAAACAACAATAAAAGATGGAATAAAATAAGCAACGCAGAGAGATAAAAATTGGATGTTGTATAGTTTTATGGTTATTACAGGATCTGTGAATGTGATACTACGCTGTTTTTATGTGTAAATTACAGACGTGATGTGTCGTTATGTCAGTATCGCCAACAATAGCTAGCTTACAAAGCACTGTCACTTAATACTGACCTCCATTCAGAAATCTGTCAATTCAGAGATATTGTTTCCTTGTTATTTAGGAGACACACAATCCTGGTCGATTTTTAACCAAACCTGGTAGCTTGGATTTACTTTGTTATTCAGCTTTCATTCTGCTGTTTTAATAGTGTTAAAGTTGATGACCGTTGTTCTGGTCCTGCTGACCTCTGCCACTTTTTGGTCGATCATATGCCAAGCCTTTAAAACAACAGATTTCTTAATGGGGTTTTGTATGTAACACTAGCTAGCGTGGGGTGAACCCGGTAAGTTTCTGACCTGTTAACGTCATTCCCGTCTCTGATTTCAGAGGAAACTGGAACACAGCTTTAGAGTCGCTCCTTCGTTCACTCCTGTCTTTTACTTTTGCAGCATCCTGCGTCACGCTCTCGACAAAATCGCAGAGATCAAGTCGTTGTTGGAGGAGAGGAGGATAGGTGAGTGAGTGATGAAGAGTTCGGCTCTTTAAGGTCTGTGAAGCCATCTCACTGAGGATGTTTTTAATTGATTTATTTTGCAGCTGCCAAGATGGCGGGAGTTTACAGCGACAGTGACCCTCCCAGGAAGACAATGAGGCGAGGCGTCCTGATGACGCTGCTCCAGCAGTCGGCCATGACACTTCCTCTGTGGATCGGCAAGCCAGGAGAGAGGTCTGCCTTCAGCCTGCTGACACAAAATGATTATTAATCTCAATCTAACACATCATTCAGGGGGAAATTTTACTAAATTCAAGCTACGTGTTGCTTCATAAAGCTGGAGTCCACCTGGTCCAGGTGTCTGGACGGTTTACAGAAACTAGTTAATGTGACAAGAAAAGCTCTGAACAGAAGCACAGAAATAGACCAAAAATTAACAAAAAGACAAGGACACTAAATTCAGAAATTAAGTCAAACAGGTAGAAATAAAAAGAGAAAGATCATAAAATATTTTCTATAAAACTAAAACTAGAACTAATGTAAGAGCAAGAAGAAGAGACGAAAAAGCCAAATGTCTCTTGTTTTTATTTTTATTGTGAAGCACGTTCAGCCATTTAATATAGCAATATTATAAAATAGTAATAGTATCACACTATAATATAAGAATAAAATAGAGTATTAAAAATAATACAGTACACGACAGGTGTAATGTGTAGTTTAATATATAACAGAATAAATCAACATATGTAGTCACCTAGTTTATTTTTTTGAATCCATCCTGGTGACCAATAGTAGTACCTGCTGCAATAACAAAGTACTTGTGTGTACCAGCCCCCCCCCTCTGTGTGGCGCCACGCCGGCCAGCAGCGACTACGTGGCAAAGCAGGGCGACAAGGTGGCTGCAAGGGTGAAGGCCGTGGACGGAGACGAGCAGTGGATCCTGGCTGAGGTGGTCAGCTACAACCATTCTACCAACAAGTGAGGAAGTATTCACTCTGTGGTAGTACCACACATATATATATTTATATATACAGAGGAAGTATTCACTCTGCGGTAGAACCACACATATATATATATATATATTTATATGTATATATACAGAGGAAGTATTCACTCTGTGGTAATACCACACATATATATATATTTATATATACAGAGGAAGTATTCACTCTGTGGTAGAACCACACATATATATATATTTATATGTATATATACAGAGGAAGTATTCACTCTGTGGTAGTACCACACATATATATATTTGTATTTATATATACAGAGGAAGTATTCACTCTGTGGTAGTACCACACATATATTTATGTTTATATATACATAGGAAGTATTCACTCTGTGGTAGTACCACACATATATATATTTATGTTTATATATACATAGGAAGTATTCACTCTATGGTAGTACCACACATATATATATTTATATTTATATATACATAGGAAGTATTCACTCTGTGGTAGTACCACACATATATATATTTATATTTATATATACATAGGAAGTATTCACTCTATGGTAGTACCACACATATATATATTTATATTTATATATACATAGGAAGTATTCACTCTATGGTAGTACCACACATATATATATATATTTATGTTTATATATACATAGGAAGTATTCACTCTGTGGTAGTACCACACATATATATATTTATATATACATAGGAAGTATTCACTCTGTGGTAGTACCACACATATATATATTTATATTTATATATACAGAGGAAGTATTCACTCTGTGGTAGTACCACACATATATATATTTATATTTATATATACAGAGGAAGTATTCACTCTGTGGTAGTACCACACATATATATATTTATATATATAGTGGAAGTATTCACTCTGTGGTAGTACCACACATATATGTATTTATATTTATATATACAGAGGAAGTATTCACTCTGTGGTAGTACCACACATATATATATTTATATATACAGTGGAAGTATTCACTCTGTGGTAGTACCACACATATATATATTTATATTTATATATACAGAGGAAGTATTCACTCTGTGGTAGTACCACACATATATATATATTTATATTTATATATACATAGGAAGTATTCACTCTGTGGTAGTACCACACATATATATATATATTTATGTTTATATATACATAGGAAGTATTCACTCTGTGGTAGTACCACACATATATATATATATATTTATATATACATAGGAAGTATTCACTCTGTGGTAGTACCACACATATATATATTTATATTTATATATACAGAGGAAGTATTCACTCTGTGGTAGTACCACACATATATATATATTTATATTTATATATACAGAGGAAGTATTCACTCTGTGGTAGTACCACACATATATATATTTATATTTATATATACAGAGGAAGTATTCACTCTGTGGTAGTACCACACATATATATATTTATATATACAGTGGAAGTATTCACTCTGTGGTAGTACCACACATATATATATTTATATTTATATATACAGAGGAAGTATTCACTCTGTGGTAGTACCACACATATATATATTTATATATACAGTGGAAGTATTCACTCTGTGGTAGTACCACACATACAGTCATGGAAAAAATTATTAGACCACCCTTGTTTTCTTCAATTTCTTGTTCATTCTAATATCTGGTACCACTAAACGTATAATACAATGAACACAACAAAAAATGCAGCTGGTCACATAATACTTTATGTCCTATTTGACATTCTTAAGCTTAACTGATTCCCAGGGTATATAAGAGGCCATTTCATGTCACAAGCAGCACTGCACATGCAAAGGCCTAGAGTGGTTTCCTGCTTACATTCAAGCCGTAGCACAACTCAGAAGTTGTCAGCTCTCACATAATGCCTAAAACAAAAGAATTATGTGAAGCAACAAAGGCAGCCATCTTGGCACTGCTGGAAATTGGCATGAGTGAGAGACAGGTAGCGAAAAAACTGAAGATCTCCAAGACAGCCGTTCATTCCAACAAAAAAAAACAAGCTGAACATGGCACTACCAAATTGCTACCTGGCCGTGGCAGGAAACGTCTTTCTACCCCACGAGATGACCGTGCACTCATCCGTTCCTGTGTCAGGAATCGTCGTCAGACCTCCAGGGACCTTAAAAATGAGTGGGCACTGTCGAGAAATGTGACTTGCTCGGCAAGGACAGTTCGAAACCGACTTGTTGAAGCTGGTTTGAAGTCACACAGAGCACGCAAGAAGCCCTTCATCAATGAAAGGCAGAGGAAGGCCCGGTTACTCTTTGCTCGAGACCACAAGGATTGGACTGTTGATGATTGGGCTAAGATTCTCTTCAGTGATGACTCCAATTTTGAATTGATGCCCACTCCAGCCAACTTACTGGTTAGGAGGAAGCCTGGAGAAGCTTACAACCCAGACTGTCTTGCCCCTACAGTGAAACATGGGGGTGGATCAGTCATGATCTGGGGTTGTTTCAGTCTGAGTGGAACAGGGCAAATGCAATTGTGTGAAGGACGAATGAACCAGGTCAAGTACAGGACTACCCTTGAAAACAGTCTTCTTCCATCAGCTGGAAAACTCTTTCCTGCCTCGAATGACTGGATTTTCCAACAAGACAATGCCCCTTGCCACACGGCAAGGTCAGTTAAAGCTTGGATGGAGAACCACAACATTCGCACCATGCCTTGGCCTGCTCAATCACCAGATCTTAATCCAATTGAAAACCTGTGGAAAATCATCAAACTCAAAATGGAGAACCACAAGCCCAAAAACAAAGAAAATTTGTTTGAATTTGTCCAACAGGAATGGGCTGCTGTGACAGCAGAACAATGTCAGAAGCTGGTGGAGAGCATGCCAAGACGCATGGCTGCAGTCATCAAAAACAATGGTTATGCAATCAAGTATTAACTCTTGTGTGTATCATGTGTTTAAAGCAAACAGAAAAGAAAACATGGAATGCTTAAAAGTAGTGTTTTTGGCGGTACAATGCCATAGCTATTGATGGAAGTATTTAAGTAATTTTGGTTATTATCAAGAAAATCACGGAAAATGAATAATCCTTAGTTCTTAAATTAAACTCTCATGAGCTATTTTTGTTGTTATCATTATAATTGTCCAAACAAATGTACCTTTAGTTGAGCCAGGCATTAAAATGAACAAGAAATTGAAGAAAACAAGGGTGGTCTAATAATTTTTTCCATGACTGTATATATATTTATATTTATATATACAGAGGAAGTATTCACTCTGTGGTAGTACCACACATATATATATTTATATATACAGAGGAAGTATTCACTCTGTGGTCGTACCACACATATATATTTATATTTATATATACAGAGGAAGTATTCACTCTGTGGTAGTACCACACATATATATATATTTATATTTATATATACAGAGGAAGTATTCACTCTGTGGTAGTACCACACATATATATATTTATATATACAGAGGAAGTATTCACTCTGTGGTAGTACCACACATATATATATTTATGTTTATATATACAGAGGAAGTATTCACTCTGTGGTAGTACCACACATATATATATTTATATTTATATATACAGAGGAAGTATTCACTCTGTGGTCGTACCACACATATATATTTATATTTATATATACAGAGGAAGTATTCACTCTGTGGTAGTACCACACATATATATATATTTATGTTTATATATACAGAGGAAGTATTCACTCTGTGGTCGTACCACACATATATATATTTATATATACAGAGGAAGTATTCACTCTGTGGTCGTACCACACATATATATATTTATGTTTATATATACAGAGGAAGTATTCACTCTGTGGTCGTACCACACATATATATATTTATATTTATATATACAGAGGAAGTATTCACTCTGTGGTCGTACCACACATACAGTTGTGGTCAAAAGTTTACATACTCTTGTAAAGAACATAATGTCATGGCTCTCTTGAGTTTCCAGTTATTTCTCCAACTCTGCTTTTTCTCTGATAGAGTGATTGGAACAGATACTACTTGGTCACTAAAAACATTCATGAAGGTTCTTTTATGACTTAATATGGGTCAACTGAAAATGTGACCATACAGCTATTACTCTGCTAATTGAACCTTCACACTCTGCTCTTACTGGTGCAATGTGCAATCAATGAAGTTTGACCACCAGGCTGCTCACATTCAGCCATGAAACCTCCAACACTAAACTGGACAGTGTTTCACTTTCATTGTCCAACCCCTGTATATATTTAAGAGTTGTTGAGGCTGTCCTCACCTGTCTGTCTCTGCAGGTATGAAGTGGACGACATCGATGAAGAGGGCAAAGAGTGAGTTCTCTGTCTCATGTGTTTCTGTTATTTTTGTGTTCTTCATCTCTTTCTTTTCTTTATTTTCTCCTCACTTTTTGGATAGTTGCTGGTTTGTTCAGTTTTTATCCTCAGAAAATGTTGCTTAAAATATTTACAGAAAGCTAAAAAACATCCTCTGTGTTGCTGTCACGTTCTCAGTCATTTTTACAACAAATATTCTAAATTTTGATGTTCACGTTTGAATATAAAAAAAATGATATTTTAATATGAACACTGAACACACCGTATGACAGGAGTCACACTATTTTGTTTTTATGAATAGAAAATGAAATGTGATGTTGGGTAAAACTGAACCAGGATTAATTCCCTGTCAGAGAGACGCCATGTTTATTTATTTCTTATAAATGAGGTAAATGCAACAGTGAGGAGCAGGACTTGAGGTGATCTCCCTCCATCCTGCTGCCTCCTTATTTAGGTTTTTGCAGTGAAATGCCCTCAAAATGGCCCACAGTCTACAGCAAATATCCAAATGTGTCATATTTAGTGGATCGTGGAACTGAATAAAGCAGCGTCTTCAACGCAGCGTGTCTCTGAGGGGCTGCTAGCTGAGCTACCACTCACTTTAGCTCAGCTTGTTTCTCTGATAACTTCACATCCACATGTTTAGGATGTTTTTACTAGAAGCTGAATTTTCCTCAGAGGTCTCCTCCTTAATGAAACAAATGAACCTGATGATTAAAACACAAAAAATACTGAATAAAGCAGGTTCTTGTTAAAAATCAGTGTTTGCCAAATGAAGTTCAGCAGACACCAGTGCTACCTGCCGCCAATGTTAGCTCAGCTTGTTCCTCTCATAACTTCTCTAAAAATCCTTCATCTGGTTCAAATACAGTTAAAAACCACCAAGATAGGAAAATGTTGACTTAAGAGTTAAGAATTTATGTTGGTTGATAAGTTGATTTCTTGGGTTTGTTGGACATCCTCTTAGAAATATATCTATGTATAAGGTTCATCAAAGACAGGAGATTTTAAATATGAGTGATAACTTTCTGTTGTTTCTCAGGAGACACACTCTGAGCAGACGGAGGATCATCCCTCTGCCTCAGTGGAAGGCCAACCCAGAAACAGACCCAGAAGCTCTGTTCAGCAAAGACCAGCTGGTGCTGGCCCTGTACCCCCAGACCACCTGCTTCTACCGGGCCCTGATCCACGCCCCCCCACACAGGGTGAGACTCATACTGTATATGGTCCCAGTATGCTGCAATATATGGCCTCGATACTCTGAAATATATAGTCTAAATACTCAGAAATACACTTGTTATATCACTGATCTCCAGTCTGTCTGTAGTGTAATCCTGGAGAGCAGACGGGTATTAAATCTGTGGACAGAAGAAACTCCAAACTCTCATCCTCTGGTTTTTGTTGTTTGCTGTTATTTGGCTGACTAAAGCTACTAAAGCTGCTCACTGACCTCAGCCTGTTTGCTCGCAGCCTCAGGACGACTACTCCGTGCTGTTCGAGGACACGTCGTATGCCGACGGTTACTCGCCGCCGCTCAACGTGGCTCAGCGGTACGTGGTCGCCTGCAAAGAGAACAAGAAGAAGTGACGGACGGCTGGACGTCTTGTATTATCACCTGACTATCTGACGCTCTGGTGTCTGTGTGTGAAACCTCTGGAGCAGGTTGTGGTGCTGGACTGATGGAGGAAGGTGATAATCAGTCAAAACATTTTTAATACTTAAGATGAGACGTTCAGGATCACTGGGGACAACTGAAATTACCTACAGACAGCTGAGAGTGCCACATGTGAACCACACACACTGAATCTAAGCAGCAAAATAAGGAATTAAGAAACTCCATTTGGACACTAAAATGCTGCTGATTTTTGGAGCTGTTGGTGTACTCTGCTTCCCACAATGCACTGCACAGAGGAAACCAGGAGCTGTTCACACCTGGAGCGCTGTCTCTCTCTTTCTCAACATAAATCAGTCTTTTAAAGTCACATATTGACTGGATGCATGTGTTCCTGTTATCGTTTAACAGTCTGAGCTCATAGTAAGAAATGCCACTATATTCATGAGTTTTATTGGATATAAATGATGTGTAGACAAACAGTCAGGAAACAGCGTGATCACTGAGACCTCAGCCCTGCTCTAAGGATCAGAGAACACCTTCTGTCGATTTGTTTCTGTTCGCAGCACTGACTTTATTACCTGATGGCCAGTAGTTTTCCGTCTACGTTCATGTTTGGTTATTCTGCCTTTAAAGACCCAGTTTGAGGGTCTAGACTGTCGATTTTTACATGTTGAGTGAAACAAAAAGACCAGACTGATGAAATGTTTCTGTCTCTTATTCTCTGCTCACGCATCTCATTTAAAGTTACTGCGGTCATTGTTGGTACGTTATCTCAAAATGTGTACAAGGAGTTGTACTTTTCTAAACTGCAGCGATGGAATGTAAGTAAGTACATTTACTCAAGTATTCTACTTAGTTAAGTCATTTTTATTAATTTTGTGCAGCTTCCACATTTCAGTAAATATAGTTTTTTTACCCTCATTGAGATAGTTATTTACATACAAAACGCACACTGTGCTTTAGCTATATATACTTACATACTAGTTTCTGCTATGTGCGTGTTTATTATGTTCCCGTAGGACTACAGTAGAACGCAACACCAGCTCAAAGTCATTATATCCCACTGTCCGTGAAGGCAGCAGCCTCCGCGGGATCAGTAACAAACATGGCGGAAGTGGTGAGTGTCTGACTGCTCTGCTGCTCTCCAACGGCTAAAAAAAAGCACACTTGATCGGTGAATTACCTCAAAAATGGCAACTATAATGTAACTGTAATCAAGTTCGCCACCAGCTAAAAGTTAAACGTGTCGGTGTGATTCCACGGAAAGCGATTAAACTGCCTGCAGAGGCTCGTTATTAGCATCAGTGGCGGTTAGCTAACGGTAGCACCAGTGCTTCAAAATAAAAGCCTGTGGGTATGAAGCCAGTCCGCCAGCTGCGCTTTTAGTTTCGTTTTCATGTTAAACTTCCTGTTGATACCACAGTGATTATGAAACTAAAATCACATTTGGCTGTATTTGTCCACCTGGAGTTTACCGAGGCTAGCGCAGAGCCCCGTTTAAAAAAGGCAGATTTGTCGTGGGACCAGCAGAAGAGCTTCCTCTTAGTGTGTCACATTCTCACTTTATTACTGATAGGTTATTATTGCACATAAGTAGACACAACAACCATACATCCATAATGCCCTCCCTGTGTCTTAAAGTCATGTTTGTGTCAGCGGTAGTTGGTAGAAAGGGTTCACTGTCTGCTGTTCTTTAACGGAAACATGAATGAAGAGAAATTATTTTCGTTGAAATAAACTGAAAAGAGCACGGTCATGAAATGAAGCAGAACTCTATCCCTGTTGGTTCAGTGATGCTTGTGATGTGATGAGCACTTTATCTCCTTACATGTAGACATGATCTTCTTCACTCCAGAACCTTCTTTCACTTCTTTCTGCTGCAGTCAGAGGCACGTCCTCTGGACCTTGTGCTTTAGGCAGTATTATGTCAGAAAGTGTCTCCTGAGCAGTTTCTGGGCTGATGAGTCCAGATTCTCCTCCAGTGTCTTCTGATAACATGTTGACTAAATGTCCTGAGAGCTTCACGGCCTCCAGGCTTCACAGCAGACATGGAGAACTTTCCACCAGGCTCTGTTGACATCCCTCTAAACACAGCGTTCATGGTTGTGTGTTGGTCTCATGACTCCAGATGGTTTTGCTGGTCCAGGATCTGTTTAGTTTGTTGTAATCAGGCTGTTTGGTGGCTCTGCTGCAGCTTCAGCTCTCTGCTTACTGAGCATCTGGAAAAGTCTGCATGTCAGCTGAACTGACTGAACACTACTGATTCTCAAAGGTTTGGATTTCTTTGTAGAAGCTTTTCCTGATTCATAATGTCCAGCAGAGACAAACACACCTGACCTGAAGATTTAATGCTGCTCACAGGGTCCAGTAGTGACGACAAGAAAGTAGTAGTAGTAGTGGTAAGGCAAGGCAATTTTATTTATATAGCACATTTCAGCAACAGGGCAATTCAAAATGTTTTACATAAAAACATCAAGAATTAAAAGCATCACAGTATAGAACATGAAAAGCAATAAGACTAAAAAAAAGAATAGGACAGGTATGAAATCCAAGAGTTAAAGTCTCAGTGCAGTAGAAATGAATAGAAGTTAATAAAAGCAGCAGCAAACAGAAAGCTCTTCAGGCTCGATTTAAAAGAAGTGAGAGTTGCTGCTGACCTGCAGTTTTTTTGGAAGTTTGTTCCAGAAAACTTCTCAGCTTCTCCATGTTTGGTTCTGACTCTGGGGACAGGAAGTAGACCTGAACCAGGTGACCTGAGAGGTCTGGATGGTTCATAATGAAGCAGAAGATCAGAGCATTCAGAAGCTTTAGAAACCAACAGGAGCACTTTGAAACCAGTCCTCTGCATGACAGGGAGCCAGTGCAAAGACCTCAGAACTGGACTGATGTGATCCACTTTCTTGGTCTTAGTGAGGACTGGATCAGCAGCATTTTTGACTTTTTAGAGAGATCATTGAATACACTGTTACAGTAGTCCAGTCTACAAAAGGTCTCTGATCCTTGATATATTCTTAAGGTGATAGTAGGCTGACTTTGTAATTGTTTTAATGTGGCTGCTGAAGTTTAGGTCTGAGTCCACGATAACACCCAGATTTCTGGCTTGTTCGGTGGTTTTTAACATTGCTGCTTGAAGCTGAGCGCTGACTCTGAGTCGCTTCTCCTTGGCTCCAAAAACTTACTTTGGTTTCACAAAAAGGACTGCCTTGCTTTCCTCAGTTCCAAATTATATATGCGAAGTCTCTCTTCACAGATATCATAATGAACCTGGAGATTTGTTTTTCACCACCTGCGTTCAGCTTTTCCACTCTCTCTTTTTTCTGTTCTCACCAGCGTGGCATTTCTCTAAGGAGATCTTTTCTTTCCAGAGTCGGCCTTCACCTTTGTGGGTGCAATAGCAGCAATAATATTTGTAATTTTCGGGTTGAAATTATCTACGAGCTCGTTGACCGAGAACCAAGAGAGGGTGGGAGTGAAAGAGAAAACCAGAGTAAATGTTTCACTGGTGATGTATCGCTTTGTGATTACCTCTGTTTGAACATTAGTGTGCACAGAGACAGAGCTCTCAAAGAAAACACAGGAATGATCAGAAAGAGCAACATTGTTCACCACAACCTTACAAATGTTCAGACCCTAGGAGATAATCAAGTCCAGAGTGTAGGGCTGGGTATGGATCCACATTTTCCAGATCAATTCGATTCCATATTTCAAGGTCCCGATTTGATTTGATTCATGATTCAAAACGATTTGGTTTGATATCGATTCAGTCAGGGATATTTCAGTTAACATAAATGCTCCGTTATTTTCTGTGCACGTTGATAGTTTGTTGGTAACTTGGTGTTAATACCTGCTCCAGCCTGGTTTGTTTGTCTGCTGACTGTGTTTCCAGGTGATGTCTCGTCAAATGGTTGCAAAGATTCGTCGTATTGCCGCTGTATTTTATCTTCCCGTTGCATAATTTGCATACTACTTGTTTTTTGTCCAACTCGTCTTTTTCTTCCAACTTCTTAAATGTGAAAAGAATCCAAACATCAGCTTTTAAACTCGTCGGCGGTGCCTGGAGAGGTGGACTCGCTTCAGCCATGTTTGTTTGACTGCTGGCAGGAACATCTCACCAGCTCTTGTTCCTTGGAAAGCAGCACTAAACGCTGATCACACGAGACTTCTTCTTCTTCTTCTTTGGTTTCAGCAGACTAGACGTATGTATGGTGATTGATGCCCTCACATGAGACTGGCAGGCAGGTTTATAGTTCAGGCTGCTTCTCCACACGTCCAATGAAGAAAAAAATATGCAAGTTAAAAGATCGATCTTTGGATTTTATGAATCGATTATCAACCATTTAAATGGAGATCGTTTAAAATGGATTGAATCGATTTTTTTTAACCCAGCCCTAGCAGAGTGTGTCCCTTGTTGTGTGTGGGCTCCGTCACATGCTGAGTCAGTCCATAGTTATCAGGGACACAACACAGTCTTTAGTGCCTCTGTCCTGGGGGTTAACATGGATGTTAAAGTAACCAGCAATAACTACACAGTCAAAGTCATCACAGATTATAGATAACAGTTCAGTCAATTCCTCAGAAAATGTTGCAGAGTATTTAGGCGGCCTGTAGAGATTGAGGAACATGGCTCGGGAGGAGGAATTCAGCTGAAGAGCCACATATTCAAAAGAAGCAAAATTTCCCTAAGAGATCTGCTTTGGAGAGAATCATTAAACAAAATGGCGACTCCACCTCCTTTCTTATGCACTCGAGCCTCACTCATACAGTAAAACTGAAGCTGAGAGGAGTTGATAAGAACAGCTGCTCTGTTATTTTGGTCTAACCAGTTTAAAACTGGGCTTTCCACAGTTTTGATGATCGTGTCGAAACTGGTGGAGATGGACGCTGGTGGGGGTTTAGGGGAGAGAAAATGGGCGTAGGTCGGAGGGTGAGTTTGGTTCAGCTCCTTCATCTGGTCAGTGAACTCCAGGAAGGGGAGGAAGGAGAAAGAGTGGTTGGAGAGATGGGTGACCTGGTTTGGTGGGGGTGAATGAGGAGGTCCTTTGCTGTTGGTGATGGGGGTGGAGGGGGTGGAAACTCCTTCTCTCCTCAGGAGGGGGCTGAGGTGGTTCTCCTTCAAGGTTTCTACCACACTGTGTAATGTCTTCCTCCTGTTTGTCTCTTGTCCTTGTCAGAGGGAACAGATGGGTGACGCAGGGAGCAAAACAGATTAGAAGTGAACAGTTTCACTCCTGACTTGTTCAGAGTCCATCTGTCTTAAAAAGATGTCTGCAGTCCCAGAAAAAGTTGACATTGTCAATAAAGCGCACTGAATGGACGGTAGGTGCAGTTGAAAGCCGTGTGCCAACTATCTGCTGAATCAGCTCCTCTTCCACCAGGTGGAACACCTCAGCATTCACAGAGCTGTCTGTGTTCAGCAGGCTAATGACGTCCTGTTTCAGCAACATCATTTGACCCTACAGATGGTAGGGAAGCTGCGACATCCAGGATCCTTTCTGACAAGTCAGAGACCACATCCTTTGGAAAACACGCTGTTTTAGTGTGGTTTTTTTTACATCTCTCACAGCAAAGTCACCCACAGTCAGAGTCTGAGGCCCAGTCGTTAGCTTTCCTCCCAGCCCTCTACTTTCTGAGTTACTTTTAGTCCTTACCCTACCGTGTGAGGATCACGTGTTGTCCAGGTCATCAGATGGAAATCCAGGATCGTGTAACCGTGGAGCAGATCTGTTCTTCAGTTGCAGACTTGGTTGTTGCTGAGGTTGTTTGCTCTCCCTTTGGCAGCTACCCATGGCTGTGTCCTACTCTTTATCGGGGTTGAAGAGGCGCTCTGTCTTGAAGATAATGCAGGCCAGCCGGTTGCATCACAGATCATCACAGCCTTCCTGTTTCTTGGTAATCTTGTTGCTAACTAGCCCTGTGTTGGCATACTCTTGCCACTGCTTTGAATGAATGGTAAGGTGGTGTCATTTCCACATAGTCCGTTCACTTCCACATTCACTTCTAACCGCTGAATCTTTGTTTCCAGCACTGCAATCTTCTGTAGAAGTTTGTGGCATTCGTCCGTGGAGAAGGGAGGCGTCTTGCTGCTACTTATCTTTAGCTATACACTGTAGTATAGGCTTGTGCTGTTAGTAGGCCACGCTCACCCTGTACCGACGATGAGGTCATAAAAATAGCAAAGTTGCGTATTATATCTCCAAAAATTATAGTGCCAGTGATTTATAAGTAGCCAAGAGCCGCTGCTCAGTTTCTCACAGAAGGAAAACAAGAATATTAGCAGAATCAGCGTCCACACTGAAGGAAGGTCACACAGCAACCAGTAGTGCTAACCAGTAGTGCTAACCAGTAGTACTAACCAGTAGTACTAACCAGTAGTACTAGTTAGCTGGGTTCTGGTCTCGCCCTCAGGTCTCTGATGATCCTCTGGCACTGAACCCTCCTTCCAAACGGCGACGCATCCTCGACCCATCAGCCGTCGTCTCAGTGCCCATCTACTCCAACAAGGTGAGCGTCCATCTGTCCTTCAGTCTTTTTATCCACCAGTCCATCTGTCCTTCAGTCCATCAGTCCTTCAGTCCATCAGTCCATCTCTCCATCATTCCATCTGGCCTTCAGTCCATCTGTCCTTCAGTCCATCTGTTCATCAGTCCTTCTGTCCATCTGTCCTTCAGTCCATCTGTCCATCATTCCATCTGGCCTTCAGTCCATCTGTTCATCAGTCCTTCTGTCCATGTGTCCATCATCCTTCAGTCCATCTGTCCTTCAGTCCATCAGTCCTTCCTGTGACTTCCTGTCCTCCTCCTCAGGTTAGCAGCAGTCTTCAGCTGAATCCACAGTCGTCCATTTTCTCTGGAAACACCAACTCAGGTAAAACCACTGAGGAGGACGAAGAACCCAGAACATCCAGAGTTTTGACGCTGTGGCGACTGACTGTTTGTGTCTCTGATCAGACGACAATGATGACATCGCCGCTGACAACAGCTTGTGGTCGCAGTTCTCATCCCGGCGACCGGCGGCAACTTTTGCCTGCATCAGCGACTCAGAGGAGGAAGCAGAAGAAGAGCTGAAGCAGACAGAACCGTTAGTAGAGCTGAGGAGAGCGAGCAGTGGTCTGCTATAGGACTCTAACGTTAATCTACCATTAATCTATCCTTAATCTGTCCTTAATCTAACGTTAATCTATCCTTAATCTAACATTAATCTATCCTTAATCTAACGTTAATCTAACGTTAATCTATCCT
The DNA here is from genome assembly GCA_029721515.1 of Synanceia verrucosa. Lineage (NCBI taxonomy): Eukaryota > Metazoa > Chordata > Actinopteri > Perciformes > Synanceiidae > Synanceia > Synanceia verrucosa. The sequence continues at coordinate 25,490,036 of CM056563.1, read as the reverse complement.
TAATCTAACGTTAATCTATCCTTAATCTAACGTTAATCTATCTTTAATTTAATGTTAATCTATCCTTAATCTAACATTAATCTATCCTTAATCTAACATTAATCTATCCTTAATCTAACATTAATCTATCTTTAATCTAACGTTAATCTATCCTTAATCTAACATTAATCTATCCTTAATCTAACATTAATCTATCTTTAATCTAACGTTAATCTATCCTTAATCTAACATTAATCTCATCCTTAATCTATCTATCTATCATTAACGTGTCCTCCTTTATTCCAGAACAGCCGTTCGCTCCCCCAGTCCTCCACAGAGTCCAGTCCAGAAGCAGTCCAAACAAGTCCGACAGAAGATCAGGTCTGTCCACGTTTCTAAGGTTCTGGTTCGTTCGTTCATTCATTCATTCGTTCAGTTCTCTTGAGTGTTGTAATGTCACTATACTATACTAGAGTTTATAAGAATATATCTCAGGAATATTTTATTTGGCTGTACAGTACGACCTCTGGATAAACCACAGAAAACTGCAAGCGGTTATGTAGGGCCCTCGCGGTATGTCGCGGTCGGGCATCAGATGTGGACGGTGGTGCGAGCAGGGGGCAATAAACGTCATGCGATTCGGACAATACACAAAGGAGTTACGGCCATTTGATGGTTAAATGTGGAAATCATGCCAAAATGAAGAGTGGAAACAAAATGGCGGACTTCCTGTTTGGAATTGGTGCAGGAGACTTTTTTGTGCGTCTGGTCAACTTGCATGTGTACTGATTTTCATGTTCCAACTCCATTAAAAAAAAAAAATCAAGGGGGCGCTATGGAGCTATTTTGCCTCGCCCATGGGAGTGGCCCCCCTCAGATGTTAGAGGTCGTCACCCGTCAACTTTCATGATGAAACAAGTTTATTAAAGCCATCAAAAAGCCAAAGACCCTGGACACTTCCTGTTACCACTGGGGGGCGCCATGAGTAAGGCATTACATTAATATATTAGCATGTTCAGGGCCGAGTCCCCGTCATGCTCTGAAAATCTGAAGCTGCTAGGATCGAGTATGTGAACGTGAGAGTTGTTCGAAGTTAGGCAGCAAATTCGCCAAAGTTTCTCGAGCCCTAGCGGCCACGCCCTTTGACCTAATTACGTGCAGAGCACAATTTTGCCCAGCTAGGTCTGGAGATGATCTGTACTAAATTTCAGGTCGATCGGACGAAATCCCTCGGACGAGTTTGTTTTCATCAGAAATTAAAAAATTTAAAATGACTGTAGGAATTACAGCTGCCCGCTAAGAGACAGTTCGTCTGGGTATGCTCAACATGTGTACCGATTTTCGTTCCGGTAGTTCACTATGGGAATTTTTCAACTTTGTAGGGGGCGCTATTCAGCCATTTCGCGTGCAATGTGTGCACAGACCCCAAAATATTAAATTTCGGATCGGGACGCAGGATTGTGCAAATTTCTACAACTTTTTAACGTTGGGAAAGGGGTGAAATTTGGGAAAACATGTTCAGGAATAATAAACACTACAGTTTCAATAGGTCCCTTGTGGACCTTTCAGTCCACTCGTGCCCTAATAATAATTTATTCTTTAATTTAGTAAAAAAAACTGTTTTGTGATGTAATGAGCAGACTGAACCATATGACCTTATTCTGAAAATATTCAGACCGTATGGAGAGTACTCCGTACACACACAAACATGGACTTTATTCTCAACATGTTACAATTTCCTCTTCTTACAGGAATAATAATAATAATGCTGCGTTGTACTCATATAGCGCTTTTCATGACACCCAAAGTCACTTTATAGTATAGATCCATTATTCATTCACACTTGGTGATGGTAAGCTACATGTGAGCCACTGCTGCCCTGAGTGTCATATAAGAACTAGTATTTTAATTACTACATTACATATTATTATTATTATTATTGTTGTTTTTTGTTATTATCAGTTGTTCTGTTTATTTTTAAAAGTAATATTTTTTTATCTTTTGAAATATTCAGCTTTATTCTAGAAGTAATTTCTCCATTAAAAGTTAACCTCATCATTAAGATAATACTCGTTAGACCCTTAAAGTATTGCAGCATTCATCTTGAAAAGTTCACTTTCTTTTAATTTTATTCTACATCCTGATCCCAAAGGTCTCTGTCTTATGAATATTAATAACTGTGTTTGTCTTCCTCAGTGAGATCGACAGGAAGCTTCGGGCGGTGAACTCCTTACTGTCTCCGGACCCTCGGGACAGGAAGTCCACCAGGGAGCCGGACGACGACGATGATGACGTCATCATCATCTGCAGCTCTGGACCTCAGGGCTCGCCGTACAGCTCGGCGGTCCGGGAGATCCCCCTGAAGATCCGCTGCCGGACCGACGTCCACAAGATCCCGGTCCTGTCGGTGCGTACGCAGAGATGGCGTTCTGTGGCGATGCCGCCATGATGTCACGTCTGACGTCACATTTCTTTGTTTCCAGTCGGCACCTCTCAGTGACGTGGCGACTCGGCTGTCCATGGTCCTGAACGTTCCCCCTGCTCGCCTTCTGCTGCTGAAGCAGGAAGTGGAGCTTCCGCTGGACGCCACCATCGGCGAGCTCGGCCTCGGCATCGCAGACATCATAGGTGAGGTCACATGACACGCACTGGTTGTTGTTACTAGGAGGTCACATGATTTAAGTGTGGAAAACGTAAAAGCTTCAACTTTAGCTTTAAATTAAAAAGATAAAATGAAATATAAAAAAATAGAATAAATTATAAGCACCAACAGAAACAAAAATAAAAATGAAATAAAAATGAAGGCTGATGAATGTCTTCAGAGGTGAAATGATTATATGTTTTTAAACTATGAATCAGAATTTTGACAGCAACAGGAAGCAGGACTCTGCCAGTGACACTATGTTGAAGTCACAAAATAAAAGCACAGGATTCTAAAAAATAATGAGTTGTGCTTTGACTCGAATCTCACGTCCCATAGTTGTTGAGGTGTTTTTCTTTCCTCTGTTCATCACACAGAGTGCGTCGTCATGGCAGCGGAGGACGGTGGCAGCATCACCGTGAGGCTGCAGAGCAAAGACCGAGACTCGTCTCAGGAGTTCTCCCTGCACAGAGTTCGTAGCTCCTCCTCTTCCTGTCCCCGTCCTCAGCTTCCTGTGTGTCTCCACAGCGGGACGCCATCGTGACTTCTGTTTGTGTTTTCAGGACGCTCCGCTGGGATCCGTCTTTTGCCAGTACCTGTCCAACCTGTCCTCCGCCGCCCGCAGGAAGGTCCGCTTCCACTTCGACGGCTGCAAAGTGACGGACGGACAGACGCCAGCTCAGCTGGACATGGAGGATGGAGACATCATTGAAGTTTGGACATAGACTCTTTTCACAATGTCACATGTTATTTGTAAATGCTGACAGTAATAATATAAGAGGACGGTATGAGGACAAACAGTGAACTCATAAAGACAATTCTTTTATTTTAATACGACTCTGAACAGTGAGCTCTGCTTTTCTACTGTTAACAACAATAATAATAATATTAATGAGGATAATAAAAGTCCTCAGAGGTTTTATTCAGTCTGATGCACTTTGACCTGGACCTGGTTCAGGACCTGGACCTGGTTCATTTCCTCCTTTTGTCAATAAAACATTTTGCAGAAGTTAATTTCAGCTGCTGCTCTTCATCATTATTTTTCACTATTTTATTTACTTCATGGCGTCACTGAATCCTGGCCTCTGATTGGTCGATGGAGGCGTTCTCTGCTCTGTTTTCATTCATTTCTATCTCCTCCTTCATGTTTTCCCTCTTTCTGCTCCCAGTTTATATCTCAGTGACACATTTCATTTATTTCAACACTAATTTCAATCTTTTCTTCTCTTCAGCTTCAGATAACATCACTGGACTCTGCTGATCTTTTCCATGTTTCCTCTATGAACTCTTTCATGACTACAACTAAAAAAAACACTTTGAGATTGTTTTTAAACTGATGACTGTTTTATTGATTTAATCATCAGTTTGATTCATTAAGTGGGAGGAAACCTACACCACCCCAGTAGAGACCTGCTGAGGTGGTCCTGAGAACTCAAGTCCTGCTCCACATCCAGGCTCCATCCTGCTCCACCAGTCGATGACTGGTCTGGGACCTTTGGGACCCGCAGAGACCAGTCGCTGGTCCGGGACCTTTGGGACCCGCAGAGACCAGTCGCTGGTCCGGGACCTTCTGGGACCCGCAGAGACCAGTCACTGGTCCGGGACCTTCTGGGACCCGCAGAGACCAGTCACTGGTCTGGGACCTTTGGGACCTGCAGAGACCAGTCACTGGTCTGGGACCTTCTGGGACCCGCAGAGGGACCCGCAGAGACCAGTCACTGGTCCGGGACCTTTGGGACCCGCAGAGACCAGTCACTGGTCTGGGACCTTTGGGACCCGCAGAGGGACCCGCAGAGACCAGTCACTGGTCTGGGACCTTTGGGATCCGCAGAGACCAGTCACTGGTCTGGGACCTTTGGGACCCGCAGAGACCAGTCACTGGTCCGGGACCTTCTGGGACCCGCAGAGACCAGTCACTGGTCTGGGACCTTTGGGACCTGCAGAGACCAGTCACTGGTCTGGGACCTTCTGGGACCCGCAGAGGGACCCGCAGAGACCAGTCACTGGTCCGGGACCTTTGGGACCCGCAGAGACCAGTCACTGGTCTGGGACCTTTGGGACCCGCAGAGGGACCCGCAGAGACCAGTCACTGGTCTGGGACCTTTGGGACCCGCAGAGACCAGTCACTCCGGGACCTTCTTTATTAATTAATTGAGTCATAATTTGTTTGCTGAGATATATTTTAATTGATTTTATTGAACTGTGTGTTTTTGTATTAGTTTATTTATTTATTTATTTACTATAGTAGCAGTTGTTCTCCATGGCAACCCCTGATTAAATTCAGACGGTATTATTGTCACGTGACCAGCAGCTGCGTCAATAACAAAGTCACGTGACATGCGAAGCGGAAGTTCGATCACATCCAATATGGCGGCGGCGCAGCTCAACCGTCTCTGAAGGGTCCTGAAGTAAACATTTAGTTTTAGTTTAGTGTTTGTTCGGATAAGCAGTGAAACTGGGGAAGCTTTTCATGCGGAATCCTCATCGTGGCTCTGAAGAACATCTGAAGAACATCCGCAGCTCCGCGTGAAGAAGACAGCATCTGGAGGGAAGAAGAAAGACGCGTCTGCCCTGACTCATCCTCCCCGGTAAACAGCACCGACAGCAGGCTCACACCGGGGCTAACACCCGCCGACTGGTTTAGCACCAGTTAGCTTCAAATGGACAAGAAAATGACACCATTTTGTTCTTTTGTCCTCATAAAACCACAGTAAAGCTTCGCTCCGCCACCCTTGTGCTCAGCTCGTCGCCAAACTGCATTAGAAAACAACGAATTTAGCGTTTCATTGATTATCTGTCGTCAGTTCAAATGCATGTCTAGTTAGTGCCTTTGATTTCCAAGCAATCCAATAAGGTCGGTGTCATAACTTTCATTTTATTACTTTAAGACACACAACATCAGCCATCTAAGGTTGCGAGGCAAGGTGTGTAAAATTGACTCTGAATGGAGTTTGGTTGTGCTGTTCTCTTTTTGCCAGTTATGTTCAGTTAAAATGCAACTCCTTTGATAAAGTATCTTTCTAAAGTCGACTTTGTAATTTATCAGAGGCTCCTTTAACTCTCCTGTGTCATAAACATACAAGTACACAGGATATATTTTGGCATATTTCGAAATCAAATTCAAGCCGTCAATCGTTTGCCGTAGATCGAGCTACAGAAAATTGAGAAAATGCGTCATCTCTGTGCTAGTTCTTCATTTCACACGTGTGCCGAATTCATGAGAAGAGTCCGTAACACGTCCCAAGTCGCTCCCCAGACATTAAAATTAACTTAACGTGTCATATATTTGTCAGACACGTAAAAAATTTCCGAATTCTTAATGGAGTTCGGATCGCCGCCCAACTGGAGCAGCAGAGCAGAACTAGTGCGGATCAATGAAGGTCTGATGATGTTCTGATCATCCTGATCAATGAGTTCTAGATCAGAGAGGATCTGATCATTAACTGATTGCTTTGTTGGCAAATGGGCCACAGTCCTGCTGTCTCTTTAAGAACTGAATGTCTTTGTTTTTAACTTTTTGTGGTGTGTGTGTGTGTGTGTGTCTCTCAGAGGGTTGGACATGCAAAGATGTGTTAGTGACTTCTTTCCTGACTAGTTTATTGATTATCAAATCTTATAAAACAGTGAAAAATAGCCCACGGCAACATATTCAGATATTTCTATGTTCCGTTGATGTTTTTGCTGACAAGGCGGATAAGTTTGTGAGCACTGGCTGTTCAGGCCACAAACGAGAGCATTTCTTCTATTATTATTAATATTATTATTATTGTTATGCACTTAATAAAATAGTAGAGCAGCAGCTTCAGTCCAGAGTAAATTCATCGAACCTGCTGGAGAAAATATCTGCTTTAAACATTTATGATTGTTATTATTATTTATTATTTAGCTTCACTTCATGTCTTTCGAGCTGAGAGGAAAATAAATAAAGTTTTCATTCAGGAAATGTGCCGTTATGGTGAATTTGTAAAAGTGTTTTTAGCTCGAGGAGGAAGCTTCAGGAAGAGTTTCAGACCATCAGCAGATGGTCATGAGCTCCTCAACAGAAATGATTCCTGCTTGTTCCTGCATTTCTTTTTCACCACCTCTTCTCCTTTTTCAGCCTCTTCCTCTTCTTCAGCTCTTTCAGCAGCGACTGCAGATGGTCAAATTAGGTGTTTTTTTTTAAGGAATTGAGTTTCAAATTAGAGACAGAACATAACTGAAGACATTTAGTGAAGAGCTGAGAGCAGCAGTTATTTTATAAAGATGGAGCAGCGTCACAGCAGCAAAGCTAAAGTGACAGAACAATACAAATATATGAACAACAAGGCCAACATAAAATATCTAATAATAAAAGTAATGAAGAGTTAATTAAAAATAGTATAGAATAAACAAATATACTATAAGAACAACAAAACTATAGAATTTAAAAAATATTGAATGAATTTAACAGTGGTACAAAACCAGTATAAAAAATATAATTAAATACAGATAAGGTAAAATAAAGAAAAATGAGAAAAACATAAAAATAAGACAAAATAACATAAAAAACTAGACGAATATAAGTGAAGTTGCTTGAATGATGGATATTAATGTTAATATTGCTCATGTCTGTGTTTTTATGGAGAGCAGCAGTCACTACACCTCCACAGTCGTGCATGAGACAGATACTCTGACCACACACAGAGGCGGCCATGTCTCTGGGCGAGTCCACGGCACCATTCCTGTCCAATGACGGCGAGGAGCAGGAGGAGCAGGAGGAGCAGGAGGAGCAGGGCTCAGCGGCTCAGCGGCAGCAGGACGAGTCGGTCAGCGGCGTGTCGAGAGTCCGATCGCTGCTGACCGTCTTCATCCTGTGTTACATCAACCTGCTGAACTACATGGACCGCTTCACTGTGGCAGGTTGGTTCATGTTCAACATGTCTTCACATATACCAGTTTTTTCTCCTGTAAATTTACTAATTTAATGTCCAAAAATATCTGAGAATGTTCTTGTAAATTTAGGACTTAAGGGCGACGTGGAATTTCACATTTTTTCCTCTGAATTTTACCCCACAGTGCTGTAACTTCTGTATTTATTTATGGATTCACTCATAGTCATTTCCCAGAAGCAACTATTTAATAACAGTAAGTAATTTAGTACTAACTGAAGGGATGGTAGAAGTCTCAATTCAGACCCAAAATATAATAAATATCAGCTAATCATTCAATTATTATTAAATATATCCATCTTCTCCCTCTTATCCTCTCATAGGGTCAGGGGGGCTGGAGTCTATCCCAGCTGTCTTAGGGTGAAAGACAGGGTACACCCTGGACAAGTGTCCAGTTCATCACAGGACACATAGAGACAGACAACCACTCACACTCACATTCACACCTACGCTCAATTTAAATTAACCAGTTAACCTAATCCCCATGCATGTTTTTGGATGGTGGGAGGAAGCCGGAGTACCAGAGAGAACCCACACAGACATGAGGAGAACATGAAAACTCCACACAGAAAGGCCCCGGGAATCAAACCCAGTACCTTCTTACTGTGAGGCGACAGTGCTAACCATTACACCACTGTGCCGCCCTATTAAACATATTATTCTGTTATAAATACTAAATTTCAGTCTTATCTTTCGTCAAATTTGAAATATTTATATTACAGTAAAAAATAGGAGAATATTTACATTTTCCACGTTATTTGTTCAAAAAAATATTGAATAAAAAATAATAATGTAAATATTTATTTCAGGAAACTTGGAATGTATCAGAAAATTCTTCAGAAACGATCTGATAAAAACCTTTTACTGAACTAAACGTTCAGACTTTAAACTTTTCTCTTTACACAGCTGCAGCTATTGATTATTTCTGTCAGTGATCAGTCATTGATTAGTCTCCAGATGTTCACTTTACTGTGAAATAAAACAGAGAATTTACCTGAAAAATGACTTAAAGTGTTCAATGTGTCAGAAGTCAAATGAATCCTGCGGCTCCTCCTCCAGGTGTTCTCCCCGACATCGAGCATTATTTTGGGATTGATGATGGGAAGTCCGGCCTGCTCCAAACAGGTAGAGATGCTCTGATCAGGTCAAACTAATCCATCTCCAGCAGATCAATGGTCACACTCAGGTGTCTTCATGTGTTTTGTGTCCATCTGAGACTCTGAGGTTCTTCTGTCCAGTTTTTATCTGCAGCTACATGTTCTTGGCTCCGGTCTTCGGTTACCTGGGCGACCGCTACAACAGGAAGTCCATCATGAGTTTGGGCATCACGTTCTGGTCGCTGGTGACGCTGGCCAGCTCCTACACCCCTAAAGAGGTGAGTCCAGGTCCCCAGAGGATCCTGGTGTCCTGTCATGTGGTCCAGACTCACTCCTGCTCTGATCCTGCAGCACTTCTGGGCCCTGCTCCTGACTCGAGGCCTGGTCGGTGTCGGAGAGGCCAGCTACTCCACCATCGCTCCCACCATCATCGCCGACCTCTACGTGAAGGAAAAGAGGACAAACATGCTCTCCATCTTTTACTTTGCCATCCCTGTCGGCAGGTAGGTTTACCTCATTTTATTTGACTGGTTTGGCTTTCTTTAAAATGAAGTTTTCTGATTCATTTTTACTTTAATTTGATAACCTGAGCCTCAGAATGACTGAGCTCTTTCTGTTTATCCAGAAGACTTGAAAATATCTGGGAATAATTTACAATTTTCTTCATCAGTTTAAAATGAAGAAAAACACAAAAACTGAATTTGATTTCAGAGATTAATTTTGGGGGGAAAAATAACTGAACATGAATAACAGATTTTGCATGTTAAGTATGAAACTATTTACAATAAAATATTGTGAGTCTTTGTCTCCAAATGTGGACAGACTTTAATTAAAATGTTTTTTTTCATATTCATTTTGCTTTAATTTACTATAGAAGAGTCGACAACAAAGGACTTTTAATGAGTTGTTTTTATTTTATTCATTTGTTGCCACACATATAATCCAGATAATGGAAAAAAAATAAGAAACGTGACATGGGAAGAAAATAGAAAACTATTCTGATTAATGGGAGGAAAAACATCCAATAATAATAAATAAATACGTGAAAAAGAATGGAGGGAAATTAGACATCATGAATTAAAATTTTAAATTAAGAACCTTTTGGTAACGTGTGCTTCACAGTAGTTTAGTTTTATTGCTGTGACTACTCGGCTGATTTGTTTTAAAATATGACTGAAATGGAAACTAACTTATGAACTGTGCAGTTAGACCGATATTTACATGCATTAATGTCTATAAAAAATACAGACAGACACACTTTTATATTTCCTTTTTGTCTGCCTTTTATTTTCAGTTAATTTATTTTGAAGTTTCCATTTCATTCATATTTTAAAACAAATCAGCCATGTATGTTTTTGTCTTCACTTCCTGTCAGTGGTCTGGGATACATCGTTGGATCTCAGGTCGGCAGCTTCGCTCATGATTGGCACTGGGCTCTGAGGGTGAGTCTGGATCAGAGCAGCATCACCTGCTCACCTGAACCACTGGAACCAATCAAAAACTGTCGAAAGAAAAGCTGTGAGAGGAGTCACGAGGAAACACGAAAAACAAGTTTGACTCAACTGTGACGAATCATTTGAACTGGATCCCTGAGACCTCATGAGACTGAAACGGTCCAGTTTTTATCCCTGATGTCTCAGAAAAGATGCAGCATTCTTCTCACCTGTCCTCTCACCTCTCACCTGTCCTCTCACCTGTCCTCTCAACTCTCACCTGTCGTCTCACCTGTCCTCTCACCTCTCACCTGTCCTCTCACCTGTCCTCTCACCTCTCACCTGTCCTCTCACCTGTCGTCTCACCTGTCCTCTCACCTGTCCTCTCACCTCTCACCTGTCCTCTCACCTGTCGTCTCACCTGTCCTCTCACCTGTCCTCTCACCTCTCACCTGTCCTCTCACCTGTCGTCTCACCTGTCCTCTCACCTCTCACCTGTCCTCTCACCTGTCCTCTCACCTCTCACCTGTCCTCTCACCTGTCGTCTCACCTGTCCTCTCACCTGTCCTCTCACCTCTCACCTGTCCTCTCACCTGTCCTCTCACCTCTCACCTGTCCTCTCACCTCTCACCTGTCGTCTCACCTGTCCTCTCTCCTCTCACCTTTCACCTGTCCTCTCGCCTGTCCACTCGCCTGTCCTCTCACCTGTCCTCTCACCCCTCACCTGTCCACTCGCCTGTCCACTCGCCTGTCCTCTCACCTGTCCTCTCGCCTGCCCACTCACCTCTCACCTGTCCACTCACCTGTCCTCTCACCTGTCCACTCACCTGTCCTCTCACCTCTCACCTGTCCACTCGCCTGTCCTCTCGCCTGTCCTCTCACCTGTCCTCTCGCCTGCCCACTCACCTCTCACCTGTCCACTCACCTGTCGTCTCTCCTGTCCACTCGCCTGTCCTCTCACCTGTCAACTGTCCTCTCACCTGTCCTCTCGACTGTCCTCTCACCTGTCCTCTCACCTGTCCTCTCACCTGTCCTCTCACCTGTCCACTCACCTGTCCTCTCACCTCTCACCTGTCCACTCGCCTGTCCTCTCGCCTGTCCTCTCACCTGTCCTCTCGCCTGCCCACTCACCTCTCACCTGTCCACTCACCTGTCCTCTCACCTGTCCACTCACCTGTCCTCTCACCTCTCACCTGTCCACTCGCCTGTCCTCTCGCCTGTCCTCTCACCTGTCCTCTCGCCTGTCCTCTCGCCTGTCCACTCACCTCTCACCTGTCCACTCACCTCTCACCTGTCCACTCACCTGTCCACTCGCCTGTCCTCTCACCTGTCCTCTCGCCTGCCCACTCACCTCTCACCTGTCCACTCACCTGTCCTCTCACCTGTCCACTCACCTGTCCTCTCACCTCTCACCTGTCCACCTCGCCTGTCCTCTCGCCTGTCCTCTCACCTGTCCTCTCGCCTGTCCTCTCGCCTGTCCACTCACCTCTCACCTGCCCACTCACCTCTCACCTGTCCACTCACCTGTCCTCTCACCTGTCCACTCACCTGTCCTCTCACCTCTCACCTGTCCACTCGCCTGTCCTCTCGCCTGTCCTCTCGCCTGTCCACTCACCTCTCACCTGTCCACTCACCTCTCGCCTGTCCACTCGCCTGTCCTCTCAACTCTCGCCTGTCCTCTCACCTCTCGCCTGTCCTCTCACCTGTCCTCTCACCTCTCACCTGTCCTCTCACCTGTCCTCTCACCTCTCACCTGTCCTCTCACCTGTCCTCTCAACTCTCACCTGTCGTCTCACCTGTCCTCTCACCTCTCACCTGTCCTCTCACCTGTCCTCTCACCTCTCACCTGTCCTCTCACCTGTCGTCTCACCTGTCCTCTCACCTGTCCTCTCACCTCTCACCTGTCCTCTCACCTGTCCTCTCACCTCTCACCTGTCGTCTCACCTGTCCTCTCTCCTCTCACCTCTCGCCTGTCCTCTCACCTGTCCTCTCACCTTTCGCCTGTCCTCTCGCCTGTCCACTCGCCTGTCCTCTCACCTGTCCTCTCACCCCTCACCTGTCCACTCGCCTGTCCACTCGCCTGTCCTCTCACCTGTCCTCTCGCCTGCCCACTCACCTCTCACCTGTCCACTCACCTGTTCTCTCACCTGTCCACTCACCTGTCCTCTCACCTCTCACCTGTCCACTCGCCTGTCCTCTCGCCTGTCCTCTCACCTGTCCTCTCGCCTGTCCTCTCGCCTGTCCACTCACCTCTCACCTGTCCACTCACCTGTCTTCTCAACTCTCACCTGTCCACTCACCTGTCCACTCACCTCTCGCCTGTCCACTCACCTGTCCTCTCAACTCTCGCCTGTCCTCTCACCTCTCGCCTGTCCTCTCACCTGTCCTTTCAACTCTCACCTGTCCTCTCACCTCTCACCTGTTCTCTCACCTGTCCACTCGCCTGTCCACTCACCTGTCCTCTCACCTCTCACCTGTCCACTCACCTGTCCTCTCAACTCTCACCTGTCCTCTCACCTCTCACCTGTCCTCTCACCTGTCCTTTCAACTCTCACCTGTCCTCTCACCTCTCCACTCGCCTGTCCACTCGCCTGCCCACTCACCTCTCACCTGTCCACTCACCTGTCCTCTCACCTGTCCACTCACCTGTCCTCTCAACTCTCACCTGTCCTCTCACGTGTCCACTCACCTGTCCACTCACCTGTCCTCTCACCTCTCGCCTGTCCTCTCACCTGTCCACTTACCTGTCCTCTCATCAGGTGACTCCAGGTTTGGGCCTGGTCGCTGTTCTTCTGCTGCTCTTCGTGGTCCAGGAGCCTGAGAGAGGAGGTGTGGAGGCCCGACCTCACCTGCACCAGACCAGCTGGCTGACGGACCTGAAGGCTCTGAGCAGGAAGTAGGTTCAACGTCACGCACCAACACTGCTGCTCAGAGCCAATCAGTGGACAGGAATCCACTCAAGCCAAATAAATACATGAAGAAGAATGCAGGGAAAATTTAAAAAAAAAAATATGTGGACTCATCTATGAGCGTGAGAGAAACATGATGCAGCATGTAGTTTTATTTTGACGGGAACATCTGTGAGGAAGTGATTTATGAGGCAGATCAGATGCCTCTGTGATGTCTGGAAAGGCTAGCTTACAGTGCTACAGGTCGTTCTCTGTCAGATACAAACGTCTCTTTACCTGCTCATCCGTCTCCTCTGCAGCTGCAGCTTCGTCTTGTCCACCTTCGGCTTCACGGCGGTGGCGTTCGTCACCGGCTCTCTGGCTCTGTGGGCTCCCACCTTCCTCTTCAGAGCAGCCGTCTTCACCGGGGAGAAATCCCCCTGTGTGGAGGGAAACTGTGCCGCCTCGGACAGGTGAGCTGTCAGGACAGGTGGTCAAAAAAAAAAATACAGCGTTATGCTTTGACATGTTCTAGAAGCCTCGGAGTCTGAAAATACATAAATAGATATTCAAACACTGTTCCTCCTCAGTCTGGTTTTTGGCACCATCACCTGCGTCACAGGTGTGTTGGGCGTGGCCAGCGGCGTGCAGGTGAGTCGGCTGCTGAGGAGGAAGACGCCTCGGGCTGACCCGCTGGTCTGCGCCGCGGGTCTGCTCCTGTCGGCGCCCTTCCTCTACCTGGCCATCGTCTTCGCTCCGGCCAGCACCATCGCCACATACGTGAGTTTCCAGAGCGCCTAATCAGATAAAATCAAAGAAATGAGCTAATAATCAATAATGTTTCCTGCAGGTCTTCATCTTCCTGGGAGAGACCTTCCTGTCCATGAACTGGGCCATTGTGGCCGACATCCTGCTGGTGAGAAAAAAAATAATAATACTTCATAATTTATAAGTCATAGCCACAGTCTAAATAGTAATGTTGTTGCCGAAAAGTCAAACGATACCATGGCTTTGAAGAAATCAACAAATCAACACTTTTGGACAGACGAGGAGACGGAGTTTGTTATTTGTTGTTGTTGTTAAGTAGCCGTCAACAGGAAGTAGTTCTAACACCACTTGTTGAAAGAGCTACAGCGCCACCTAGTGTAGCGGAGTCAGCCAGGTCGCTGAACTTTATCTGATATAAACAAACTTTATGTGCACGTGGATTTTGGGACAGATCACCCGCCGAGTCGCAGCATCAGATTTGGTGAAATCCAGTACGATCCTACCATGTGACCGCAGCGTTAAAAAGGAAAAATATCCCCAAAAAATAATCAGCCAAAAACTGTGAGTAAAGTCTCAGACAGAAACTGGCAAAATAACCAAATTAATGTCAGTAAAATATAAATAATACAAATTAAAACTGTAACAGTAAAATATCCCCAAACATGAGAAAGATATCCCATAAATATGAGTAAATTCTCAGAAGAAAAACAATGGCTGCAATATGAAAGCAAAAATACTTAAAATAAATTAATAGACTGCAAGACAAGATGGAACTTTTCACCCAGAAGGAGTACTTTTACTTTTGCTAATGTATTTGTATCAGAGTATTTCTACACCATGCTGGTACTTTATTAGTGGTGATACTTTCACTGAAGGTGATGAAGACGATGGTGAAGGTGTCTGCTCTCTAGTTTCCTTAATAAAGTGATCGTTTTTTTCAGTACGTGGTCGTTCCCACTCGTCGCTCCACGGCTGAAGCTCTGCAGATCGTCATCAGTCACCTGCTGGGAGACGCAGGAAGTCCTTACCTGATAGGAGTGGTGAGTCCTCTTCTTCCTCTTTTATAAAGAGTCAGAATTCATTCTTTAATCATCACATTTATTGATTGTCTTCATTGATTGTTCAACAGTTTCCTCAGCAGTATTACCAACACTTCTGTCTCCTAAATGTCCCCTTACTTTCTCCTCATCGTCTCCTCATCGTCTCCTCCTTGTCTCCTCCTCGTCTCCTCCTCGTCTCCTCCTCCTCTCCTAATCCTCTCCTCCTCGTCTCCTCCTCGTCTCCTCCTCCTCTCCTAATCCTCTCCTCCTCGTCTCCTCCCCCTCTCCTAATCCTCTCCTCCTCGTCTCCTCCTCCTCTCCTAATCCTCTCCTAATCATCTCCTCCTCCTCTCCTCCTCGTCTCCTCCTCCTCTCCTAATCGTCTCCTCCTCCTCTCCTAATCGTCTCCTCCTCCTCTCCTAATCGTCTCCTCCTCCTCTCCTAATCATCTCCTCCTCCTCTCCTCCTCGTCTCCTCCTCCTCTCCTAATCGTCTCCTCCTCCTCTCCTAATCGTCTCCTCCTCCTCTCCTAATCGTCTCCTCCTCGTCTCCTCCTCATCCTCCCAGGTTTCAGACTCCCTGAGGAGGACGGACTCCTTCTTGTGGCAGTTTCGCTCTCTGCAGCTCTCTCTGCTGCTCTGCTCCTTCGTCGCCGTCATCGGTGGCGGTTTCTTCCTCGCCACAGCGCTCTTCATCGAGAGGGACCGTCAGCTGGCTGAGGACTACGTCCCTACAGGTGAGTCCAGAACAGACAACCCTTTGATTCACTCTGACGAGGGCTTAAAGCCTGCTGTTGTGTCGCATCACAGAGTCACTTCCAGCAGGCCAGAGCACGGACCAATCAGATCCCAGTGAGGAGCCGCTAGGGGCGGGGCTTAGGCCTGTATGAGGCGACGCAGAGCGGCAGCCCCTGAAGAGGTTAGCGTAGATGCTAATAGCATCAGTTTGTACTCCACAACACCTTCTTTAACTTTTTCTTAACTTTTTGCTGCTCTGCTCAGTAATTTGATAACTTTAGTTCTTAACAGGAAAATGAGCCAGTGATATACAGGGGTAGGACAATGAAAGTGAACCGTCTGGTTTTAGACCACAATAATTCATTAGTATGGTGCAGGACCTCCTTTTGTGGCCAATACAGCATCAGTTCATCTTGGGAATGACAGCTAGAAGTCCTGCACAGTGTCCAGAGGGATTCTGAGCCTTTCTTCTTGCAGAATAGTGTCACAGATGCTCCAGCAAGACGTGCACCAACAATTTGTCCTCTTTTGAACTCTGATATGTCACCCATAATGTTGTGTGCATTGAAATATTTTAAGCCAAACTGTGCTATTACTCTGCTAATTGAACCTTCACACTCTGTTACTGGTGCAATGTGCAATCAATGAAGTTTGACCACCAGGCTGCTCACATTTAGATATGAAACCTCCAACACTAAACTGGACAGTGTTTCACTTTCATTGTCCAACCCCTGGTTAAAATAATTAAAATAAGCCCCCCCCTTCACCAACATTTAAGGGTTAGCACTTAGTAAAATAGGCAAATAATATTAGTAAAATAGGAAAAAAAAGTATTAGTGGTGATGATGATGATGACGACGATGACGGTGCGTCTCCATCTGTGTAGGAGCAGAATAACAAACTTGTGTTTTGTCGTTAACAGACGGCGAGCCGATCGTCGTACCGAAGAGCGGCCGGTCCACCAGAGTCCCTGTGTCCAGCGTCCTGATCTGATGAGGACACTCTGTGGACCTGTTGGACGGTCTGCCATGCAGAAAGGTCTTCTGGGAACTTTTTCTTTTTTTAATTTGTCTGCAGACGGCAGCTGGAGACCAAGTCATTCATAAACTGATTCACATTTGTATCCAGCTGGACTCTGACGACTGAAGGTCGGCTGAAGGTCAGACTGCGCTGAGCTCCTCAGTCATTTTCTATTCAGGGAGAAGCTTCATGTTTTAATACTAACACTAATATTCCTCCAGAAGCTCAGCGTCTTTTTATGCCTGTTTTTGTGTGTGGAAGGGAGAGCTGCTGGGATGTTTTAGTTTTAGACGGAGCAGAGGAACTAGTTTCACTTTGACGTTATTTCAAAAGAAAAACACTTTGACATGAATGAATTAAAAGCCAAGTTGTTTGTTAACCTTTAGCAAAGCTTTTTTGTGAACTATTAAACGGGATATTAACATAAATGTCACTCGTGTGTTTGCACTCAAATATTAAGATCTAAGAGGAAAGGGCTGAAACAGCAGCTGATATGAGAAAAGAAGGAGAAACTTGAATTTATGATCGGTTTAAAATCTTTCCACATGGAACAGTCAAACCAAAGTCATGGCAGCCGGTTTAGAGTCTAATCTAACAGTCTTAAAACAATTAAAATTACATTTTTGTCCTTTTTATGTTTCCTAGTTTTAACATTTTAGTCCAGTTTTAGTTTAAAAAAACATTTATTTTTATTTATTTAGTATTTTTTTTCGCTCAGATTATATTGAATGAGTCAGTCAGACTTTTTTCTCATTAATTATTATCTGAACTATCCGACCAACGAGCAGAAAGAGGAGGTGATGGAAATAAAGACATATTTTGGGTTTATGTTTTTTTTCTCATCATGTTTGGTTTCGTTGTGTCGTCACTCCATCCAGCTCTGAGATCTGAGACCAGAAAAAAACCTCTAAAGGAGGTCTGAGAGGATCTGGATCTGAGCTGGTCTTCAGGATGAAGCCACAGCTCCTCTGGTTCTTCATCAGTCTGATGGAAACTGAACTTCTGGAAACATCAGCTCATGGTCTCAGTCTCTGGTTTCTGGTCTTCTTGTCTCTTTAGACCATGGCTCAGAGAGTAGAGTGTAGAGTGGCCGTCTTGTAACCGGAGGGTTACCGGTTCACTCCCGGCCTGGAGCGTTCATGTCGAGATGTCCCTGATGGGTCGTGGTTAGCGCCGTGCACGGCACACATCAGTGTGTCAGTGTGTGTGTTGTATAATGTTATAATGTCACTCTGGGTATCGTTGCAGGTATAGCAAAGCGCTATATAAATATATAAATATAAAGCAGAGAGTGCTTTATGGCACAGCTACCCGAGCTTGACCCCTTTGACAGACCTTTGAGAAGGTCTCCAGAGGAGGTAGTCCGGGAGGATCAGGTGCATGGTCCAGGAGGATCAGGTGCATGGTCCAGGAGGATCAGGTGCATGGTCCAGGAGGATCAGGTGCATGGTCCAGGAGCTCCACCCTGAGCTCATCTGAAGACTTGTCTTTTCAGAAACAAGATAAAGCTCAGAGAAGGAAGGAACGAGCTGATCTCCTCCAGCCTCTACAGTGTCTCCTCCTTCACTCGGGGCTTTCTGGCCTCCTCTTCGCTCCCTCTCCTCTCGTCAGAAGGAGAAACGAGGCTGAGTGAAGAGGAGGAGGACTGTGGTTTC
Organism: Synanceia verrucosa; assembly: GCA_029721515.1. NCBI lineage: Eukaryota > Metazoa > Chordata > Actinopteri > Perciformes > Synanceiidae > Synanceia > Synanceia verrucosa. Next base: position 25,471,868 of record CM056563.1, on the reverse strand, counting down.
CTGTTTGAGGCGGTTGCAGCAGCGTTCACGGCGCTGCAGCTTCTTGACGCCTCAGAAGCGTCACCTCCTGCCTCCTGATTGGTTCAAGATGTTTGTGTGAAACTGTCTCAGTCTGAAGGAGGATCAGCTAGATCAGCCTCAGATCTTCTCTGGCTGATGGTCGGTGAGTCCACCTTCTTTGACTCTGCTCCTTAGTGCTCAGGTTTGGTCTCTGATCAGGTGAGTTTTGATCTGGACTCCCAGAGGCCATTGTGACTTCCTTTGACGGAAACGGATCACAGGATCCAGATCAGATCCACATCAGATCCAGATCACCAGCGTAGACCTCTTCAGACATGAAGGACGTTTGGTGACAGCCGACACCTCATGTGGACCAGAGACCAGCAGCAGCTCCATCCTCTCCTCCACGTTCATCGTACGTCGGCCCTCAGGTGAGTCCGCCATCTTTTTTTTATTTTTACTTCCTGTTCGTTTGTGATGGAGGGAGCTCAGCTTGTTCCCAGCATGCACCTGGAGGAGGAGAAGCCTCAGTTTAACATTTGGATACAGAGTGTTTCTGTCTTTAAGCATTTATTCTCAGGTTTTATTAAATCCAATCGTCCAGTATCAGTGAATGAACGTGTTCAGAGTCTACTGTTAATAAATATGCCTGATGAATAATAATTGATAGAATAAATGTGAGTTCATGAACAATTTTAGAGACTAAAATAACAATTTTCAGTGTTATTCTGGATCTTCAGACCAAAACTCATTTTAAACCAGTTTATTCACTTTATTCACTCCTTTCATAGTGGGAGTGATTATTTAGAAATATGACATACAATATGACGCTCACATATCAGTCTGTGGTGTTTTTAATAAACGTAAAGACTGTGGATCCTGAAGCTCTGAGCTGCTGGTTTTATTATTTATCATCATTATTCTTATTTATTATTTAGCTTCAGGACTGTTGGGAGCAGTGACTTCCTGTCTCTGAAGTAAACCAGCAGAAACTCTCAGAGAGACTCTTCTTATCTCATCACTCTTTTCCTGTCACACTTCCTTTCTTTGACCTTTTTTTTTTTTTTTTTTTAACGTCTCAGGAAAAAAAAATCAATGAAACAAGAAAGAGTTTAAAGATGGCCGCCTGTCAAGACGATCCAATGACTAAACAAGAAATATTAAAAGATGCAATTTAAGTGATTATTTGGTTTAATACTTTTATTAGTACTAGTACTTTTACTGCAGCGGAGTATTTCAGCGCGGTATTAGCACTATTACCGCAGCGGAGTGTTTCGGCGCGGTATTAGCACTATTACCGCAGCGGAGTGTTTCGGCGCGGTATTAGCACTATTACCGCAGCGGAGTGTTTCGGCGCGGTATTAGCACTATTACCGCAGCGGAGTGTTTCGGCGCGGTATTAGCACTTTTACCGCAGCGGAGTGTTTCGGCGCGGTATTAGCACTTTTACCGCAGCGGAGTGTTTCGGCGCGGTATTAGCACTATTACCGCAGCGGAGTGTTTCGGCGCGGTATTAGCACTATTACCGCAGCGGAGTGTTTCGGCGCGGTATTAGCACTTTTACCGCAGCGGAGTGTTTCGGCGCGGTATTAGCACTTTTACCGCAGCGGAGTGTTTTCGGCCGTATTAGCACTATTACCGCAGCGGAGTGTTTCGGCGCGGTATTAGCACTTTTACCGCAGCGGAGTGTTTCGCGCCGGTATTAGCACTTTTACCGCAGCGGAGTGTTTCGCGCGTATTAGCACTATTACCGCAGCGGAGTGTTTCGGCGCGGTATTAGCACTTTTACCGCAGAGGAGTGTTTCGGGCGCGTATTAGCACTTTTACCGCAGCGGAGTGTTTTCGCGCGGTATTAGCACTTTACCGCAGCGGAGTGTTTCGGGCGCGGTATTAGCACTATTACCGCAGCGGAGTGTTTCGGCGCGGTATTAGCACTATTACCGCAGCGGAGTGTTTCGGCGCGGTATTAGCACTTTTACCGCAGCGGAGTGTTTCGGCGCGGTATTAGCACTTTTACCGCAGCGGAGTGTTTCGGCGCGGTATTAGCACTTTTACCGCAGCGCAGTGTTTCGGCGCGGTATTAGCACTTTTACCGCAGCGGAGTGTTTCGGCGCGGTATTAGCACTATTACCGCAGCAGAGTATTTCAGTGCAGTATTAGTACTTTTACTGCAGTGAAGGACCTCAGGACTCTGGTCCAGGTTTCTGAGGGCTTCAGGTGGTCTCTGGTTTTTCGTGGTGCGTTCAGGTTCTCAGGGGAAACGGTAGGATTTGTGCCGTCAGCCTGGTGTCACATGGTTTTCCTTCCTGACCATCATCATCATCATCATGTTGTTCCTCTGACGCTTCAGGAAAATAAAAGCATGTCATCTTTGAAGCGTTGCTTCCTGTTCAGCAGGGCTGCTCTTCTGTAGCGCCACCATCAGGTCAACATGTTCATGATCATAAGAAGAAGAAGAAGACATATTTACAGCAGCTTTTTAATGGAAAATGAAATCTTTAAGGAGTGAAAGAATAAAAGACTTCATCAGGTTTTGGTGTGGAGTGGTTTTACTGGAGAACCTGCTGGAGAGAACACCTGAAGGACAAGTTTGATTTTTCCTCTGTCTTCATCCTCATGTCCTCCTACTCTGTCCTCCTCACGTCCTCCTCTTCTGTCTTCCTCATGTCCTCCTGCTCTGTCCTCCTCATGTCCTGCTCAGAACAAACATGGCCGTCTCCTGGCTCCTCTGGACACTGGTGGCGTCCATCTTCATCTCCATGGTCCTCCTGGCCGTCGTCTGCCTGCAGTGCCGGAGCAAAGGCCCTCTGGGTGGGAGGACGTCCATCAACGGCAGCATGTGATGCTTCATGATGATCTGAGAGCTTTCTGCACTTTATGTCTCATCTTTGTCCTCTTTGTCCTCTTTCCTCCAGCAGTGTCCATCAGACAGGCCAGTCCTTCAGAGGACTACATGCCGTAAGTCCGTCCTCCTCCTGACACATAAAACATTATTATGATATGAAAAGACAACTGAACGTCTTTTTTCTTCTTTCAATCAGATCACCTCAGTTCAGAGTCATCCATCCATGTGAGTATGACACACCTGAAGTAATAATAATAATACTATCCTGTGAAATATGCTTCACTAAATATAGAAATACAAAAGAGTGTCAAGATAACACATGAAAATCAATAAACTTAATGATTTTGTGTGTAATAAGATGATTTAACATCAGAATCAGGGACTGTATGTTAATATTAATGTTTGGTTTTTCTCTCCCACCTAAACTATTTTTATTGGCTTTTTCTTGCCAATTTTAATTTATTCTGATTTATTTAACAATTCAGGGGAGAAAACTAACATTATGAACCGATTAGGAATCTATTAAATTCTATAATAATGATAATAAGGAGAAGAATAATAGAAATAATGTAGTGTACTGGGTTTTCCACCTTGGTGAGTAACTGGAGTTTTTTTCTGCTCATCGTCACAGGAAATAACACCAAATTAACATTAATATTTGAAAAACAGCTGAAAAAAGGGGGGGGGGCAAACAGTGATCGATCAGCAGCTGAGTTCATGTTTTTATCCTGTTGAAACTAAATCTTTCAGCACAGAAATAGACTAAAGAGTTTGAACTTTCATCCAAATAAGATCCTACTGATGAGAGCGGAGTCACTTTACACTCATATTTTAGCTTAATATTAAAAAAATAATAATAATAACATGTCAGTGTTTTCATGTTTCATGATCTCTATGCTGATGATGCTGTTCTTTATGTTGGTATTGTTTTTGATGATGATGTCTCTCTCTCTCTCTCTCTCTCTCTCATGTTGCAGCTCAGCCGTCCATTGGTCTGAACTCCGTCCACTTTTCTTCCAATGAGCTCTCTCCTTAGTGAGTTATTTCATCTGATCGGTGATGTCAGATGACAACCAGCCAACCACAGTCTGGTCTTTAGCCTATTAACTGTTCACGTCGGTCTGATTAGCTGCATTAGCATTAGCTTAGCTCATAGCTGTTAGCTCAAAGTGGAAGTACTTCCCTCGTATTTAATTCAGTTCTTCCATCTGGGAGTTTTTCAAAATAAAACCAACCACTTAGAAGTATTGCAGTGAGTACCTGAAGTACTTGTACATGTATTTGGTCACATGACACCGCTGGTCAGATCTCAGAAAACACCTTAAACTGTTTAATATTTGACATGCTTTTATTTTTGTCTTCCCTCTCAGCTTATCTTCAGCTGATCCTGGATCTCAGCTGAGACACACGTCCTTCACCCCGACCGAAACTGGTGAGATGCTGCTTTTCTTTCCTCTGTCAGCTGACGATCGCCTCGTCATAAAATCCCTTTTATTCTCTCTCCTGCAGAAAGTAATCCAAGTTATGAGAATCCAGGTAAGGTCATGTTTGGTTTGTCATGATCAGTGCTGTGATGTAACAAAGTACATTTAATCAAGCGCAGCACTTCTGCTCGAATTCCAGGTACTACTACTACTACTACCAGAGTGTTTTCATTCTCTTTTTATACTTTATGCCCATGACATGTCAACCATACTCTGATAAGAACCTCCCAAACTAACAGAAACAGAAAGAAATGTCCTTATCAAAGTGTTTCTACTGATCAGGTCTGCAGGAGAGCGACGCTGAAGATCCCGGCTACATGTAGGTTTATTCTGTTTTTTTTTATGGCAGGAAAACAATAAAGTGAAGTAAACATTTTAGAAATGAGTAAAGGGAAATGGGTCTAAAGTTCTGTTCCTCTGGTTTCTGCAGCATCGTTCTGCCTGAAGATGCCACTCCTCTGACCAATCAGAGTCGAGCCTCAACGCCCAGTTCAGGTACAGTCTGGAAATTTGGACTCCAGAGTTTGGTCCAACATCCAGTTTCATTTCAAGTCCTTTTTTTCTGGTCACTCCAGGACACCCTGCTGCTGTTTGGAGTATTAAAACTAATGAGATAATATGTTGTATTATACCACGTCAGCTGTTTCTTTTTGTCTGCAGATGTTCAGCATGATTATGAAAACGTCCCAAAGAAAGGTGAGTTTCTAAAGGAGCAGCTCTTCTTTATTCACTCCTGTTTCTTCATCATCAGTGTCCAGATAAGGTCACATGTTAGATTTATGCTTATAATCATATCTGTGTGTCGTCCTCAGAAGGACAGGACTACCTGAATGTGGAGCCGCTGCAGTTTCACAGTGAGTTCTTCAGCTCTCAGGTCATGTGACCTTCTTCCTGTTTTATAAAGGAAGTTGTGTGTTTTTTTTTTTTTGTGAGGTCACAGTTTATTTGGAACCAGCTTCACGTTCAGTCAAACAGACATGAGGCCATCTTTGATTTAAAGATGCTCAGAGCTGTTCTCAAGACAGCGCGACTCACTGATACTGTACAAACACTCTGTTACACCGATGCACGCTAACGCTACGCCGTACAAACACTCTGTTACACCGATGTACGCTAACGCTACGCCGTACAAACACTCTGTTACACTAATGTACGCTAACGCTACGCCGTACAAACACTGTTACACTAATGCACGCTAACGCTACGCCGTACAAACACTGTTACACCAATGTACGCTAACGCTACGCCGTACAAACACTCTGTTACACTAATGTACGCTAACGCTACGCCGTACAAACACTGTTACACCAATGTACGCTAACGCTACGCCGTACAAACACTCTGTTACACCAATGTACGCTAACGCTACGCCGTACAAACACTCTGTTACACCAATGTACGCTAACGCTACGCCGTACAAACACTCTGTTACACTAATGTACGCTAACGCTACACCGTACAAACACTGTTACACCAATGTACGCTAACGCTACGCCGTACAAACACTCTGTTACACTAATGTACGCTAACGCTACGCCGTACAAACACTGTTACACCAATGTACGCTAACGCTACGCCGTACAAACACTGTTACACCAATGTACGCTAACGCTACGCCGTACAAACACTCTGTTACACCAATGTACGCTAACGCTACGCCGTACAAACACTCTGTTACACTAATGTACGCTAACGCTACGCCGTACAAACACTGTTACACCAATGTACGCTAACGCTACGCCGTACAAACACTCTGTTACACCGATACATCTATTTTATTTTATTTTATTTGACATAATTTTCCAGCTGGATCATCAGCAGATCTTTCTGCTCAAAGTGACAGTGATGACGACGATGATGATGATGATGAAGCGAACTACGTCAACGTCCTGGATGGGACTCAGGCTGAACGACCACAGTGAGCTTTGACTCATCATGGTGTTTTGTTTTGTTTTGTTTTTTTAATTTAAAGGTCATTTAGGTGATAAAGTGCTTCCTTTCAGACTGTTTTTCATCCATAAAAGATGTGAGGAGTTCATGAGTGTCTTTCTGTTTTCAGTTTTTCATTTTTGAAGGCTGACTGTTGAACTGAAGCTAAATGCAAAGATTCAGAAAGAAAAGAAATTTTCCTCCTGTCTTTTTTCTAATCCTGTGTTCTGGGAGGTTTGATGCCTGTTTGAACTTTAATTTTTACTGACAATTCCTGAGAATGTCTTCATTCATGTTGTTACTGTCACTGGATCTGTTATCCACCTGTGTGAACTAGACATGTTCTTGTATTGTTTTTAAGTTACTACAATTCAATTAAACATCAACTTTTTATGATTCATTAGTCATTTAACCACTGAAAATTTATTTGTCCTCTTACTTTTTAGCCTAATTGATTTTTTTACAGGCCTGTAAAGACTCTGTTACAGCAGTCGAGTCTACAACAGATAAATGTGTGGTCAGGTTTTTCCAACTCCTGCAGAGACAGAAGTCCTCTGATCCTTGATATATTCTAAAGGTGATAATAGGCTGACTTTGTAATTGTTGTAATGTGGCTGCTGAACTTTACATCTGAGTCCATGACTACACACAGATTTCTGGCTTGGACTGTGGTTTTAAAAGTGCTGAGTGCTGACTCTGAGTTGCTCCTCCTTGGTTCCAGAAACATTTATCTCAGGTTATCTCAGTTTAATTAAACTTAAATGAGTTTAAATGAAACCATTATATATTATGTTGAAAATTGTCATGAAATGTCATACTATAGTATGTAAAAAAAAAGTCTGTGTCCAAAAAGGTCATCAGAAAGACTTATTATAGTGTTTTGGATGATTTTGGAGAGAAATAGTGTGAAAATAAGTTGTAAAAAAGCCTTTTTATGTCATATTGAAAATAATCATAAAATGTCATACTATAGTATGTCAAAAAAGTCCAAAAATGAAAAATTTAAAATGTCAATAAAGTCATCAGAAAGACTTATTATAGTGTTTTGAATTATTTTTGTAGAGAAATAATGTGAAAATAAGTTGTAAAAAAGCCTTTTTATGTCGTGATGAAAATAATCATAAAATGTCATACAATAGTATGTCAAAAAAGACAAAAAATTACATTTTTTAAGAAAGTCAAAAAAGTCGTCAGAAGGACTGATTATAGTGTGTTGAGTGATTTTGTAGCGATAGAGGGCAAAAAAAAATCTTAAAAAAGCCATTTTATAGATTGTTGAAAATTGTCAATAAATGTCATACTATAGTATGTCAAAAAAGTCAAAAAATGGAAAATTTTAAAAAGTCGTCAGAAGGACAGATTATAGTGTGTTGATTGATTTTGTAGTGATAGAGGGTGAAAAAAGTTGTAAAAAAGCCTTTTTATGTCATGTTGAAAATTGTCATAAAATCTCATACTATAGTATGTCAAAAAAGTCAAAAAAATGAGAAATTTTAAAATGTCAATAAAGTCATCAGAAAGACTTATTATAGTGTTTTTGAATGATTTTGTAGAGAAATAGTGTGAAAATAAGTTGTAAAAAAGACTTTTTAAGTCATGTTGAAAATTGTCATAAAATGTCATACTATAGTATGTCAAAAAAGTCAAAAAAATGAGAAATTTTAAAATGTCAATAAAGTCATCAGAAAGACTTATTATAGTGTTTTTGAATGATTTTGTAGAGAAATAGTGTGAAAATAAGTTGTAAAAAAGACTTTTTATGTCGTGATGAAAATAATCATAAAATGTCATACTATAGTATGTCAAAAAAGACAAAAAATGAAAATTTTTTAAAAGGTCAGAAAAGTCATCAAAGGGACTGATTATAGTGTGTTGAGTGATTTTGTAGCGATAAAGGGCGAAAAAAAATCTTAAAAAAGCCATTTTATAGAATGTTGAAAATTGTCATAAAATGTCATACTATAGTATGTCAAAAAAGTCAAAAAAAAACATAAAATTTCAAAGTGTCCAAAAAAGTCATCAGAAAGACTTGTTCCAGTGTGTTGATTGATTTCAGAGCTCAACATGTTGAAAAAGTTGTCCAGTTAACAGAAACGGTGTACACGCACGTGCAACTGAGAGGCTGCATGTGCAAAGTGAACAGTAAGAAGTGCAAGAAGAGCAACACACAACATCACACCGTCTTTAAAAGGCCACCTTGTGGCAGCATTCCTCGCTTACGGCCATACCACCCTGAACACGCCCGATCTCGTCTGATCTCGGAAGCTAAGCAGGGTCGGGCCTGGTCAGTACTTGGATGGGAGACTGCCTGGGAATACCAGGTGCTGTAAGCTTTTGCACCATGCTGCAGCAGAGGGTCTTACTGAGGCCTTTTTCTCTGGACCAGTGCAGGCTTGAGGTGCTCTTTCATTATTTGGATACTTTCTACTTCCTTTCAGTCAGAGATACAGCCCTTTTTATTTTATTGCATCTTTCATTGTCACTGTGACTTTGCAGGTTGGGATTCGACATCCCCAGTGTGTTGAATCACTTCATACAACAACACATTGACCAAAAACATCATCATTTTATAGCATGTTGAAAACTGTCAAAAAATGTCATACTGTAGTATGTCAAAAAAGACAAAAAATTAAATTTTTTAAGAAAGTCAAAAAAGTCGTCAGAAGGACTGATTATAGTGTTTTTGAATGATTTTGTAGAGATAGAGGGTGAAAAAAGTTGTAAAAAAAAGTCATTTTATAGAATGTTGAAAATTGTCATAAAATGTCATACTATAGTATGTCAAAAAAGTCAAAAAATGAAAAATTTTAAAAAGTCGTCAGAAGGACAGATTATAGTGTGTTGATTGATTTTGTAGTGATAAAAAAGCCTTTTTATGTCATGTTGAAAATTGTCATAAAATGTCATACTATAGTATGTCAAAAAAGTCAAAAAATGAAAAATTTTAAAAATGTCAATAAAGTCATCAGACAGACTTATAGTGTTTTTGAATGATTTTGTAGAGAAATAGTGTGAAAAAAGTTGTAAAAAAGCCTTTTTATGTCATGTTGAAAACTGTCAAAAAATGTCATACTGTAGTATGTCAAAAAAGACAAAAAATTAAATTTTTTAAGAAAGTCAAAAAAGTCGTCAGAAGGACTGATCATAGTGTGTTGAGTGATTTTGTAGCGATAGAGGGTGAAAAAAGTTGTAAATAAAGTCAAAAAATGAAAAATTTTAAAATGTCAATAAAGTCATCAGAAAGACTTATTATAGTGTTTTTGAATGATTTTGTAGAGAAATAGTGTGAAAATAAGTTGTAAAAAAGACTTTTTAAGTCATGTTGAAAACTGTCAAAAAATGTCATACTATAGTATGTCAAAAAAGTCAAAAAAAATTTAAATTTTAAAAAGTAAAAAAAAGTCGTAAGAAAGACTGATTATAGTGTGTTGAGTGATTTTGTAGAGATAGAGGGTGAAAAAAAGTTGTAAAAAAGCCTTTTTATAGATTGTTGAAAATTGTCAATAAATGTCATACTATAGTATGTCAAAAAAGTCAAAAAAATGAGAAATTTTAAAATGTCAAAAAAAGTCGTCAGAAGGACAGATTATAGTGTGTTGAGTGATTTTGTAGTAATAGAAGGTGAAAAAAGTTGTAAAAAAAAAAGTCATTTTATAGATTGTTGAAAATTGTCATAAAATGTCATACTATAGTATGTCAAAAAAGTCAAAAAAATGAGAAATTTTAAAATGTCAATAAAGTCATCAGAAAGACTTATTATAGTGTTTTTGAATGATTTTATAGAGAAATAGTGTGAAAATAAGTTGTAAAAAAGACTTTTTATGTCGTGATGAAAATAATCATAAAATGTCATACTATAGTATGTCAAAAAAGTCAAAAAAATGAGAAATTTTAAAATGTCAATAAAGTCATCAGAAAGACTTATTATAGTGTTTTTGAATGATTTTGTAGAGAAATAGTGTGAAAATAAGTTGTAAAAAAGACTTTTTATGTCGTGATGAAAATAATCATAAAATGTCATACTATAGTATGTCAAAAAAGTCAAAAAAATGAGAAATTTTAAAATGTCAATAAAGTCATCAGAAAGACTTATTATAGTGTTTTTGAATGATTTTGTCGAGAAATAGTGTGAAAATAAGTTGTAAAAAAGACTTTTTATGTCATGTTGAAAATTGTCATAAAATGTCATACTATAGTATGTCAAAAAAGTAAAAGAAAAAATAAAATTTCAAAGTGTCCAAAAAAGTCATCAGAAAGACTTGTTCCAGTGTGTTGATTGATTTCAGAGCTCAACATGTTGAAAAAGTTGTCCAGTTAACAGAAACGGTGTATACGCACGTGCAACTGAGAGGCTGCATGTGCAAAGTGAACAGTAAGAAGTGCAAGAAGAGCAACACACAACATCACACCGTCTTTAAAAGGCCACCTTGTGGCAGCATTCCTCGCTTACGGCCATACCACCCTGAACACGCCCGATCTCGTCTGATCTCGGAAGCCAAGCAGGGTCGGGCCTGGTCAGTACTTGGATGGGAGACCGCCTGGGAATACCAGGTGCTGTAAGCTTTTGCACCATGCTGCAGCAGAGGGTCTTACTGAGGCCTTTTTCTCTGGACCAGTGCAGGCTTGAGGTGCTCTTTCATTATTTGGATACTTTCTACTTCCTTTCAGTCAGAGATACAGCCCTTTTTATTTTATTGCATCTTTCATTGTCACTGTGACTTTGCAGGTTGGGATTCGACATCCCCAGTGTGTTGAATCACTTCATACAACAACACATTGACCAAAAACATCATCATTTTATAGCATGTTGAAAACTGTCAAAAAATGTCATACTGTAGTATGTCAAAAAAGACAAAAACTTAAATTTTTTAAGAAAGTCAAAAAAGTCGTCAGAAGGACTGATTATAGTGTGTTGAGTGATTTTGTAGAGATAGAGGGTGAAAAAAGTTGTAAAAAAAGTCATTTTATAGAATGTTGAAAATCGTCATAAAATGTCATACTATAGTATGTCAAAAAAGTCAAAAAATGAAAAATTTTAAAAAGTCGTCAGAAGGACAGATTATAGTGTGTTGATTGATTTTGTAGTGATAGAGGGTGAAAAAAGTTGTAAAAAAGCCTTTTTATGTCATGTTCAAAATTGTCATAAAATGTCATACTATAGTATGTCAAAAAAGTCAAAAAATGAAAAATTTTAAAAATGTCAATAAAGTCATCAGACAGACTTATAGTGTTTTTGAATGATTTTGTAGAGAAATAGTGTGAAAAAAGTTGTAAAAAAGCCTTTTTATGTCATGTTGAAAACTGTCATAAAATGTCATACTGTAGTATGTCAAAAAAGACAAAAAAATAAATTTTTTAAGAAAGTCAAAAAAGTCGTCAGAAGGACTGATTATAGTGTGTTGAGTGATTTTGTAGAGATAGAGGGTGAAAAAAGTTGTAAAAAAAGTCATTTTATAGAATGTTGAAAATCGTCATAAAATGTCATACTATAGTATGTCAAAAAAGTCAAAAAATGAAAAATTTTAAAAAGTCGTCAGAAGGACAGATTATAGTGTGTTGATTGATTTTGTAGTGATAGAGGGTGAAAAAAGTTGTAAAAAAGCCTTTTTATGTCATGTTGAAAATTGTCATAAAATGTCATACTATAGTATGTCAAAAAGTCAAAAAATGAAAAATTTTAAAAATGTCAATAAAGTCATCAGACAGACTTATTATAGTGTTTTTGAATGATTTTGTAGAGAAATAGTGTGAAAAAAGTTGTAAAAAAGCCTTTTTATGTCATGTTGAAAACTGTCAAAAAATGTCATACTGTAGTATGTCAAAAAAGACAAAAAATTAAATTTTTTAAGAAAGTCAAAAAAGTCGTCAGAAGGACTGATTATAGTGTTTTTGAATGATTTTGTAGAGATAGAGGGTGAAAAAAGTTGTAAAAAAAAGTCATTTTATAGAATGTTGAAAATTGTCATAAAATGTCATACTATAGTATGTCAAAAAAGTCAAAAAATGAAAAATTTTAAAAAGTCGTCAGAAGGACAGATTATAGTGTGTTGATTGATTTTGTAGTGATAAAAAAGCCTTTTTATGTCATGTTGAAAATTGTCATAAAATGTCATACTATAGTATGTCAAAAAGTCAAAAAATGAAAAATTTTAAAAATGTCAATAAAGTCATCAGACAGACTTATTATAGTGTTTTTGAATGATTTTGTAGAGAAATAGTGTGAAAAAAGTTGTAAAAAAGCCTTTTTATGTCATGTTGAAAACTGTCAAAAAATGTCATACTGTAGTATGTCAAAAAAGACAAAAACTTAAATTTTTTAAGAAAGTCAAAAAAGTCGTCAGAAGGACTGATTATAGTGTTTTTGAATGATTTTGTAGAGATAGAGGGTGAAAAAAGTTGTAAAAAAAAGTCATTTTATAGAATGTTGAAAATCGTCATAAAATGTCATACTATAGTATGTCAAAAAAGTCAAAAAATGAAAAATTTTAAAAAGTCGTCAGAAGGACAGATTATAGTGTGTTGATTGATTTTGTAGTGATAGAGGGTGAAAAAAGTTGTAAAAAAGCCTTTTTATGTCATGTTGAAAATTGTCATAAAATGTCATACTATAGTATGTCAAAAAAGTCAAAAAATGAAAAATTTTAAAAATGTCAATAAAGTCATCAGACAGACTTATAGTGTTTTTGAATGATTTTGTAGAGAAATAGTGTGAAAAAAGTTGTAAAAAAGCCTTTTTATGTCATGTTGAAAACTGTCAAAAAATGTCATACTGTAGTATGTCAAAAAAGACAAAAAATTAAATTTTTTAAGAAAGTCAAAAAAGTCGTCAAAAGGACTGATTATAGTGTTTTTGAATGATTTTGTAGAGATAGAGGGTGAAAAAAGTTGTAAAAAAAAGTCATTTTATAAAATGTTGAAAATTGTCATAAAATGTCATACTATAGTATGTTAAAAAAGTCAAAAAATGAAAAATTTTAAAAAGTCGTCAGAAGGACAGATTATAGTGTGTTGATTGATTTTGTAGTGATAGAGGGTGAAAAAAGTTGTAAAAAAAAGTCATTTTATAAAATGTTGAAAATTGTCATAAAATGTCATACTATAGTATGTCAAAAAAGTCAAAAAATGAAAAATTTTAAAAAGTCGTCAGAAGGACAGATTATAGTGTGTTGATTGATTTTGTAGTGATAGAGGGTGAAAAAAGTTGTAAAAAAAAGTCATTTTATAGAATGTTGAAAATCGTCATAAAATGTCATACTATAGTATGTCAAAAAAGTAAAAAAAATGAAAAATTTTAAAAAGTCGTCAGAAGGACAGATTATAGTGTGTTGATTGATTTTGTAGTGATAGAGGGTGAAAAAAGTTGTAAAAAAAAGTCATTTTATAGAATGTTGAAAATTGTCAATAAATGTCATATGTCAAAAAGTCAAAAAATGAAAAATTTTAAAAAGTCGTCAGAAGGACAGATTATAGTGTGTTGATTGATTTTGTAGCGATAAAGGGCGAAAAAAAATCTTAAGAAAGCCATTTTATAGAATGTTGAAAATTGTCAATAAATGTCATATGTCAAAAAGTCAAAAAAATGAAAAATTTTAAAAAGTCGTCAGAAGGACAGATTATAGTGTGTTGATTGATTTTGTAGCGATAAAGGGCGAAAAAAAATCTTAAGAAAGCCATTTTATAGAATGTTGAAAATTGTCAATAAATGTCATACTATAGTATGACAAAAAGTCAAAAAATGAAAAATTTTAAAATGTCAATAAAGTCGTCAGAAAGACTTATTATAGTGTTTTTGAATGATTTTGTAGAGAAATAGTGTGAAAATAAGTTGTAAAAAATACTTTTTAAGTCATGTTGAAAATAATCATAAAATGTCATACTATAGTATGTCAAAAAGTCAAAAAATGAAAATTTTTTAAAAGGTCAGAAAAGTCATCAAAGGGACAGATTATAGTGTGTTGAGTGATTTTGTAGCGATAAAGGGCAAAAAAAAATCTTAAAAAAGCCATTTTATGGAATGTTGAAAATTGTCAAAAAATATCATATTATAGTATGTCAAAAAAGTCAAAAAAAAACATAAAAATTTCGAAATGTAGAAAAAAAAGTCATCAGAAAGACTTGTTCCAGTGTGTTGATTGATTTCAGAGCTCAATATGTTGAAAAAGTTGTCCAATTAACAGAAACGGTGTATACGCACGTGCAACTGAGAGGCTGCATGTGCAAAGTGAACAGTAAAAAAAAAAAAAAAAAAAGTCAAAAAATGAAAAATTTTAAAAAGTCGTCAGAAGGACAGATTATAGTGTGTTGATTGATTTTGTAGTGATAGAGGGTGAAAAAAGTTGTAAAAAAGCCATTTTATAGATTGTTGAAAATTGTCATAAAATGTCATACTATAGTATGTCAAAAAAGTCAAAAAATGAAAAATTTTAAAATGTCAATAAAGTCATCAGACAGACTTATTATAGTGTTTTTGAATGATTTTGTAGAGAAATAGTGTGAAAAAAGTTGTAAAAAATACTTTTTATGTCATGTTGAAAATTGTCATAAAATGTCATACTATAGTATGTCAAAAAAGTCTGAAAAATGAAAAATTTTCAAATGTCCAAAAAGTCATCAGAAAGACTTATTATAGTGTTTTGAATTATTTTGTAGAGAAATAATTTTAAAAATAAGTTGTAAAAAAGCCTTTTTATGTCATGTTGAAAATAATCATAAAATGTCATACTATAGTATGTCAAAAAAGTCTGAAAAATTAAAAATTTTAAAATGTCAAAAAAAGTTGTCAGAAGGACAGATTATAGTGTGTTGATTGATTTTGTAGTGATAGAGGGTGAAAAAAGTTGTAAAAAAGCCTTTTTATGTCATGTTGAAAACTGTCAATAAATGTCATACTATAGTATGTCAAAAAAGTCAAAAAATGAAAAATTTTAAAATGTCAATAAAGTCGTCAGAAAGACTTATTATAGTGTTTTTGAATGATTTTGTAGAGAAATAGTGTGAAAATAAGTTGTAAAAAATACTTTTTATGTCATGTTGAAAATTGTCAAAAAATGTCATACTATAGTATGTCAAAAAAGTCAAAAAATGAAAAATTTTAAAAAGTCATCAGAAGGACTTTGATTGATTTTGTAGTGATAGAGGGTGAAAAAAGTTGTAAAAAAGCCTTTTTATGTCATGTTGAAAACTGTCAATAAATGTCATACTATAGTATGTCAAAAAAGTCAAAAAATGAAAAATTTTAAAATGTCAATAAAGTCGTCAGAAAGACTTATTATAGTGTTTTTGAATGATTTTGTAGAGAAATAGTGTGAAAATAAGTTGTAAAAAATACTTTTTATGTCATGTTGAAAATTGTCAAAAAATGTCATACTATAGTATGTCAAAAAAGTCAAAAAATGAAAAATTTTAAAAAGTCATCAGAAGGACTTTGATTGATTTTGTAGTGATAGAGGGTGAAAAAAGTTGTAAAAAAGCCTTTTTATGTCATGTTGAAAATTGTCAATAAATGTCATACTATAGTATGTCAAAAAAGTCAAAAAATGAAAAATTTTAAAATGTCAATAAAGTCATCAGAAAGACTTATTATAGTGTTTTGAACTATTTTGTAGAGAAATAGTGTGAAAATAAGTCAAAAAAGTCTGAAAAAAAAAATTATTGCAAAGTGTTTTACCACCAGTATTCGTCTTTACCATTTACTGTTATGTGACCTATCAGAATACTACATTATGACTTTTCAACGTTTCGTTCAAAAGAAATGATTTTCAGAGACGCTGCTTCCTGTCAGTGGGTTTATTAGTAATGAACTGGTTTCGTCTGTAAAAGAACAGAGGAGGTGTGTCGGCTAGAAAAACAGTTTCCACTCCTGTCAGTCAACGTTTCCACCAGTTCTCGTCTTCAGTGCAGCTTCTTGTTCACGTAAGAAAACTGTGAGTATTTACATTTTAAAATCCAGAAGCATCTCTGTCTAAAGGAAGAGGTCGTTAAAGTGAGGACGCCTTAATCGGATGTCAGGAGGTGGGAATGTTACGAGTCATCTGGGGATGATTTGGGGGTTGATGTGGGCACAGTGACGCTGGTCTTCGTCAGTCCTGGAGCCAGATGGGACGGAGGGTTCAGTTTCCAGACGGGTGGAAGGAGAGCTGCTGGGTGGGGTGAGTCTGGACCTGAACACCTGCAGCACACACAAAATCAATTTACCAGTTTATTCACAACATCTGGCAACTGCAGCAGGAAGCGCACACCGACCTCACCTGGGACATATTCCTGTCATTTCTGCTATTTGCATCGTTAAACAGTTGGTCCAGTGTGTCATAGTAAGTCACGCTAATGTTCAAAAAAACGTGCAGCAGAACGTGCTGACACCGTAAAAAGAAGCATGCTGGGAAAAGTTCAGGATCTACCTGGTGGGTGTCCGATGTAGAAGTGCTGTGGCGCCCCCTGCTGGGGGCCATGTTGGTGGGTGGAGCCACCAGCCTGCTGGGGGGGAACATAGTGCAGCATGACGGGCGGCAGGCCGTGACCTGCAGAGTGGTGAGAAGCTGAAAGGCCTGCTGGGACATGAGCCTGCACACCACAAGGACAAGAAAGGTCAAGAAAGGAAAGAAAGGTGAAGTAGAGCGGTGAAGAAGAACGGTGCTGGTGGTCACCTGGGTGAGCTGGCTGATTGAGGGGAAGCCATGGGGCAGAGGCTGGTGGGGGGGCAGGCTGTAGCCCGGCATGGTGTAGGAGGCCTGGGGGGAGCTGTGGCCTGGGGGGGTCGGAGCCGACAGACCTCCAGAGTGGAACATGGACTGAGGCTGAGGACCGGCCTGACTGGACTGGAAGGAAACACAAGCAGCAGCGTCAGAGGAGCAGCTTTCCTGGACATCCTCCTGACCAATGAGAGCAGCTCACCTGGCTGTGACCTGGACTGGGAGCTGGGTGCTGGGGGGGGGGCTGGCTCCCTGTGGGGGGGCTGGAGGCCTGAGGCTGATGGAGGGAGGCCGAGTGGTGAGGGAAGGACTGGGCTGAAGGAGGAGGAAGAGACCACCGGTTACTGCTACTACTACTACTGTAGTACTGCCAGAGAGACTACAAGTACTACTACTACTGTAGTACTGCCAGAGAGACTACAAGTACTACTACTACTGTAGTACTGCCAGAGAGACTACAAGTACTACTACTACTGTAGTGCTGCCAGAGAGACGACAAGTACTACTACTACTGTAGTACTGCCAGAGAGACTACAAGTACTACTACTACTACTACTACTACTGTAGTACTGTCAGAGAGACTACAAGTACTACTACTACTACTACTGTAGTACTGCCAGAGAGACTACAAGTACTACTACTACTGTAGTGCTGCCAGAGAGACGACAAGTACTACTACTACTGTAGTACTGCCAGAGAGACTACAAGTACTACTACTACTACTACTACTGTAGTACTGCCAGAGAGACGACAAGTACTACTACTACTGTAGTACTGCCAGAGAGACTACAAGTACTACTACTACTACTACTACTACTGTAGTACTGTCAGAGAGACTACAAGTACTACTACTACTACTACTACTACTGTAGTACTGCCAGAGAGACTACAAGTACTACTACTACTGTAGTACTGCCAGAGAGACTACAAGTACTACTACTACTGTAGTGCTGCCAGAGAGACGACAAATACTACTACTACTGTAGTACTGCCAGAGAGACTACAAGTACTACTACTACTACTACTGTAGTACTGTCAGAGAGACTACAAGTACTACTACTACTACTACTACTACTACTGTAGTACTGCCAGAGAGACTACAAGTACTACTACTACTGTAGTGCTGCCAGAGAGACGACAAGTACTACTACTACTGTAGTACTGCCAGAGAGACTACAAGTACTACTACTACTACTACTACTACTGTAGTACTGCCAGAGAGACGACAAGTACTACTACTACTGTAGTACTGCCAGAGAGACTACAAGTACTACTACTACTACTACTGTAGTACTGTCAGAGAGACTACAAGTACTACTACTACTACTACTACTGTAGTACTGCCAGAGAGACTACAAGTACTACTACTACTACTACTACTGTAGTACTGCCAGAGAGACTACAAGTACTACTACTACTGTAGTGCTGCCAGAGAGACGACAAGTACTACTACTACTGTAGTACTGCCAGAGAGACTACAAGTACTACTACTACTACTACTACTACTGTAGTACTGCCAGAGAGACGACAAGTACTACTACTACTGTAGTACTGCCAGAGAGACTACAAGTACTACTACTACTACTACTGTAGTACTGTCAGAGAGACTACAAGTACTACTACTACTACTACTACTACTGTAGTACTGCCAGAGAGACTACAAGTACTACTACTACTACTACTACTGTAGTACTGCCAGAGAGACTACAAGTACTACTACTACTGTAGTGCTGCCAGAGAGACGACAAGTACTACTACTACTGTAGTACTGCCAGAGAGACTACAAGTACTACTACTACTACTACTACTACTGTAGTACTGTCAGAGAGACTACAAGTACTACTACTACTACTACTACTACTACTACTGTAGTACTGCCAGAGAGACTACAAGTACTACTACTACTGTAGTGCTGCCAGAGAGACGACAAGTACTACTACTACTGTAGTACTGCCAGAGAGACTACAAGTACTACTACTACTACTACTACTACTGTAGTACTGCCAGAGAAACGACAAGTACTACTACTACTGTAGTACTGCCAGAGAGACTACAAGTACTACTACTACTACTACTACTACTGTAGTACTGTCAGAGAGACTACAAGTACTACTACTACTACTACTACTGTAGTACTGCCAGAGAGACTACAAGTACTACTACTACTACTACTACTGTAGTACTGCCAGAGAGACTACAAGTACTACTACTACTACTGTAGTACTGTCAGAGAGACTAAAAGTACTACTACTACTACTACTACTACTGTAGTACTGCCAGAGAGACTACAAGTACTATTACTACTGTAGTACTGCCAGAGAGACTACAAGTACTACTACTACTACTGTAGTACTGTCAGAGAGACTAAAAGTACTACTACTACTACTACTACTGTAGTACTGCCAGAGAGACTACAAGTACTACTACTACTACTACTGTAGTACTGCCAGAGCGACTACAAGTACTACTACTACTACTACTACTGTAGTACTGCCAGAGAGACTACAAGTACTACTACTACTGCTACTGTAGTACTGCCAGAGAGACTACAAGTACTACTACTACTACTGTAGTACTGCCAGAGAGACTACAAGTACTACTACTACTACTACTACTGTAGTACTGCCAGAGAGACTACAAGTACTGCTACTACTGTAGTACTGCCAGAGAGACTACAAGTACTACTACTACTACTACTACTACTGTAGTACTGCCAGAGAGACTACAAGTACTACTACTACTGTAGTACTGCCAGAGAGACTACAAGTACTACTACTACTACTACTACTGTAGTACTGCCAGAGAGACTACAAGTACTACTACTACTACTACTGTAGTACTGTCAGAGAGACTACAAGTACTACTACTACTACTACTACTGTAGTACTGCCAGAGAGACTACAAGTACTACGACTACTGTAGTACTGCCAGAGAGACTACAAGTACTATTACTACTGTAGTACTGTCAGAGAGACTACAAGTACTACTACTACTGTAGTACTGTCAGAGAGACTACAAGTACTACTACTACTACTACTACTGTAGTACTGCCAGAGAGACTACAAGTACTACTACTACTACTGTAGTACTGTCAGAGAGACTACAAGTACTACTACTACTGTTGTACTGTCAGAGAGACTACAAGTACTACTACTATTACTGTAGTACTGCCAGAGAGACTACAAGTA
This sequence comes from Synanceia verrucosa, assembly GCA_029721515.1. Lineage (NCBI taxonomy): Eukaryota > Metazoa > Chordata > Actinopteri > Perciformes > Synanceiidae > Synanceia > Synanceia verrucosa. Next base: position 25,451,734 of record CM056563.1, on the reverse strand, counting down.
CTATTACTACTGTAGTACTGCCAGAGAGACTACAAGTACTACTACTACTACTGTAGTACTGCCAGAGAGACTACAAGTACTATTACTACTGTAGTACTGCCAGAGAGACTACAAGTACTACTACTACTACTGTAGTACTGCCAGAGAGACTACAAGTACTATTACTACTACTGTAGTACTGCCAGAGAGACTACAAGTACTACTACTACTACTGTAGTACTGCCAGAGAGACTACAAGTACTACTACTACTACTGTAGTACTGCCAGAGAGACTACAAGTACTACTACTACTACTGTAGTACTGTCAGAGAGACTACAAGTACTACTACTACTACTGTAGTACTGTCAGAGAGACTACAAGTACTACTACTACTACTGTAGTACTGTCAGAGAGAGTTCGTGCTGCTAACAGAGATGGAGAGATGATGGAGAAAGATGAGTAGACATTTACTTTCTATCTATTTTAGTCATATCTATCGTCACACATTTTATCAGTCTGCTCACCAAACATGGCCTGTTGTGGCCCTGGAGGGCCCTCAGTCTGACCAGGGAACTGACCCCCAGGGGGGCCCATCGGCTGAGGAGGGGCCCCTGATGTCAGCATCCTGGCCCCCCCCTGCAGCATGGAGTAAACCGGCTGGAGAAGACAGAAGAAAGAAGAAACTGAGGTTAAAGAGTTCATCAACTTCTCTTTCATCCATCCCTCCATCTTCTCCCTCTTATCCTCTCATAGGGTCAGGGGGGGCTGGAGTCTATCCCAGCTGTCTTAGGGTGAAAGACAGGGTCCACCCTGGACAAGTGTCCAGTTCATCACAGGACACATAGAGACAGACAACCACTCACACTCACATTCACACCTACGCTCAATTTAAATTAACCAGTTAACCTAATCCCCATGCATGTTTTTGGATGGTGGGAGGAAGCCGGAGTACCAGAGAGAACCCACACAGACATGAGGAGAACATGAAAACTCCACACAGAAAGGCCCCGGGCCGGGAATAGAACCCAGTACCTTCTTACTGTGAGGCGACAGTGCTAACCACTACACCACTGTGCCACCCTCCTTCTCTTTCAGTAAAGAAAATACAATAAAGTATACTGAAACGTAATAAAATGTGATAAAATATGATAAAATATGACGAGCTGGATCAGTTTAGACCAGCCTACCTGTCCGTGGTAGTGGGGGGGCAGGGCCTGGATCACCTGACCGTACTGCAGGTAGGACTGGGGGTAAGGTGAGGCCACCAGGGGGGGTCCTGCTGCCGAGGCTGCAGCTGAGATCATGGAGGAGGCTGGAGAAGGGTGGTGCTCCGGACGAGGTCCAACCACCGGTCCTGAAACACCACGACACACCGACATGATGTCATGATGGTGGGAAAAAACAGTAAGTAAAGAGGAGGGAAAGAGTGGGTAAAGAGGGAGGAAAGAGGAAGGAAAGAGTGGGTAAAGAGGAGGGAAAGAGGAAATAAATAGGAGGGAAAGAGGAAGTAAAAAGGAGGGGAAAGAGGAAGGAAAGAAGAAATAACCAGGAGGGAAAGAGTGGGGAAAGAGGAGGGAAAGAGTGGGTAAAGAGGAAGGAATGAGGAAGGAAAGGGTGGGTAAATAAGAGGGAAAGAGGAAGGAAAGAGGAGAGAAAGGGGTAAAGAGGAAGGAAAGAGTGGGTAAAGAGGGAAAGAGGAAGGAAAGAGTGGGTAAAGAGGAGGGAAAGAGGAAGGAAAGAGGAGAGAAAGGGGGTAAAGAGGAAAGAAAGAGGAGGTAAAGAGGAGGAGGGGGTATTATTATTATTATTATTTTTTATTATTAAATTATTAAGTGTTAGTAGTAGTAGTAGTGTTAGTAGTAGTAGTAGTGTTAGTAGTAGTAGTAGTAGTGTTAGTAGTAGTAGTAGTAGTAGTAGTAGTAGTAGTAGTAGTAGTAGTAGTAGTAGTAGTAGTGTTAGTAGTAGTAGTAGTAGTGGTAGTAGTAGTAGTAGTGTTAGTAGTAGTAGTAGTAGTAGTAGTAGTAGTAGTAGTAGTGGTGGTAGTAGTAGTAGTAGTAGTGGTAGTAGTAGTAGTAGTAGTAGTGGTAGTAGTAGTAGTAGTAGTAGTAGTAGTAGTAGTAGTGGTGGTAGTAGTAGTAGTGATGGTAGTAGTAGTAGTGATGGTAGTAGTAGCAGTAGTGGTGTTAGTGAGTGTTGTAGTGTTGGTGTAGTGGTGGTGTTAGTGGTAGTGGTGGTGTTGGTAGTGGTGGTAGTGGTGGTTAGTGGTGTTGGTGGGTAGTGGTAGTGGTGTTGGTAGTGGTAGTTAGTGTTGGTGGTAGTAGTGGTGGTGTTGGTAGTGGTGGTAGTAGTGTTGGTGGTGGTAGTAGTGTTGGTAGTGGTGGTAGTGTTGAGTAGTAGTAGTGGTGGTGTTGGTGGTGGTAGTGGTAGTGGTGTTGGTAGTGGTAGTGGTGTTGGTAGTAGTAGTAGTGTTGGTAGTAGTGGTGGTGGTAGTGGTGGTAGTAGTGGTAGTGGTGGTTAGTGGTAGTAGTGGTGTAGTGGTGGTAGTGGTGTTGGTAGTAGTAGTAGTGGTGTTGGTGTAGTAGTAGTAGTAGTGGTAGTGTTGGTGTTAGTAGTAGTAGTAGTGGTGGTAGTGGTAGTGGTAGTAGTGGTGTTGGTAGTGGTGGTAGTGGTGTTGGTGGTAGTGGTGGTGAGTGGTGGTAGTAGTGGTGTTGGTAGTGGTGTTAGTGGTGGTGTTGGTGGTAGTGGTAGTAGTGGTGTTGGTAGTAGTAGTGGTGTTGGTGGTAGTGGTGGTGGTGTTAGTGGTAGTAGTAGTGTTGGTAGTAGTAGTGGTGGTAGTGGTGTTAGTGGTAGTAGTGGTAGTGGTAGTAGTAGTGGTAGTGGTAGTGGTAGTGGTAGTAGTTAGTGGTAGTGGTAGTGTTGGTAGTAGTGGTGGTGGTGTTAGTAGTAGTGGTAGTGGTGGTAGTGGTAGTAGTAGTGGTGTTAGTAGTAGTAGTGGTAGTGTTAGTGGTGGTGGTAGTAGTAGTAGTAGTGGTAGTAGTAGTGGTGGTGGTAGTAGTAGTAGTAGTGGTAGTAGTAGTGGTGGTCGTAGTGGTGGTGGTAGTAGTAGTAGTGGTGGTAGTAGTAGTAGTGGTGGTGGTGGTAGTGGTAGTAGTAGTAGTAGTGGTGGTAGTAGTAGTAGTAGTGGTGGTAGTGGTAGTGGTAGTAGTGGTGGTAGTGGTAGTGGTGGTAGTAGTGGTAGTCGTAGTGGTGGTAGTAGTAGTAGTAGTGGTGGTAGTAGTGGTGGTAGTAGTAGTAGTAGTGGTGGTAGTAGTAGTAGTAGTGGTGGTAGTAGTAGTGGTGGTAGTAGTAGTAGTAGTGGTAGTGGTAGTCGTAGTGGTGGTGGTAGTAGTAGTGGTAGTAGTAGTGGTGGTAGTAGTAGTAGTGGTAGTCGTAGTAGTAGTAGTAGTAGTAGTGGTGTTGGTGGTGGTAGTAGTAGTGGTAGTAGTTGGTGGTGGTGGTGGTAGTGGTAGTAGTTGTGGTAGTGGTAGTGGTGAGTAGTGGTGTTGGTGGTAGTAGTGGTAGTGGTGGTAGTGGTGTTGGTAGTGGTGGTGTTGGTGTAGTGGTAGTGGTGGTAGTAGTGGTAGTGTGGTAGTAGTGGTGGTGGTGAGTAGTGAGTGGTAGTAGTGTTGGTGGTAGTGAGTAGTGGTGGTTGGTGGTAGTGGTGGTGGTGAGTAGTGGTAGTGGTAGTAGTGGTAGTGAGTGTGTTAGTGGTAGTGGTGGTGTAGTAGTAGTAGTAGTGGTGTTGGTGAGTAGTGGTGTTGGTAGTAGTGGTTGTGGTGTTAGTGGTAGTGGTAGTGGTGTTAGTAGTGGTAGTAGTGGTTGTGGTAGTGTTAGTGGTGGTGGTGGTAGTGTTAGTGTAGTGGTAGTGGTAGTAGTAGTGGTGTTAGTGGTAGTAGTGTTGGTAGTAGTGTTAGTAGTAGTAGTAGTAGTGTTAGTAGTAGTAGTAGTGTTAGTAGTAGTAGTAGTAGTGTTAGTAGTAGTAGTAGTAGTGTTAGTAGTAGTAGTAGTAGTAGTGTTAGTAGTAGTAGTAGTGTTAGTAGTAGTAGTAGTAGTGTTAGTAGTAGTAGTAGTGTTAGTAGTAGTAGTAGTAGTGTTAGTAGTAGTAGTAGTAGTGTTAGTAGTAGTTGTAGTAGTAGTGTTAGTAGTAGTAGTAGTGATAGTAGTGTTAGTAGTAGTAGTAGTTGTAGTAGTAGTCGTAGTAGTGTTAGTAGTAGTAGTAGTGTTAGTAGTAGTTGTAGTGTTAGTAGTAGTAGTAGTAGTAGTAGTAGTGTGTACCTTTGGCTCTGGGGTATTTGCCCTGGTTGACAGCTGACATGGTGTACTGGTACATCTGAGGAGCCTGAGGAGGAAACAATGGAACCATTAATAATAATAATAACAATAATAATAAGCCACACACTTCAGTCACTTCACATCCATCAGTCTTCACCTAATAATCTGCACTCTTAACATGACTTTATCTCAATTAAACAAACATTTAGGTGAACAGAAATACACTCTGGATCCATTTTTTCCTGAACTTTAATTAAAATTAAAACCAGAAAAAATAAGACATTTTGATGCTTTTTTTTCCCTTTTCAAGTAATGAGTGTAAAATTAGCGCTCCCTGCTGCTCTGACACGTTAAACTCAGTACATGGACAGAGGGTGGACTCAGACCTGGATCTGGTGTCCCTGCAGGTGGAGGGGGGACACGTAGGACAGGTAGTGTCCAGGTGGGTTGCCGTAGATGGCGCCTCCTGCTGGCTGACCTGGAGCAGCCAGAACCAGAGAGGGGCTGGGGGGCGTCGGCCGAGGGGGGGTGGGGGTCGGCGCAGGCTTCTGCCATGAAGCAGAGAAAGAAAATATTAGAACTAAAACCAGTTAGTTCTGAATCTACTGTTTGGGTTTAGAGGGGAATTAAAGTAAGTCAGACTGACCTGGACTGAGTTCACTTTTATAGGGAGGAACTCTTTAGCATTTGGATTCAAAGTGGAGTTTTTCACCTGCCTGCAGAAAGAAGAAAAGCTTCATCAAATAAATACTGAAGAAGATCAAAGGTTTATTCTAATACTCTCCTTTTGTCTACACTTTCAATATCTCATATTTGTTTTTTTGCAGGTCAAATGAAAACATCCAGCAGGATGGTTTTTGGTTAGCGGCACATAAAATCTTCTAAAATGAGCTGTGGAGGAGTGAGGAGCCATTTGTGAATGGAGTCAGTTTCATTTATTCCATTTTATATTTTTGTTATACAGAAAGAAGAAGTGAAGGGTCAAACTCAGGCAGGAACACTGGACAGTCTGCCAGGTCAACAAATAAACTCTACTGGGAACAGTGACGAAGGCTTCCTGACTCTGTTATATCTGTGACATCAGATATAGAGACAGAGACAGGGGACATGTTGTGTCAGTGGTTACAGGTACGTACGCTGCAGCTGCAGCCTCTGGACGCTCGCTGCTCTCTGGACATCCGTCCTCGTCGCCAGGTGGCGGCGGCACCTCCGGCCCTGAAGACTGGGAGCCAGCAGCAACTGTCTCTGTGGGCGAAGCTAGGTCTTGGGCGGAGGAGGTGACGGAGGAGGTGGGTTTAGGCAGCGCTGGGGAGGAGGAGGAGGAGGAGGAAGTGGGTGAGGAGGAGTTGTGCTGAGGAGGATCAGCAGAGGCCGGACTGACTGATGGGCAGGAGGTGGGCTGCAGCTGAAGGGAGGAAAGTCAAATCATGAAGTGATCCTGACGAAGACAAACAACTTACACTTTCTGTCTTAAAATCATCTCTGAATGACCCCTTCATGATCTCTGGATGACCTCTATATGACCCCTTCATGACCTCTGGATGACCTCTCTATGACCCCTTCATGACCTCTGGATGACCTCTATATGATCCCTACATGACCTCTGGATGACCTCTAAATGACCCCTTCATCACCTCTGGATGACCTCTATATGACCCCTTCATGACCTCTGGATGACCTCTAAATGACCCCTTCATCACCTCTGGATGACCTCTATATGACCCCTTCATCACCTCTGGATGACCTCTATATGACCCTGAGCATCACATCAGTCTCACCCTGAACTCTTTGCCAAACTTGCGGAGTTCCTCCAGCTGTGATCTCTGCTGGACCGACGGTGCTGTGAGAGAAGATAGGAGCAGTATTTAGAAGAAGTACTACTGAGTATAAAGTACTGTGAACACTAAATACTACGGTGTATAAGAGGATAAAATCAAGTTCTGCGAACACTAAATACTACTGCGTATAAGAGGATAAAATGAAGTACTGCGAACACTAAATACTACGGTGTATAAGAGGATAAAATGAAGTACTGCGAACACTAAATACTACTGCGTATAAGAGGATAAAATGAAGTACTGCGAACACTAAATACTACGGCGTATAAGAGGATAAAATGAAGTTCTGCGAACACTAAATACTACTGCGTATAAGAGGATAAAATGAAGTACTGCGAACACTAAATACTACTGCGTATAAGAGGATAAAATGAAGTACTGCGAACACTAAATACCACGGCGTATAAGAGGATAAAATGAAGTACTGCGAACACTAAATACCACGGCGTATAAGAGGATAAAATGAAGTACTGCGAACACTAAATACCACTGCGTATAAGAGGATAAAATGAAGTACTGCGAACACTAAATACCACTGCGTATAAGAGGATAAAATGAAGTACTGCGAACACTAAATACTACTGCGTATAAGAGGATAAAATGAAGTACTGCGAACACTAAATACCACGGCGTACAAGAGGATAAAATGAAGTACTGCGAACACTAAATACCACGGCGTACAAGAGGATAAAATGAAGTACTGCGAACACTAAATACCACGGCGTATAAGAGGATAAAATGAAGTACTGCGAACACTAAATACCACGGCGTACAAGAGGATAAAATGAAGTACTGCGAACACTAAATACCACGGCGTACAAGAGGATAAAATGAAGTACTGCGAACACTAAATACTACTGCGTATAAGAGGATAAAATGAAGTACTGCGAACACTAAATACCACGGCGTATAAGAGGATAAAATGAAGTACTGCGAACACTAAATACCACGGCGTATAAGAGGATAAAATGAAGTACTGCGAACACTAAATACTACTGCGTATAAGAGGATAAAATGAAGTACTGCGAACACTAAATACTACTGCGTATAAGAGGATAAAATGAAGTACTGCGAACACTAAATACCACGGCGTATAAGAGGATAAAATGAAGTACTGCGAACACTAAATACCACGGCGTACAAGAGGATAAAATGAAGTACTGCGAACACTAAATACCACGGCGTATAAGAGGATAAAATGAAGTACTGCGAACACTAAATACCACGGCGTACAAGAGGATAAAATGAAGTACTGCGAACACTAAATACCACGGCGTATAAGAGGATAAAATGAAGTACTACGAACACTAAATACCATGTACAAGAGGATAAAATGAAGTACTGCGAACACTAAATACCACGGCGTACAAGAGGATAAAATGAAGTACTGCGAACACTAAATACCACGGCGTATAAGAGGATAAAATGAAGTACTGCGAACACTAAATTTACCGCTCTTTCCTTCGTTCAGACTCTCAGTTCTCTCTTTCGCTGCTGTACTGAGGATCTCGTTCACTGTGGACAGAAAATAGATCAAATACAAGTTTTATAAACTCTGGAGGATCAGCTTCTCTCTCACTGTCTTTTACTGGATGTCAAGGGTTTACCTAAAAAACAAATGACTCATTTCCAATGTTTGTGTGTTCTCTTCTACAAACTAATAATGATAATAATGAATATTAATGATCAATATGCCAATATGCAGGAAGTTCACCTTCTGAATAGAGATAAAACATGTCAGATTAATGTCTCACCATCCACAGTGAAGAGCGGAGTGGGACCAGAGAGTTTGGTGGAGGTGGTTGCCGTGGTGACGGTGGAGGAGGAAGAGGAGTCCAGGAAAACAGGACCGACCAGGACCAGGTCCTGAAGAGGAGCGTCAGGTTTTAGAGCCCGAGAGACTGAAGGGAGAAATAATCAGGAGTAAAGAGTAAGAAGAGTGAGAAGAGTGAAGAGTGAGAAGAGTGAAGAGTAAGATGAGTGAAGAGTAAGATGAGTGAGAAGAGTGAAGAGTAAGAAGAGTGAGAAGAGTGAGGAGTGAGAAGAGTGAAGAGTAAAAAGAGTGAGAAGAGTGAAGAGTAAGAAGAGTGAGAAGAGTGAAGAGTGAGAAGAGTGAAGAGTAAGATGAGTGAGAAGAGTGAAGAGTAAGAAGAGTGAGAAGAGTGAAGAGTGAGAAGAGTAAGAAGAGTGAGAAGAGTGAAGAGTAAGAAGAGTGAGAAGAGTGAAGAGTATGAAGAGTGAAGAGTAAGAAGAGTGAGAAGTAAGAAGAGTGACGAGTAACAAGATTGAGAAGAGTGAAGAGTAAGAAGTGTGAAGAGTGAGAAGAGTGAAGAGTAAGAAGAGTGAAGAGTAAGAAGAGTGAAGAGAGAGAAGAGTGAAGAGAGAGAAAGTGAAGAGAGAGAAGAGTGAAGAGTGAGACGAGTGAAGAGTAAGAAGAGTAAGAAGAGTGAAGAGAGAGAAGAGTGACGAGTGAAGAGTAAGAAGAGTGAGAAGAGTGAAGAGTGAGAAGAGTGAAGAGTGAGACGAGTGAAGAGAGAGAAGAGTGAAGAGTGAGAAGAGTGAAGAGTAAGATGAGTAAGAAGAGTGAAGAGTGAGAAGAGTGAAGAGTAAGATGAGTAAGAAGAGTGAAGAGTGAGAAGAGTGAAGAATAAGATGAGTAAGAAGAGTGAAGAGAGTGAAGAGAGAGAAGAGTGAAGAGTAAGATGAGTAAGAAGAGTGAAGAGAGAGAAGAGTGAAGAGTGAGAAGAGTGAAGAGTAAGATGAGTAAGAAGAGTGAAGAGTGAGAAGAGTGAAGAGTAAGATGAGTAAGAAGAGTGAAGAGTGAGAAGAGTGAAGAATAAGATGAGTAAGAAGAGTGAGGAGAGTGAAGAGAGAGAAGAGTGAAGAGTAAGATGAGTAAGAAGAGTGAAGGGAGAAAAGAGTGAAGAGTGAACAGTATGAACAGTATCTACCTGCAGGTGAGGACTGGGAGTTGTGGCTCCGCAGGTTTCTGGTCTGAAGTCTCTGAGATTTGGGGGAAGTTCTGGATGAAACTGAGACACAGAGAGAAGCAACACTGAACCAGTGGAAAACCACAAGAGACCAGACCAGAGACCAGTTCAAGCTCTCTTTCGTGGACCACTGGCTGAAGCTAAAGTCTTAAAGGACCCGTCCCTCTGGACTCTTTTACCTCCGTTGACAGAAGAGCTCAGAGCCTGAGGGTGAGAGAGGGAGTGAGGCAGGATGTGATTGGTGCAGGGAGGGGAGGCGGCCGGAGGGCTGCTCTGTGATTGGTGAGGAGAGAAGGCCGTCCTGACGGACAGAGGGTTGCTCCTGTCCGACGGAGGTTTAGGGGAGGATGAGCCGGGCGGCGGGTGTCTGGAGGGCGCCGGTACCGAGGTTCGACTGGAGGCCCCGGTTCTGCCAGACATGCCAATGTCTCGAGCTCGCTGCGGGAGAGGAATGTATTTACCTTCCCTGGAAAAGATGGTGGAGGAAAAGAGCAGTGAGAGAAAACAAAAACTGCTGTGAAGCAGGAAGTTGAGATCTGAAATCCTTTTGTTTGACTGTTTTTATCAAGACTAACCAGAGAAATCTGGCTAACATATAACAATAATAATAATAATAATAATAACAACAATCCGTCTTTGTTTTGAAGCAGAGACGAATCCTCCTGTACAGACTACAGACTGGATGAAGGCCTGATTACCGGCTGCTGCTGGTGAACCCGGGGCTGGTCCGGTCCTCCCTCTCTCGGACCACAGAGCTGTACTTGTCCTCCTCGCTCCGGCCCTCGTCGTTCTCTAAGGAGACCCTGCGGCGGTACTGAAGGCTGCCCTCGATCTCGCTGGCGAGCCGAGCCGCTCTCGCCTCCCGCTGCCGAAAAACCTCAGAATTGCCTTTCTCCAACGGCATGCTGGGAGATCACAGAGGAGACAAACACACAGAGAAATAAATAAATCAAACAAACAAACAAAGAGATAATCAGATAAAGAACATTTACATAAGTAAGTAAAAATCACTGACGTGTACATGGAGAGGCTGGAGTCGTAGGTGGACTTGACGCCGTACGTCTCCTCGTTGAACCTGAACATCTCGTTGGCGTCCCAGCCGTTCGACTGATTAAGACAGAAGTTAAAAGTTTGTCACCACATGAGGACTTTTATCACTAAATAAACCAGGACATGTGTGTGAAGACAGTTTCTACTGGAACAATCTTAATAACCTTTATTCTAGGAGGAGATATTGCTCAGTATTTATTCAGAACTTGAACCTGCTTCATGATAAAATATCTATGAAATCTCATTTTTTACAGATTGATATAATTTGATCAACCTCCAGTCACTGGATGATGGTGATGTCACACTTCCTGTGTGTGTGTGTGTGTGTGCGTGTGCGTGTGTCCTCACTGTGTCCGCCTCCAGCTCAAAGTTTTCTCCGTTACCATTACCGTCCCACCTCTGCAGCACTTTCTCACGGTGTTCTCCGTTCAGCCGCGACGAGCTGATGGACGCATCAGTGAAGGCGTCTGAGTGCACACAAACAAAGTAAACAACAACAACAACAACAAGACAAAGATATTATGAGACTAACGACATCAGCTGTTCACCTCTGACGGCGAAGTTCAGGTCGACGTCGCGGCAGGTCATGGTGACCAGGTCAGAGGGGCTGAAGATCATGGTGTCAGTGATGTCTTCAATCTTGGGTGGAGAGGACTGGCCTCCTCCTCCCCCTCCTCCCCCTCCTTCTCCTCCCCCTCCTCCTCCATCACTCTGTTTATGGACAGCATCGACAGCCAGCTCACACTGGAAGAAATCACACCAACAACCAAAAAAAAACATAAAAATCAATCCAGAAACAGGAATGAGTTTAGTGTGAAGAGTGATCCAGACTCCAGTTTTAAGAGTTTCTCTTGTCATCTCATGGACAGACCAGAGGAAGCAGCCCTTCAGACTTTTTACAAACCAACATGACCGTGTTGTGATTTCAACATCAGTTCGGTGATGAAATCACAACAAAATCTGGACTCTTCAGAAAGATTTTTGGAAGTTCCTTCAGTTAAGGAGCTGTATTACAACAGCAGAAAGGTCAAATTTGCACCTGTCTCTTGTACTCAAGAGTTATGGCGATCAGGCTGGAAGCATAGAGGAGGGACATCCAGATTTTATAACATGTCTAGAGAACATCAACCCCTAAACTACGAAGGTGTTAAGCTAGCATGGGAAAAAGACCAGAGGTCTGGGAGGAAACAATTATGTCCTGGGACACTATAGCCTGAGACATGCAGACACATATGCACACTGGTACATATGTTCTATGAATGTGAGATGGTGCACGACCTCTGGGTGGCTATCAATAACGAACTGAATGTAGAGTTCAGGGAGGGACCAGCTTTATGTATTCTGGGTATTTTGCCAAGGAAATCTGTTCTATCCACACAAATGCACACATGGGTGAAACCAGCTCTCACAGCAGGAAACAGGGTAGTCTTGAGACACTGGAAGTCAAAAGAAAGGATCAGTTTTAAGGAATGGAGAGATGAACTAACCAGGTTAGCTTCTTTTGAACAACTTATTTCTAAGATTAATCATAAATTAGATCTTTTCTTGAAGGTTGATTGGAAAGTGATGATCATAATGGCTAATACCTGTACACCCCTCATGTACCTTATATCTACATAGGCTCAAGGAATAGAGCCTAAACTGTCAAGAATGTGCACCTTATTATTATGTGTCTTCATTTTTTTATTGGATTTATGTTTCTTTACTTTCTTACTATTCTTTTACTCCTTCTTTGGCTTGTTACTGTCAGGTTTGTTTCACTGTTCTTAAAATGTTGACTTTACAACGCTTATATTTACACACTGGTTGTGCATTTGTAATGAGAAGTCAATAAAGAGGTTAAATTATAAAAAAAAAATATCTGGACACTTCAGGCTGATGATGCTAAAGTTAGCTTCCGACTACCAATCAGCTCAGATTCAGTGTGAGCAGGAAGGAAAGGTTTTCAGCTTTTAACTGATTTATTCACACACTTCTATTCTGTCCAATGAAACCTTTTTTTGTTTTACCTGTGAGCTTAAAGTCTTGAAGATTCCTTCGTAAGAGGCGCCGTTCTTCACCCTCACATCGCAGGTGGAGCCCTGAAACCAGCAGAGGTTTGCTCAGTATGTGTGTTAGCTATAACTATAAAAATACAGATTTCACTAGATCGAGACGCTCACCACGACCGCAGTGAGGAAATGAAGCATCCTGGCGTTGTTGTAGACGCCTTCAAACATCTGCAGACAAGAACAAACTGCTTCAGGTAGATAGAGACGGATTATTAATACTGTAATAAGAGGAGCAGAGCTACTAAATAACGTGCATAATATTATTTAACACAAACCTGTTTAATGAGACAATAAACTTTTCCAGACCAATACTTAACACAGAAATCTGACATATTGCTCTACAACGTTTTCATTCTTCAAGTCACATCCATAGTCAAAATACTGTATTTCGTTTTGTGTTATTTCCTATTAAAATATAAATTTTAGTACATACTGTAGATATTTATAAATATTATTATTACTTAATCTACTTTCATTTCTGTTGTTCTTTTATTTTTCTTATTTGTAACTTGTTTATGCTGCTGTAAAGTTAAGTAAAATCCCCCCAAAGGAGGATCAATAAAAATATTTTATTATATTCTACTTAATAAATTACAACAACTAACAAACATTGTCATTATTCATTAATGACAATGTTTGTTAGTTGCAACCCAAATTTTATTATCAATGAATTTCAAATATATTAAATTAAATTTAAACTGACACATAAATAATAAATAACATAATAAATAAAATACAAATAAATATCTCTAAATTTTGCAGGGTCTTTTAATTTTCAATATGCTCTTTCAACATTAAAGTTTATTTGTCACACAAATACAGCAAGAATAAATTTACGCAGCAAACTTTCACTGTTTCATTTTATGTCTATTTCTATACTTCATGACTTATCAGTCATTTCCACACACTAAATCAGTGTTCCTCCACTAGTGGTCCACCGAGACCAGGGGCGCCGAAAAGAGGAGAATAAGGAGCAAAGGAGGCCCCTAATATATAACCATAACACTGACAAAAGAATATGACACTTACAGCCACACATATATTTCATTTACAATGGAGTGGTAACACTAAGTTTATTTGTTTTGGAAACATTTCCCCCCTCTCTGTTTAGTAAAATGGTTCAGTCCAGCTGCTCCATCAGACAGCCTGCAGAGAGCTAACTTTTCACAGAGTGGAGGAGGAGACGACAGGATGTGTCAAAAGTCAGGGAGGAAAAAAAAAAGAAAAGAAACAAAGCTCAGACAGGAAAAAGAAGAGAAGAGTCAACATTTTGTCACCCACTTCTTTCATAGGTAAGGTGAGTCTGTAAGTGGTTCATGTGATAAATAAAAATAAATAAAATAAAAAAATAAATTTCACTGTTGTGTTAATTAAATAATAAATTCTGTGCGATCGTGTGGTCAGTGAGTTGTTTTTTTAAATTTGAGAAACACTAGTCTAAATAATAACAATAGTAAATTTTATTTATCTAAACACTATCACTTGCCATTAATAGATAGTATAAAATATGTATCATCATTACCTATTCTGTTGTTTCATGATCATTGTTTATTGAGTTTGCTGTCATATAAATGACAAATGCCCGCCCGGGTTTGGTTTGAGCCCTGAGTGTTTGCCGGCTAGCACCGCCCCTGCTCAAAACAACTGTGCTCTCTGAATAAAGACGCTGTCACCACTTACTGAGCTGCTTACGGGAGATGTCTGTGCTGGCGGTTTCATTGTGTTCCTGGTCCTGCAGAGGGTGAAAATAAATAAATGTCAACTAACAGTTAAACAGGCTTCAGATGCGGCTTCAGTGAGAACAATAAACACAATCCTTCACCAGACAACACAGCCTCAACCTGTCCAGCTAGCGACTCCTGACACACTGACATGACATGGGCTGGTTCACATTTGATCAGCTGTTATAATCCAAGCAGCGTCTCTAAATAGAACAACAGGGGCGGCTAACTGTTGTTGTCTAGAACAGTAAAATAAGCTAGCTAACGCAGCTAGCTGCCATAGCATCGCCGTCGACTTTTAGCGGCTGAGACACAAACAAGCCAGTGGAAACTACGTCGGCGTCACGTTAGAAACGGACCTATGAGCAAGACTTGATATTTAAATTATACTTTTTAGTCATGTGCATCCCTGTTGTTCCAGTCTCGTCGCTCCAGTGAGAAGTCACACGGTTTGACAGGCCGGACACCGCTGGAAAACAACAAAACAGGGCAGCGGGTACGTTTGATTTGTCCAAAGCCCGGCACCTGCTGCGTGTGATGCGGGTTAACGCATGACGGCGGGCCTGTTCAGGCGGTTAGAAATGAAACACAAATGTTTTAACTCAACTATAAGATTGTGGTTATATTTTAATACCCGTTGCCAGTAATGTAAGTACTCATGGAGAGTGAACATTGCCGCAAATGAGTATCAAATCAAAGGCCGACGGGCTCAGCTGAGATACTGCAACAAACACACCAATCGTAAACCCCGCCCATTACCTTAATCTAGCACCTGATTGAACAAAACATCCTGTCAGTCATTTCTGACCTCTTCCCTCATTGGCTGGGTCTCATGTCCGTTATTTTACCGACAGGTTGTCCTCATAGAGGTCATGTGAGGAAACTGATGCAGGACTGAAGCTGACAGTCCTATGAAGATAAGACAAAGATAACATTTTATTATTAATCATAATAATTACAACCATTTTAGAGATTTTTTTTTCTTAATTTCCCTCCCATAAATGAAGAAATAAAGCAACAGGTGAACAATACTACATATTTTTTTAACCAATATAAATGACATTCTACCTCTTTGCACAAAGCACATTTTTATTATTGTGTATATTGTATATATTGTAATTTTCGACATTGCTGCCTTTCAATTTGCCTTTAAGATACCTTAAAGGAAACAGGGTCATATGTACAGTCAGGAAACATGTTTTCCTACTGTACATATGACAATAATCACTTTCAAAATTGAATCTTTGGATTCTTGACTTGGAAACAGTATTTTTAAAGTCAAGGTCCACTTACTGGCTTTTTTCATCCACATCTCATGGTCTTCCTGTCCAGATCAGGGGTAGAAGAAGTCTTTGCATTTTTGTACTTAAGTTAAATGTTAATAAAATATTATTACATGCAAAACACATCATCTATTTTATCATATTATTCTGCATTTTTACATAATTACTCTATGAACTACTAGCTGACTTAACCTATAATAATATTTTATAACCCATTTTATTTTTACATTTTGTCAGTAATCTAAATGTTTAAATAACGTAACTGAAGCTTTAGTGTAAAACCTAAAGCTCTGTGAAATGGAAATACTTAAGTACCACAAAACATACTTCGGTACTTGAAATTGGCTCTTTGACTCAACAGTTGTGTTGAGTTTACTGACTGAGATGTTAAATTGTAGTTACTTCCTGTCATTCCTGAACAGAAAAATGTGTTTTAGTGGTTGTTTGTTTTTCTGGTGCCAGTTCAGGTATCAGACACCAAATAAAAACATTATCTCTGGAATTCATGTGGTTTAGAAATACTACAAAAGACCACACATGTATAATTAAAAGTAATGAAATGTGTTAGAAAAAAATAGACCACACACCAACAGCTATGTTTCACTATATTTATATTATATCATTAAATTCAATGTAGTACCTGAAACTAACCACACGGGGGCGGACGGCCGCCGCCGCCCACCCTCAACACACGGTCCCAGCGAAGAGAGAAAAGAGACAGAGAAAGGCACAAAGAGTTTTTAAACTGAGAAAAGGACACTGAATGTGATGACTGGAGGTGGGGAGAGGCCAAAAACATGAGCAAAGAAAAGGAAAGAAACAGGAGAGCTCTGAAACCAGCGATGAAGACCAAGAGCGACACCAATGCAGGCCGATGACGACAGACACAGAAAGGCACAAGTAGAAAAAGTAGGTATTCTCATTGACATTTTTTGTTTTATCCTTTGATGAATGGAGGCTGAGGAGGAGAAGACAGCATGGAAAGAGAGTGAGGATATCTGTGGCATTGAGCAAAGCAAATACATATACACACACACACACACACACACACGTATATAGATTTATACGTGTGTGTGTGTGTGTGTGTAATATTTTAAGTTTCCTTCTTTTTATCCCCAAAATTAAAAAAAGGCACAAACACATTTTCAATTATAAGATGGAGTCAGAAACGTGGAGTAAGCATACAAAATTAAAAAAGTGTCTTTAAAACAAAATTAATACTATTATTCTATCATCATCATCATCATCATTATTATTATTTCCACCAATTACTCTGCGTCAGAGAGAAAGAGAGAGAGACATTTAGTGATGCTGCTGACTGCTGGACTGAGGTAAATGTTTCTGCTTCAGGAGCCACTGAGACCCAAAAACACTCGTCTGTGCTGAGAACAAACCAAACTCCACTGACACTTCAACAGATTTAAAAAAAAAAAAAAAAAAATGATTTCTGTCATCAATTCATTTGTAACTGATAACAGAAAAAGCCATTATGAAATGCTCTCATGGCATTTGTATTTCTCTGTTTAATAATTATTATTCATCTGTTCTATTGAAGTGTTTGTGTCCATCAGAAGGTCCCTGACCTGTGGGCATCTGTAGTGTTGAAATTACATGTAAACCAAACAAAAGCAGCAAATCGGGGTTCTAACAAATGCTTGAAATATCAAAACTTATCTATTGTTGTTATTATTCATACATTCACAATCACATGTTTGTTTTAAACTCTGGTTTCGTCCAATCAGACATTGATGTTAATAACTTAAAGGCATGTTTTAGGTGGCCTTCTTCTCTAGAGTCATGTTTTACTGCAGTAGGTGCAGTTTGGAGAGAAGCTGCTGGAGATGGATTTTAGTCACCAAAAAGAGTCAGTATCAGGTTAAAAGTACGCTGTATTTAGAATATCTTCACTGCTTTATCTCGCTGTCAGACAGCTCTTTCTGATGGGAACTGTGCTCTCTTCTAATCCACCAAACTCCATTCACAAAAACAGTCATTTTACCTCTCAGGGCAGAGGTTTACCACCGCACTGATCAGTGAGTTTCTTTGTGTTAGTGTGTGATTTTGGCGTTTTAAAGGGTTAATTTGGATTCACAGAAGTCACAAAACACTAACTATAAAAGTTGACCAGCAAGTCTCATGTCCTGCGGGATAAAATGACTGTTTTTGTGGATGGAGTTTGGTTGATTGGAAGAGAGCACAGAGCTTCAGTTCCTGTCAGAAAGGGCTGTCTGACAGCGAGGTGAAACCACTGACAGCGTACATACTGGGTCGAAAGTCCGTCCACATGCTGAAGCTGGCTGAAACGTCTCGGCGGCGGCTAGTTTTGGGTCGGCCTGGCTCAGTGCAGATGTGTGGAGAGTGTCTGGACCACTGTGAGGTATCAGGACCGCTGGCAAAAACTAACCAAGCTTATCTGGCTAAATACCAACAAAAAGAAATGTACCGCTAGTTAGTGTTGTAAAGCTGCTCCCACCCGTCTCTCCGTCTGCTTCTCTCTCGTATAGAGTTAGTACTTTTACACCTCCTCCTCCTCCTCCTCCGCTCCTCCTCCTCCTTGCTAACAAAATAAAAATACTGGTTATGAATGGCTATGATGTACGCCGCCTCATCCATTCTCACATTCACTCACACACTCAAACACAAACACACATACGCACTGCTCCTCCTCCTCCTACTCCTCCTCCTCCTGGTCTTCCCTTCATCAGAAGAAGGAGTACTGGTTGTCGATGGCTCGTGGCGCCCTCGCTCCATCCCTCTCTTCACCCTCCACGGCGTCCAGCTGGCGGAGAGGAGTGTCCCTGTCCCTTTCCTCCCAGTCTTCAGCTCCTCCTCCTCCTCCTCCTCCTCCACTACTGCCACCGCTGCCTCCACTTCCTCCTCCTCCTCCTCCTACTGCTGCTGCTGCTGCTGTTGCTCCTCCCCCTCCTGATGCTGCTGCTGCTCCTCCTGGAGTCGCCATCGACACTACAGCTGCTGCTCCTCCTCCTCCTCCTGCCACCACCTCCACCTCGTTTCCTCTCTCCTGAGGAGGAGTCGGTGGTGGCGGCCGGCCCGGCGGCAGTGGAGGAGGATGAGGTGGGCTACGGGGTCTGCTGGTCAAGTCTGCATGGAGAGGAAATGAGAGAAAGAGAAAAGAGAGGAGGGAAAGTTTAAATAAAGGAGGAGGAGGAGGAAATAAGGGCAAAAGTGTGATGCAGAGAGAGAGAGAGAGAGAGAGAGAGAGCGTCCGTTTAGGTGGAAGAGGTCTGAAGTCGTGGTGTCCATGAGAGTCATGGTGGCAGTCCAGCAACACACACACAGTTTGATTCAGTGATCAATAACAATCAATAGAGATATTGATTCAGGAGCAGCTGTGGCTCAACCATCACTATCAATGTGTGTAAAGCACTTTGAGCTATGTTTAATGTATTTCTGTGATTTGTTCATTCATCATTTCATCAATAACCCATAAGAAAGACGTTCCTCAGCGGCTGCAACCATCCATCTTTTGGAGGAAGTTTCCAGAACGATCTCCTCTCACCAGACTCCATTCACTAAAGCTGTAATTTTAGCTCTCCTCTCACCAGACTCCATTCACTAAAGCTGTAATTTAAGCTCTCCTCTCACCAGACTCCATTCACTAAAGCTGTAATTTAAGCTCTCCTCTCACCAGACTCCATTCACTAAAGCTGTAATTTAAGCTCTCCTCTCACCAGACTCCATTCACTAAAGCTGTAATTTAAGCTCTCCTCTCACCAGACTCCATTTGCTAAAGCTGTAATTTAAGCTCTCCTCTCACCAGACTCCATTCACTAAAGCTGTAATTTAAACTCTCCTCTCACCAGACTCCATTCACTAAAGCTGTAATTTAAGCTCTCCTCTCACCAGACTCCATTCACTAAAGCTGTAATTTAAGCTCTCCTCTCACCAGACTCCATTTGCTAAAGCTGTAATTTAAGCTCTCCTCTCACCAGACTCTATTCACTAAAGCTGTAATTTAAGCTCTCCTCTCACCAGACTCCATTCACTAAAGCTGTAATTTAAGCTCTCCTCTCACCAGACTCCATTCACTAAAGCTGTAATTTTAGCTCTCCTCTCACCAGACTCCATTCACTAAAGCTGTAATTTAAGCTCTCCTCTCACCAGACTCCATTCACTAAAGCTGTAATTTAAGCTCTCCTCTCACCAGACTCCATTCACTAAAGCTGTAATTTAAGCTCTCCTCTCACCAGACTCCATTCACTAAAGCTGTAATTTAAGCTCTCCTCTCACCAGACTCCATTCACTAAAGCTGTAATTTTAGCTCTCCTCTCACCAGACTCCATTTGCTAAAGCTGTAATTTTAGCTCTCCTCTCACCAGACTCCATTTGCTAAAGCTGTAATTTAAGCTTTAAGTTAGATAAATGAGCACAAAAGGAAGCTACAGGATGATATAAAAACCTAAACTAATAAAAACACACATCTCATTTGAGTAGTTCGAATTTCAAATTAAAAGCAGCTCCACTGAGCACATATAGAGACATTAAAACCACCAGTCTGCACATTAAAAGCTGACTGCAGCCTGAAATACGTCCCACATGACAAAGTTCAGTCCCAGACAGTCCGGTCTCACTTACACACAGTCAGAGATGGGGGTTGATGGAGAGTCAGGATGGCGCGTAGTGATGACATCACAGACTGTAGGCCGACTGCCTGCCCTGTCCCGACCTGCAAGGGGTGAGCCAGAGAGGTGAAAGGTCAGAGCGATGGCGAAGGCTGACACAAACAAGCAGATAGTCTGAGCTCCACAGGTGACATGGAGGAAGAGATGAGGTGGTAGAAACAGAGAAACTAGGGCTGTCAAACCAGCCGAAAAAGAAACGCTGAGGTGCTCCGAAGCAGCGATTTTTGGCTGCAACATATTGAGAAAATATTTTCACTGATATGACATTTTCATTGTGATATGCTTTATCCAAACTAAACAAAGACTCTGCAGCGTCACAATAATTTATTTAAAACACTACTTTGACATCTTTAACAAATACAGCACTTCCTGCAATTTCAAAATTGCAGCAACACAGGTGACAGGAAGGAAGAAACCAGCTGAAATGTTCAATATCCAGAGTTTAACAGATGATTTAGAGCAGCAGCTTCACCTCCAGCATTCACTGAGAAGTCAGAAATGAATCCAGAATAACAAACAACCACTAAAAGACATTTTTCTGTTCAGGAACAATAACTGAAGAATTTAACATATCAGTGAAAAAAAATAATAAGAATGTGATTTGAGATTTTTTTCTGATTTTATGTTAAACAGCAGCAATAATTATATTTATCATTAAAGATAAAGGTGGATTACCCATTACAGAGAAACATTACAAATATTGTGGTAATTAATAATGACGTTAATTTAAACACCTGACACTAATAAATCTGTTAAACTCTCTGTTGGTGAGACAAATTAAAGAGTATTATCTTAGCTAATGTGTGGACGAAAACAGCTTCACTGACTAAGATACAAAATAAAAAATGACTTTCAGTGACGCTCTCAGCTTATTTAAACGGTGATCACGTCCATGTTTCAGGCATTACAGAAGGTCGAACGGGGCCAGACTTTATTTTTTAAACTTCCTGTTTCCTCTGTATAGTCGCACGTAGCAGAAATAGTAAAAGTAGTGCAGGTTCCCTCGTACCTGGCTGGCGAACAGCGGTGGCTCCCACGAAGCTGATGAGGGTGACGTCGGAGGCGCCGCCGGACTCCAGGGGGATGGGATGGACCCGGAAGTGCTCCAACATGTCGAAGATGGACTGGAACCAGAGGTGCTGCACTCGGCACTGACCGTCCTCGTTCAGGGACAGACGCAGGTGCTGCAGGGAGGATTGAGGAGAAACTCAGCTCAGAGGAGGGCTCCTCTCCAGGACGGACAGACAGGAAACAGTATCTATGAATGCACACTCACCTTGGCCTTGCCCTGGAAGTTAAAGGTGAGGACATATTCTCCACGGCGCGTCTCGCTCTGGCGAACCAGGAAGACGCCGTGGCTCGCCGGACCTCCAGCCAGCACCAGCTGAGCAGCTTTGAGGCGGGACAAGGTGCCGTGGAACCACTGACACTCACTGAGCGGGTGCTCCACCGCCTCGGCCGTGGTCACCTCCGAGAACAGGAAGGACCCTGGACGACGGCGAACGGCACATAAATGATGGAGCATTTTCACAGCTATTAAGGACATTATAATGGTCATTATAAGAGCAAACCTGTGGCATCTGGCGTCTCAGCAAAGGGTGTGCCGAGGCTAACGCCGCCGCCGCTGCCGCCGAGAATCCGGCTGTCCGGTTCGTCGAGAGGTGCTCGAGGCGGCAGCTCCGGAGGAAGAGGATCCATCAGAGGAGAGGAGCCTGCGATACCACCGTAACACACTGAGACAACAGGAAGGAAGTCAGAGCTGCAAGCCTTCAAACTAAAAGTCACACAGTCAGGATTCAGAGAAAATAACAGAACAAAGGACACTAAAAACTGATGTATAATTAATACTGGAGGCCATCATGGACCATGAGAGTAAAGCATGAAGGCCTTCAGAAATCTGCTTTTAGTGTGGTGTCGTGGAAACTGCACTGTGTCACCAAATGAACGGTTTCACGTCAGTAATATTTGTCTAATTATTTGTCAACATCCCACACCATGCCACAGTGAGGAAAAACATTAAATTACAATCAGTCAAATATTCAGCTGTATCGAGAATATTTCCACCTATTTAACTCCCTGTCAAACAGCCTGAAGCCGTTAGCTACACTCTCCACCAGACTCCATTACCAAAAACTGTAATTTTACCCCACAGACAGTCTACTACTGCATCCTTTACTTAGTCACTTTGTGCTACTGTGTGACTTTGGTGTATTTAAGGGTAAGTTTGGATTCACCAAAGTGACAAAATAACACAAAACGGAGGCGAGGGTAAATCAGAAACTGCCAAGAGAGGAGAGCGTAAAATACAGTTTTTTGGTAATGGAGTTTAGTGGCTTTGAAGAAAACATAGATAACAGTTTCAGTTCAACGTAAACCAGTGAAAATATTCCAAATATATAAATTGATACTGGCTCTTAAATGCATCCACAGCGCTTCATTGCTTTCTACTGAAGTCATACATTAACTCTGGAGAACTATCCCTTTAATAAAAGTGAACAAATCAATGGAAGCTTCCAGAAATACCTTGGGAAAGACGGTCCACTGTCTCAGGTGTCCCACTGATGTCCAACGGTCCCACGCACACACCTTCAGCATCTTCCTGTTCACTGCAGGAGACGACAGTAGTTAGTTAGTGTGACCTGCTGCTTATAAACAAACATTGACATCATAACAACAGTAATAAATATTTACAGTATGTACTAAATAAAACGTGTGAACAGTAGCAGTTCAGCTAGCGTTCAGCTAGCGTTGCAGGTTGCTATGGAGACCAGTTGTGTTCGTCATGAACACCTCATTTCTCTGGTATCCAAAATATTTCAAAATAAGAGACGAGCTGCACTTTTCAGTTCTTCTTCCACATTTTACGTGTTCGTCCTTCTACTTTCTGTCCTCAGACTACATGAAGAAGAGCTGCCAACATGGACACAGATTCATTCCCTCCCTCTTCCACTCTTTCACTCCTCCACTCCCTCCCTCCCTCATCCACTCTTTGACTCCTCCACTCCCTCCCTCCTCCACTCTTTGACTCCTCCACTCCCTCCCTCCCTCCTCCACTCTTTGACTCCTCCACTCTTTGACTCCTTCACTCCCTCCCTCCTCCACTCTTTGACTCCTCCACTCCCTCCCTCCTCCACTCTTTGACTCCTTCACTCCCTCCCTCCCTCATCCGCTCTTTGACTCCTCCACTCCCTCCCTCCTCCACTCTTTGACTCCTCCACTCCCTCCCTCCCTCCCTCATCCACTCTTTGACTCCTCCACTCCCTCCCTCCTCCACTCTTTGACTCCTCCACTCCCTCCCTCCCTCCTCCACTCTTTGACTCCTCCACTCCCTCCCTCCCTCCTCCACTCTTTGACTCCTTCACTCCCTCCCTCCTCCACTCTTTGACTCCTCCACTCCCTCCCTCCTCCACTCTTTGACTGCTCCACTCTTTGACTCCTTCACTCCCTCCCTCCCTCATCCACTCTTTGACTCCTCCACTCCCTCCCTCCCTCATCCACTCTTTGACTCCTCCACTCCCTCCCTCTCTCCGACTCCTCCACTCTTTGACTCCTCCACTCTTTGACTGCTCCACTCTTTGACTCCTTCACTCCCTCCCTCCCTCATCCACTCTTTGACTCCTCCACTCCCTCCCTCCCTCATCCACTCTTTGACTCCTCCACTCCCTCCCTCCCTCCTCCACTCTTTGACTCATCCACTCCCTCCCTCCCTCCTCCACTCTTTGACTCCTCCACTCCCTCCCTCCCTCCTCCACTCCTTCACTACCTGAGACAGATGCCGTTCCTGATGTCGCTCAACCAGGCTCTCATCTGGACGGCGTCTCTAGTCTCGATCACGTACTGCGCCGCCCCGTCCAGCTGAGAGGAAGTCAGACAGGAAGTAGCTTCAGATTGGACCACATGTCAACTCATGTTTCGTTCAGTGGGATTCTTGCAGATTTTTGGTGCGTTAAGGAGATTTAGATGCATTTGTACACCTCAGTAACTCGTGGTGAACGACCAATGCTGAAACACTGACACTTCCTGAACCAGATATTTATGTTCTGGAATCTACTATTCTATTAAAATCACAGTATTTCAGTAGTATGGATCAGGTCAGAGCAGTTTCATTGATACCAGCCTGGGGTTTACTCTGTATCGGCTCGCAGGTTTTTTACCTGTGAGAGTTTTTCGACACTGTGGTAATATGACTTTTACTCCAGGAAAAGATCTGAGTACTTCTTCCACTGGTAAGAGCCCTGGACTGTGTATAAGAAGTGAACATAGTCACTGTGACATTGCCCACGGTAGATTTTGAAGCAATTTGGCCATCGCCATCTTTGTTTCTTGACCAGAAGTGACGTGAGAAGGAAGAGTTAAGTATAATGGAATGTTAAATAAGATATTTACAAGTGACACAAAAGGTTATAATTAACTTTGCTGAAGCAAAAATTCCCTGACCAGACCTGGAGGAGACCGCTGACCATTAGAGTTCACTGAAGTATACAGGAATAAAACTGTTTTCTTTTTATCCAAAACATTTATTTTATGAGCGATGAAGAGGAGGAGGTGATTACCTGCAGCAGAAAGGTGTTCTCTTTGTCAGGGACCTCCAGCGCCGTGGTGCTCCTCACATCCACGATCGAGCAGCAAGGGACAGTCAGCCGAGGCTTCGATGACTGGCCAAGACAAACCCCCCCCCAAAAAAAAACAAAACAATAAATCAGTTAATCACCACTTAACTAGACAAGATCTGAAGCAGGAAACACATTGTTGTGCTCATCGGTAGAGAGCTGATGATCAGGCTAGCAGTTTCCCTGTTTCCAGTCTTTATGCTAAGCTAAGCTAATGATGTTTACCGTGCAGAAACCACACAGTAACACAAACTAACTGCTTGAGTTAGTGATGTGATGTGCTCTCTGTTGTGAATGAATGAATGGGAGGATGACTAGAGAGGAGCTTTCCCAGTCAGTCTGTCTGTTGAAACGTGTCTCACTTACTTTAGGTGGGATGAAGAACTCCAGGTAGTACTCCTCTCCACGCTCACCACCGTCTCTGTCCCTCTCCCGGAGGACGAGGCGACACTTGTGCCAGCGTCCTCCTCTCCAGGGCACGTTGCTGCCGCCGGCCAGCGGCTGCACCGGACCGCCCTGAGCTGCAGCTGACGAGGCTGAGGCAGCGCTGTTGTTGTCCGTACCGTGATGCAGCAGGCCAAACGAGAAGCCGGAGAAACCGTGGCTTCCGCTCAACTCGTCACTGGATGAGCTGACGCTCACCCCGCCCTCCCGCACCAGCCGGCCCACCTTCCTCGGAGGTCCCATGGCGGCGGCGCTGCTCGGAGGCAGCGTGGAGGAGGCGGAGTGAGGCCCAGCGCCAGACGGGGTGAGGACTGGAGGAGGAGATCGTGACAGTCTGAGTTTCTCAAGACGGTGGCTCCACTTCTCCTTCTCGCCTCCTTCACCGTTGCTCCGCCGCCGATCCCGAGCAGCCTCTGAGAGAGACAGGGAGGTGGCGCTGCTTGAAGACGAGGGCGGCAATGAGGAGGAAGAGGAGTGGGGAAGGGAAAGGGGCATGGACAGGGAGACAGGCATGGAGGAGGTGGGCGTGGGAGGCTGGGTGCCAGAGTTCCTCTTAGAGGCTGAAGCCAGGGCGGCGTCCTGCACGCCCATCGTGTAACTGTAGCTGGAGGGCAGCTGGCTCTGGGCCGAGTCGCTGGACGAGCTGCGCCAGTGAAGGATTCCCCGGACGCTCCCCCGAACGCTGCGACCCACACTCCGCAGAGAGAAGCGCTTCTTCAGTTTGTTTTTGGAGGAGTTGGGCGTGCTGTGACCTTTGGCGCCGGGTGGAGGAGAGGCAGAGGAAGGTGGAATCTGAGGAGTGTAGGAGGGGTCGGCGCCGTCCACCTCTGCTTCCACAGACTCTGCTTCCCGTTCTTCTGGCTCTACATCTTCCCCCACCGACGCTCCCCCCAGCCAGCTGTCCTCCTCCTCCTCTACTGGTGCTTCCCCGTTCCCAGGAGCCATCATGGCGCCCCGCTCCTCACGCCTGCCGTTGTTCCCCCCCACTGAGGAGCAACACGACGACGAGGATGACGGAGGCAGGACTTGGCTGTGAGCGTAGGAATCTTGAAAGCGGTCCCCGATGCGGTTCTCCAACACCAGCCGGGCCGGTGCCGGTTTGGCTAAGACCCGTGATGCGTTGGTCGGGGGACACGGGAGAAGAGTGCCCCCAGTCGCTGACAAGGGTGAGACTGCTTCCTCTTCCAGGGAAGTAGCATCTGACTGAGGAGCCCAGCTCGCCATATCGTCCCTCCCAGAAGCACAGCTCGACGGGAGCGCCCCCTCCAGCTCGCTTTGGAAATGACGAACAAAGCGGTCGGTGAAGCGCCGGCAAAAGGCGGCCGCCGAGTCCGGTGAGTAGTGTGGGTTCTCCAAGAGAAAAGCCCGGAAGTGGCGTGCAAAGTCACCGGCTGCAACGCGGGCGTGGAGCTCACAGAATTCGGTCCAGCTCAGGCAAGGCGAGGGGGATGGCGTGGGGGTGTCTGACAGGGAGGATGGGTGAGCCTGCGGCGGCGGGCTCACCAGAGGGGGGAGAGGCGGCGGACGGGGGGACAGCGGCAGCATGGAGGGGGACGGAGGGGACGGAGACGGGGATGGTGACGGCGGTAAAGGAGAGGAGTTGGCCGCCCGCGGACTGGGAGGGGTTAAAAGAGAGCCGTTCATTCTGAGGCGACAGTTGATCAAATCACTTCAAGCAAACAACAGAGAGCTGAGGTGATTGCACAGCTGGAGTAACAGACGGGGGGCAAACACGGCACATCGGTCGAATCATTTACAGATGAGTGTGAACTTCAGCGCCGCACTCCAAGAGTTAAAAATGCACCGGACCCATGCAGGAGGGGCTGCCAAGAGGTCAAATATCTCCAAGGCTGAGCTTTCTGCTACATTATTTTGTGGATTTTGATGTGTTTCAAGAGGAAAACATGGGATTCAGAGAGTCGGTGGATAGGTGGGTGGAGGAGGTGAGATGTGTGGCCTCTTCTTCACCGTCTGTTAAACATCCAGAGAGACGTGTCCACATCCTGGAAAAACACAGAAACAAACTGTGGGTTACTTTACTCATCATGCAAATGACCTCTGGAGACTTCACAGGTTAAAATATGAACACCAGGTACATGACGTACACAACAGCAAGCCAGAGGGTCAAAAATGAATATAGCTATTACAACAACGACAAGAGAATAAAAGCTCTTAGGAGGAACAAAAGTTTTCAGCCTTTTGAGTTAAGACAGTATATGGAATGTAAATACGTACGTTTATTCTACTAAATGCTGTACTTTACATAAAAATTTTAAGTACTTGTACTTTACTCGAGTATTTTCGTTTCACTTTATAATTCTACTTTACTGCATGTATCTGAGCATATTAATATTGATGTCTAATAATGTTGATTAGTGTTTTAGTAGTAATGCTGGGGTTTGGACTAAACATTAAGCATTATGAAGGTGTCATTTTGGGTCATTGGGACGATCATTTCTCACTAATTTTGCTATCGATCAATTGATTATTATAGAAAATAATCAGCAGTATGGATTATTCCTTAGTGAAAATAATGATTAATAGTTAACTACAGCAGTAAAATGCTGGAGAGTGATAATAATGTAATGATAGAATACATAACAGCAGGTCAGTGTTTTGTTTTTTTTTAACTGCATATTACACTGATATAGTTTTAATGCAGGACTTTTATTGCAGCAGAGTATTTTTTCAGTGTAGTACTAGTAGTTTTACTGCAGTAACGGATGTGAATACTTCCTCCACCTCATCCCAGCAGATTAATACCTAATAAGAGTGATGTCTCAGAATCGTTAGCTTGCTATCGTGAACTAGCATACAGTGACTCTTGCTCATTCAGCTTTCTTTGAAGACGTGTAATGTTCGCTAGCTAACAATAGCTAACTAACGTCAGCCTGCTGACGGTGTTTGCTGCTAATTAGCATCTTTATCTGGCAAGGTTGGTTGAATAAATCTTATTTAGTGATGCCATCTGGAACCTGTCGACACACAGTGAACCATCTAACAACAAGCAGCGATCATGAAAGATTCTTTACGGGCTAAGCTAACAATTAGCCAGGTAGCTTAGCTATTAATAAACCAGCTAGCAAGCTAGCTAGCTATGAATTTTGCTCCTCCACCAGTGTTGTGTGTTTTTCTCTACCTGCAGATCACAGTCCAGTGTTTTCATCCGTGTCTCTGTGCTCAAACATGGCTCACAGGTCACCATTATTTCGGTCTACATAACGGAACAACCACTCTCCGCTGAGGTTGTTGTTGTTGTTGTTGTTGTTGTTGTTGCTAAATATGAATATTGCTAGCAGATAGCAGCTATCAGTCTTGCTTGGACCCGTTCTTCTCGCACTCTGTCCCCAGTTCTCGCGATAGCTCGGTCGTTGACAGCTGCCGTTAAAAAAATCTTTAACGGACGACTCTTTTCCAAAAAACTGTGACGGTAAACCGGAAGAGCGACCGGTAAAAAAAAGAGCAGCAGACCGACGACTTCCGGTAGGATCCCCCCCCCCCCAAAAAAACAAACACACACACAAACACGCTGTATAAATACTGTGTTACATTGAAAGTACTGATATCAGTGTAGTAATAGTTGATTTATTCTCCTGAGACCCATTTTCCTTTTTGAACAAACAAAAATCTAAGTAGTATTATGATGATAGATTTTAATCTGTCGATTCTGCTCTTGACAGAAAAATTCAAATGACCGATAAAAACAACAAACTAGAGGTCGACTTTCATTTTCAGTTTGTATTAAAATATGTAAAAACTGTGGCCTTAAGATTTGTTTTATATAAAAATCAATCATTGATCAATAACAGTTTTAATTATTGATATGTTTTTCTTCATTTCACCGCCATCTTTAATTCTTCTCATTCAGTGTTCATCTCCTGCAGCTTCAGGGTCTGTCTGTGCATCCTCCCTTCAGGTCCATCCACAAGGTGCTTCCTTCAGGTGCTTCCTTCAGGTGTGTCCTTTATGTGCATCCTTCATGTGAATCTTTCAGGCATGTCCTTCCTTGAAGTGCGTCCTGGAGGTGCATCCTGCAGGTGTGTCCTTTAGGTGCTTCAGGTGTCACTCCGCCCTGGTTGCCTGGAAACAGTGACTGTGACCGGCGTAGAGCTCCTCTGCAGATCAGAGCGAACCAGTAGAGCTGCAGGGGCCACAGCAGGGCGGCCCCCAGGTTACACTGCCACGGGGCCACCAGGGGCACCGCCAGCACAGGAATGGAGGCATACCTGAGACACAGAGGCTGTTAGTGATCAATCACTAATCAATTAATGATTGATCAGTGTACTCTACCTGCTGTAGGCGAAGTACAGGTAAGGAAAGAGCAACACCCTGCAGCTGAAGAAGGTGAGGAGAAGAAGAACTCCATTGACTCTGTGGAGGAGAGTGTGCTGCTTCTGGTGCTGCAGGAGGAGGAGGAGGAAGAAAGGAGGAGAGGAGGAGGATGAGGAGGAGAGGAGGAAGAAAGGAGGAGAGGAGGAGGAGGAAGAAAGGAGGAGAGGAGGAGGATGAGGAGGAGAGGAGGAAGAAAGGAGGAGGATGAGGAGGAGAGGAGGAAGAAAGGAGGAGAGGAGGAGGAGGAAGAAGAAAGGAGGAGAGGAAGAAAGAAGGAGAGGAGGAGAGTTGGAGAAGGAGGAAGAAAGGAGGAGGAGAGGAGGAGGAGGAGGAAGAGGAGGAAGAAGAAAGGAGGAGAGGAGGAGGAGGAAGAAAGGAGGAGGAGAGAGAGAGAGATGAGGAGGAGAATAAAGAGAGGAGAGACTTCCTCATTTCATGTCCAGATCAGTGGATCTTCTCTCTTTATTTGTCTTCTTCCTCGTTTACCTGGATCAGGACTTTTCCCAGACAGACAGATGGAGTGCTGAGCTCAGCCAGGAACAGAGCTCCCTGGAAGAAGTCAGCCCTGCCACGCCTCCACAGCTGACACACACACACACACACACACACACACACACACACACAAAACATGCACAAAACATGCACACACACACAAAACACACACACACAACACACACACACACACACAAAACATGCACAAAACATGCACACACACACAAAACACACACACACACACAAAACATGCACACAACACACACATGCATACAGACACACACAACAAAACACACATGCATACAGACACACACAACAAAACACACATGCATGCGCACACACACACACACACACAACACACACACACACAACACCCACAAACAGAATTAATTAGAATTAATCGGGGTGTACCTAATAAACTGGACACTGAATGTTATCGTTTTAATAACTAGCCATGAAGCTAACTAGCTGTGAAGCTAACTAGCCATGAAGCTAACTAGCTGTGAAGCTAGTTGTGGCGCTAAAGGTCAAGCGGTTACTTTCCAGGCATCACCGTTGCCATAGTTACCAGTGAGGCAGGGAAGCAGAAGGCCACCATGAAGACGTGATGCAGCACCATGAGCATCTCTCTGCGCAGGTAGCCGACCACAGCGGCTGCCTTCAGCCTGACTCCGCCCCCCTCCTCCTCCTGGTGACCTTTGACCTGCAGCCTATGGCGGTGGCACAGGAACATGGCGTAGATGTCGTAGGCAAAGTACGGCGTGGCGAACAGGACGTAGGCGTCGGTCAGCCAGTGACTGAGCGGCAAACAGGAAGAGAGACGATGCTCTGAGGTTTACACCCAAACAGCTTTTAATTAATGAATCATGCTACATTTATTCTAGATTGTTCCTCATTTCCAGGTTCATTCTTGAATAAATCGTCCGTCTGAATATTCCTGAAACACAAGCTGTGTCCCAATTCAGGGTCTGCATCCTTCGAAGTGCGCATTTGAAGGCCGCTTACGTCACAACGCTGCGCGAAGGCTGTCCCAATTCGTTCAAACTCGAAGGATCCTCCAAATGCATCCTCCTTTCCCCCAAATTCGGAGGATGCACCGCTACTGTCCTTCGCGGCCTCCCATATCCCAAGATGCTTTGCGCGTCTGTTTTGTCTACAGTAGCGGCTAACAACAGCAACAGCACTAGCGCAGAGTTCACTTTTAAAAGTAACATGTTTTTCCTTAACTCCAGAGTTAAAATGGCCTTACAATTGTTAAGGGACAATTGTTAAAATACGTGACGTTAATAAAGCTAACATCACAGGAATGTAGAGCCAGCTTTTTAACGTTAGCTTAAGGCTAACCTGTTGATACGAGGAGCTCATTTAACTGTCCGTTGTCTTTTCGTGTGTATTTTGTCGCGAGTGTGTGTT
Organism: Synanceia verrucosa; assembly: GCA_029721515.1. Lineage (NCBI taxonomy): Eukaryota > Metazoa > Chordata > Actinopteri > Perciformes > Synanceiidae > Synanceia > Synanceia verrucosa. The sequence goes on along the minus strand of CM056563.1, from coordinate 25,420,576 downwards.
TTTCCCGGGCTTGGGGAGCAGACGTTACGACGTGATGCAATCAGGAAATGCTCCGAAGGCTAGACCGTCCCATTTACCGACGGTTGACGCGGCCTTTGGAGGTGCCTCCGAAGGATGCATCCTCCGTAGACCGCGAAGGCTGGGTCCTCCGAAGGATGCAGACCCTGAATTGGGACACAGCTACAGTGTCAGTGAGTTTCACTGGAGCAGCGTTGCTAGGCAACAGCTTGGCTCCATGTTTACTTCCTGTCAGCTGTTGGGAACATTCAGAGCGTTTCATCAGATTTTTTGGATCTGGATATTTTATTTTCTGGATATATTATATTGGATGTCCAGAATTTTCTTTGAAATAAATTAAACAATTAAAAACAAACTATTTAATGCTGCTAATGAGTTAATGATGTGTTCTTTTTTATTTATTTTTTTGTTTTTTTTTTAATGTTGTAATAAGTAAAATTATTTTAGGTTTCAGCTTTCAGTTGATCGGAACAGGAAATTATTACAGAAACTTTGTCTCAAGAAATATGACAAAACATGTTTTATGAAAACATCCGCAAAGTTTTCAAAGTTCAAAATGTTAATTTCATGTGATTATTATTATTATTTAGTTCATGCTGAAGTTTGATGAACATTAAAGAGAGAGCATTAATAAAATAACATTGCATTTGTTACATTAATAATAATTATTACATGTATGAATTAAATTTATTCAGATTTATTTTTGCTACTTAATTCATTTTGTGGTTTTGTATCTGCTGTGCTGTAAAAAGTTTCAACAAAATATACTTAAAAAATCATAATAATAATACATATATCATTTAAATTCATTTTATGTATTTCTTTTTTGTTTTCTTTTTATTGAAACAGTAGAGGACACATTGTGCATCTAAGTGGTACTGACTTGAAATAACTTCTTCAGACTCTCTCTATTTGATGTATTTCTACGACGCATCTCTTTGATGTTCTGGATGAACTGACTGAGCGTCGCTGCTCCCTCTCTTCTCTGCTGTGATTTGACAAACAAATGAAGCTCCTCCCCACTTTGACTGGCAAATCATCTGCTTCCTCTTCATCGTCCAGGTTCCCATCATCCTCGGCGTGCAGGATTAGTGATCTCTGTGAGCGCCTTAGAGACTAAAATAGCTGCTCGATTAGCTCACAGACTGACTGAGGCTCAGCTCAGCAGCTCATTTAGTTTTTTTTAACCTGTCAATACTCAAAAAGAAACGCTCATATTAACATGTGACCGGATGAGAAGTCATGGAGGGTTCGTCCTCTGAGGACCATGAACGTCGGTACAAAAGGTGTCCAGAAGCTGTTGAGATATTTCAGTCCAAACTTTAAGAAAAGGAAACGTTTAAACATTAAAACAAGTTATTTTCCTGGTTATCCTGCTGGTGGCGCTAGAGGACAGTAAGGTTTCATCCTCTGGGGACCATGAACGGCTTTCTGTCAGATATTTTTGTCTCTCCTCTTGTCCTTCAGATGATAAAGATCATTTAGGGGCTCTGATGATGTCCCAGATCGACACAAAATGACTTCAAAACCGCAGATATGTCAGTGAAGTTCTGCAGACGATCTGTAATAAATCCTCATAAAACCAGGTTTTAGAAACACGTTTGTTATTTTGTCACAATGAAAAACTGGAAATCTAAACTCGGTTTCGATGGAGCGCTTATCTGAAAGGTGAAGCTGGTGAGATTTAACATATATATATCAAGCTATGACAGATTTGAACTTTAAGAACACGAACATTCATATTTAAAATGACCTCCTAAAGGGACTATTAGCGGCGGATGAATCCACATGTGCAGCTCTGGTTTGAGTTTTAAAAGGTCAAAGGTCCTCACCTGTCCTCCATGATGTCACTGCAGGACGAGACTATGACGCATCCGGCCGCCGACGCCATGACGGCCTGGACGGACGACACCAGACTGAGAGGACGGAAGGAGCCGCTTTAACGAACAGGAAGTGCTGCAGTGTGTGTGTGTGTGTGTGTGTGTGTGTGTGTGTGTGTGTGTGTTCTTACCGTGTTGCTATGACGGCGGCGTCCCCCTCACTCCATCCCATCATACACTTCAGAGTCCGTTTGGAGAGCAAGAAGAGTCCTGGGAAGAAGACGGAGCCGGCAGCCAACAGAGCCAACATGGCCGACCCTGGGTCACCTGCACGACACTGAGTGGAGGGACAGGTAAATGATGAGTGGTTAGCAGCAGCTCAGAGGAGGATCAACTGGGAGGAGCTGCCACCTGTCAGAGGAGGAGGAGGAGGAGGAGGAGGAGGTCCATCTGGACACAGTAGCTTTAGTGTACTTAAGTACACGTTGAAAGTACATTCAGGTTGTACTTGTACTGCACTACAAGTATCTGAGAGTTAAGAAACTAAGAAAACATGTATTATTACAGATCAATATCTGGTCAAAACATATTTCACCAGATTATAATAAACTGATGATGAAAAACAATCCAGTTTGATCTAGAATTAATACCAAATTATACAGTACATTAATAACATAATAATAATAATAATCATAATATGATAATAATAATGACAGAATTTATTTTAATTTACCTATGATAATACCAAATTATACAGTACATTAATAACATAATAATAATAATAATAATATGATAATAATAATAATGACAGAATTTATTTTAATTTATCTATAATAATACCAAATTATACAGTACATTAATAACATAATAATAATAATATGATAATAATAATGACAGAATTTATTTTAATTTATCTATAATAATACTAAATTATACAGTACATTAATAATATAATAATAATAATATATAATAATAATGACAGAATTTATTTTAATTTACCTATGATAATACCAAATTATACAGTACATTAATAACATAATAATAATAATAATAATATGATAATAATAATAATGACAGAATTTATTTTAATTTATCTATAATAATACCAAATTATACAGTACATTAATAACATAATAATAATAATAATATGATAATAATAATGACAGAATTTATTTTAATTTATCTATAATAATACTAAATTATACAGTACATTAATAATATAATAATAATAATAATAATAATAATAATAATATGATAATAATAATGACAGAATTTATTTTAATTTACCTATGATAATACCAAATTATACAGTACATTAATAACATAATAATAATAATAATAATAATAATATGATAATAATAATGACAGAATTTATTTTAATTTACCTATGATAATACCAAATTATACAGTACATTAATAACATAATAATAATAATAATAATATGATAATAATAATGACAGAATTTATTTTAATTTACCTATGATAATACCAAATTATACAGTACATTAATAACATAATAATAATAATAATATGATAATAATAACAATGACAGAATTTATTTTAATTTATCTATAATAATACCAAATTATACAGTACATTAATAACATAATAATAATAATAATAATATGATAATAATAATGACAGAATTTATTTTAATTTATCTATAATAATACTAAATTATACAGTACATTAATAACATAATAATAATAATAATAATAATAATGACAGAATTTATTTTAATTTATCTATAATAATACCAAATTATACAGTACATTAATAACATAATAATAATAATAATTTGATAATAATAATGACAGAATTTATTTTAATTTATCTATAATAATACCAAATTATACAGTAACGTTAATAACATAATAATAATAATAATAATATGATAATAATGACAGAATTTATTTTAATTTATCTATAATAATACCAAATTATACAGTACATTAATAATATAATAATAATAATAATAATATGATAATAATAATGACAGAATTTATTTTAATTTATCTATAATAATACCAAATTATACAGTACATTAATAACATAATAATAATAATAATAATAATAATGACAGAATTTATTTTAATTTATCTCTAATAATACCAAATTATACAGTACATTAATAACATAATAATAATAATAATGACAGAATTTATTTTAATTTATCTCTAATAATACCAAATTATACAGTACGTTAATAACATAATAATAATAATAATAATATATAATAATAATGACAGAATTTATTTTAATTTAACAATAATTAATACCAAATTATACAGTATGTTAATAACATAATAATAAATAATTATAATAACGACAGAGTTTATTTTAATTTATCGATAATTAATACCAAATTATACAGTACATTAATAACATAATAATAATGACAGAATTTATTTTAATTTATCTATAAATAATACTAAACTCATCAGTCCATTAATAATATATAATAATAATAATAATAACAGAATACATTTTATTTTATAATTTATCCATAATTGAAAAATATAGAAACCAAGATAAAATATCTGGTTAACATGTTGATGTTATGAACAGTCTAAAATATGAATGTTATTAATGTCAATATAGCCGAAAGATTAGTAATAATAATAATAATAGAACTACATTTCATGAATAAATGAGAAGTATATTGATCTATAATTAATGTCTAATTCAAATAAATAAAAGAAAAAGAAAAAATAAAAGACATTATTAAGTATATATTCCATATATTATCAACAAGCCATTTAGTTCATTTCTTTTCATCACTGATTTTTCTATTCTTGAGTTATTTGAGCAGCATGAGAACATGTTGACAGCAGGTGAATATGAGCTCATAATTCATCAACTAATGAGATAGAAAGCTACAAATAATGTCAGGAAGTATTTAAACTCCATTTTTTTGAATCACATCATCTGAAATATAACAAGAATAATAATAATAATAAATAATCTCTTATCTCACTAAAGACGTCAGATCTACCAGGTTGAATTTATTAGTGCATAATTAATATTAAGAAAACAGAATTAAGAAAAGCATCAGAGGAATATTATCCAGTGTCCATTTATTTATCATTCACTACTTTAACTCTAAACAGCTTTTTTTTTAAGAAATTCAAGTATTTGTTGGGAACACAAGTCAAAAAAAAACTTTCTTTAGCTAAAACGAAGACAAAACATCAGTTTAAAACAGAAGTTTCATATTTATAATAATAAAAACATCAAGTTTCTTTTCATAGTCTAACTTCTAAAGGTGACCTTGAGCTGATCTGAAGGTCACCTGCTGTAAAAACGGTTCGTCACCTGAAGGATCTCTACGCAACACGACAGCGACACCAAGTTCAGAGTGATCGTTCCCTGAGGCAGCTTCTTTTATCGATCGTTCTGCACTTTGTCTCCTTAAAATAAAATTTAAAAAATAAGAAGGAGAAATTATTCAGAGACAAACTATGGGGAAAAAAATATGTGATGAGCTGATTATGTTTTAAATGAATGTGATGAACAACAAATTCTGATTTTTCATGTTAGTTTGAAGTTTTTAATGTTCAGGTTAAATAAAGAAGGTCATCATGAGAAGTGTCTCATATCTGGAGTTTATTTTAGACTATCATTCTGGAGCTTCCTTTATCAACTGAATTATTAATAAAGTCACGTTGCAACAGGAAATTATTAATTATTATTGTTGTTGTTATGATTATGTAGTTCTGACTGAAGTTTTGAACATTTTGTTCAGTTCAGAAAAAGATGAAACATTTATCCTGATGATTTAAAGACTCACCATTAATAAAATGACAGGGACATTAATATAAATCTGAGGGAACAAAGTGCAGCAACATCTGGTGACTGGCTTCACGATGAACGATCAATACGATCGATACGATTAAAAAAAGCTGCTGATTTCAATCACTTTTAGGGAACAACAATCCAAACTTTCTCCCGACTCTTTAAAGTCAAATCAGATCACAACAAATGAAAACAAAAGAAAAGTCTAATAAAATCACTTCCTAAAAGATGAATTAAATAATAAGAAAAGAAAGAAAGAAAAAAAGAAATACCACAAAATGTTTTTGTTGACAACCAACTGCACAGCATTCAAGCCAAACGCTCAGATATACACATGCAGATATACAGAGGTCAAAGGTCAGGGGCCCGCTGGGAGGTTCAGGACATGTACAAGTAAAAAAAAAAAATAAAAAAAATAACTTTAAACGGAGGATCCAGGAAGTGAGGAGCTGCAGGAACTGAACCAGGAAGCTCCTTCAAGCGTCTTTTTTTTTTTTCCCTTCTTCTTCTCCAGAGCTTCAGATGAACCCGAGCGGTTAGAAAGAGGAGCAGCCGGTGAGACGTTTCAACACGAGACGAGAGACGAACAGTGGCGTAAACGTTGTCCTAAAAGTTCCTGAGATCCTTTAAAGATGAAAAAGAAAATGAAAAAAGAAAAACATGGTTCCTGCAGACATGCTTTTACATGTTTATCTGTCGTCGAAGAACTTTCCGGTGTTTGGTCGTTTTCTCAGTGTGTTTCCATCGAGCTGCTTCAAGGGACAGAAAGGACGCTGATCGAAAGACAATTCATCTGCAGCCAATCAGAGTAGGCCTTCTTTGATTTAAGGTGACGTGCGATTGGTCCACAGCTCCAGCAAATGCAGGTGCTGGTCAAGCTGAATATTTCTCTTTATGTCAACGATCTGAACAACAGTCTGTCAAAAGTCAGAGCGTCTTTGAACGCAACGCTTTTTTCAGGACTCCAGAGCAGAAATGATGCGTTGATGGACCCAAAATTAAATCAGTAAAAACAAAAAAGTGGAAACTTTGTTTTCAGCTTCTCAAATGTGAATAAACTGATATGAACTGATGTTTAAAAACAAAAAAACACACTGACCAGCTGACTGACGGATCGTCTTTGCTCTTAAGTCAAACATGTAAAACCCACTTTATTTAGTCTGTGAATCTAAACTTCTTACAGTGTAGAACCTGGTGTGTTATTTACCGATGCGTCACTTTGTACAGTTCCTTGTCTAGAAACAGGACACCTGAGCCGGAAACTAAACAGGAAGTGACAATACGAGGAAGAAAAACAGCAGCATTTCGCTCTAAAGCGTCACGCCGACGAGGAGACGAGCGCGAGGTAAAAGAAGAATCCAGAGGAATGAAGTTAAAGTTCCAACGGCAGGATCTGACTTTGATGATATTCCAGTTCTTTCAGCTCCTCTCCTGCTCTGAGGTGGAGACACTCACTCCTCCACAAACACTCAATAAATTAAAAACAAAGAAAAAAAAAGAAAAAAAAAACACTTCCTGTTTCTGTCTCCGCTGGTCCAGGAGGAAAATCAAAGACAGGACAGGTTTTTAGACGACACAGAGCGACGAATTCAGGCTAAAAAAGGTTCATATCCAGAGAATAAACCAAAATATCACAAGAAGAGATGAATAAATTAGAAAAAATAAGCTGATCGATGTAGTTTCTGGACAAAACACACATCATTTTCCCCCTATACGTTTTCCACTTAATTCTCAGAGAACAGAATTTTTCTTTTAAATTTGTTATTGTTTTCTATGTAACGTGAATATTTTGAGAATATTCGGTTCTTTCCTCTCATCAATTTGTCATTTTTCTCTGCCTCTTTTAAGATATATTTTTTTATTTGAATCTGAAAGAATAGTCAATTTTTTGGCTGTAAATTGTCATTTTCTTAAAAAAATTATATTTTCTGGGAATACTTTACCACTTTAATCTTGAGAATATTCTGATTATTTCTTGTAAATTTTCCACTTAAATCAAAGAGAATATCCATGTTTCTTCTCTGATTATTAGCCCGTCCTCCAGCCCCGTTAAGCTCTAACGCTGTCATACCTTTCAAAATAAAACAGTTAGTGATCACACGGTCTGTCTTTAAAATGACTTCCTGCTTCTTAATCCAGGTTTCATGAATAAACCACTGATCCAGGACCAGATGTGATGAAACAGAAACAAAGCTGGTTGTTTGTGGAGAAACTGGTTCAAACCTGCTACATCTGCTAGATTGCATTAAGTAACGCTGCGTCGTCCACACGCAGCCAAAACACAGTGAGTGATGTGTTCAAATGCATGAGGGGAAAAGAAAAACCATGGCGGTGTCCTGTTGTTTGGTGGGGATCAGTCCTCCCGGTGCGTTCACCACTCCTTTTAAATTAAACCATATTGCACAGGGCTGGAATGACTTCAAAAGAGAAAATAAAAACCAACTAAAAGCAAATATTCTACCACACAATTAAAACCATTATTTCTTAATGTCTCTACTAACACAGATGGAGAATCAAATCCAGTACCGACGTCCTCTTTCTTATTCCTCCTCCTCAAGCACTTAAGCAGCATTTTTTTTAGTTTTCTGTTAAATTCAGCACCGGAAAATAAAAAGAAACGCCTCGATCACCAGCTGTCTGGAGTCGTTAAAAACAAGAAGGGAAGTTTTCGTCTTATTCTGAAAACTCTGCAGGGTTCAAAAGGTTTCCGAGGGGGTTTTCCTGTTCATCTCATCAGGTGAACAAAAAAAAATATGAACAAACACAGAAGTGAAAAAGACCCAAACTCTTCAGTATTTTCATGGCCGATTAAATCCTTCGTCAAACTCTGCCACTGATCTTCAAAAGGAAGAGGAGGAGCGTTCATCTCTCCTCCTTCCTGGACACCTTGGAGGAGTGCCAAGCAGTGGACCTGAGGACAAATGGAGGACAGTAATTTAAGCTCTCCTCTCATCAGACTCCATTCACTAAAGCTGTAATTTAAGCTCTCCTCTCACCAGACTCCATTCACTAAAGCTGTAATTTAAGCTCTCCTCTCACCAGACTCCATTCACTAAAGCTGTAATTTAAGCTCTCCTCTCACCAGACTCCATTCACTAAAGCTGTAATTTAAGCTCTCCTCTCACCAGACTCCATTCGCTAAAGCTGTAATTTAAGCTCTCCTCTCACCAGACTCCATTCACTAAAGCTGTAATTTAAGCTCTCCTCTCACCAGACTCCATTCACTAAAGCTGTAATTTAAGCTCTCCTCTCACCAGACTCCATTCACTAAAGCTGTAATTTAAGCTCTCCTCTCACCAGACTCCATTCACTAAAGCGGTAATTTAAGCTCTCCTCTCACCAGACTCCATTCACTAAAGCTGTAATTTAAGCTCTCCTCTCACCAGACTCCATTCACTAAAGCTGTAATTTAAGCTCTCCTCTCACCAGACTCCATTCGCTAAAGCTGTAATTTAAGCTCTCCTCTCACCAGACTCCATTCGCTAAAGCTGTAATTTAAGCTCTCCTCTCATCAGACTCCATTCACTAAAGCTGTAATTTAAGCTCTCCTCTCACCAGACTCCATTCGCTAAAGCTGTAATTTAAGCTCTCCTCTCACCAGACTCCATTCGCTAAAGCTGTAATTTAAGCTCTCCTCTCACCAGACTCCATTCGCTAAAGCTGTAATTTAAGCTCTCCTCTCACCAGACTCCATTCGCTAAAGCTGTAATTTAAGCTCTCCTCTCACCAGACTCCATTCACTAAAGCTGTAATTTAAGCTCTCCTCTCACCAGACTCCATTCGCTAAAGCTGTAATTTAAGCTCTCCTCTCACCAGACTCCATTCGCTAAAGCTGTAATTTAAGCTCTCCTCTCACCAGACTCCATTCGCTAAAGCTGTAATTTAAGCTCTCCTCTCACCAGACTCCATTCGCTAAAGCGGTAATTTAAGCTCTCCTCTCACCAGACTCCATTCGCTAAAGCGGTAATTTAAGCTCTCCTCTCATCAGACTCCATTCACTAAAGCTGTAATTTAAGCTCTCCTCTCACCAGACTCCATTCACTAAAGCTGTAATTTAAGCTCTCCTCTCATCAGACTCCATTCACTAAAGCTGTAATTTAAGCTCTCCTCTCACCAGACTCCATTCACTAAAGCTGTAATTTAAGCTCTCCTCTCACCAGACTCCATTCACTAAAGCTGTAATTTAAGCTCTCCTCTCACCAGACTCCATTCACTAAAGCTGTAATTTAAGCTCTCCTCTCACCAGACTCCATTCACTAAAGCTGTAATTTAAGCTCTCCTCTCAGGGAGTTGCTGGTCCATCTCTGTATTGTTTGACTGTCTTGTTGTGGGATTCCTGATGTCCATTTAGTAGTTTTAATATTCACTCCATCTTTACGTAGATTAGTGACGGTCCCTCACCTGATGAAGGTCTTGAAGGCAGCACTCTGAGGGTTGATGCACAGCGGCACTCGTTTCCCCTGCTGGTGCTCCGTGATGAAGCGATGGATTAACTCTGGTGTTGGGAAACAAAAAAGGATGTCAGGAATTCTTTTCCTCAGTTTGAACAGGAAGTGAATCTCCAATCGTTCATTCAAAACTCCACTGAACAATTAGAAAATGATCGACTTGCTTTACATTAGAGCTGCAGCTATTAATCGATTAGTTATCAACTGTTAAATTGGTTTTATAATCGAGTGATTGTTTGATTTCTGGAGCATTGCAGGTCGATTAGGGATCCAACATAAATCTGTGCACGTCGAGCAACACAGCTGAGCTCTGCTTTTATTTTGAAGACGTTTGTTATTTTGTCAATTTAAAGTGACAGCCGTTGAGAGGGACGTCAGTTAGCCCAGACAGATGTTAAAAAAGACAGAGACATTGATACAGAATATTTTTAAAAAGACACTGACTTTTAAATATTCAGTGAAGTGGAGTTTGTGAAAGAGTTACTTTTCCATATAAAGGTAAGTTAATGTTGGTCTTTGATATTAAAGCTTCGGACAGGTGGACTCACCTTTTCCCTGCCACACCGACAGCAGGCTGTTCTCGTAGCTGTGGCTGAACGGACGCTCGGCGACCGGCTCGAAGTCGCGGGTGTAGACGCGTCCGCTGGGGACGGAGTAGCAGCACTGACACATGCAGGTGTGGTAGCGCAGACGGCCTTCGTCCAGGTAGGGGTGGGAGAGGGCGTCGCTGCCGGAGATCCGTTTAGTCTGGAGAGGAAGCAGAGAGTCAGAGACGCTTCCAGAGGTTCAGCTCCTTCAGCGAGGAGGAGGCGCCTGAACTCACCGGGTCAAACACCAACATCCTGCAGAGCAGGTGAACGGCCTCATGGGTAGCACCATCAGACAGCATGTAGAGCACCGACAGCGACGGCTGGAAGACAGGAAACTCATCATCATCAAACACCTACAGGTTGTCTGTCAGAAGTGACAGATTCATCATCCACATTATAAAACAAAAATAATAAAAAACAAAACAGGGCTGTCAGCCTTAATCTAGATTAACTTACATAATCTAAAGGCGTAAAGGTTATCTTCATATTGTTGTTTCATAAATGGATGTATTTTAAGATGCAGGTGTCAGGAAGTTGAACATTATTCAGTGATGCCTTCACTGACCAGTTCGCAATCAGTTTGAAATAAACTGAAAAGTCATTAATCTGCTGCAGGACCCTGTTTTTAAACAACAACATGTACTTATAAATAATAAATATTGTACAAAAAAATAACACTTTTTTTTTCTGATGAAACCTTGTCCAGTGAGGTGTGCTTTATGGTTTAATTTCTTTCTTTAATTCAGTGCTCTTCTTCTGCTTCACTGTGCCGACATCTGAAGCTCCTGACCCAAATTTTAGCTCTCAACTTGAAGCAAAAGAAGAAAAAAAATCCCCAGAGAGTTCACTGATATTTTGAAATAGTATTTATTGCTATCAGCTAAAGAAATGTTTATTGATTATGATGGTTATTACAATGACTAAGCATACATGGATAAAGCTATATGTAGATATTTACATAGCTATAATTGTTATGATGGTCTCACTTCTCTAACATTGATCCTGATGTCTTATTTGGTTAGTTCTGAGTCTATTTTTTAAGCTCCATTAGTTCAACTTTGTTTCCTCTTTTATTCTGACACATTTTACATTATTTTTCCTGTGATGCGTCTCCCTCTGTCCTCTCAGAGGCAGCCTTTCTGCAGAGCACTGAGCACAGCTCATGGTGTTGGTGGATCCAGCAGGAGGTGGACCACGCAGTCACGTACCGGTTTGTGAGGCCCCCTCAGGATGTGGGCTCTGGCTCCTTCACAGGCCGACGCCAGGGCTGACAGAGGAGGCGTTCCCAGCAGGTCTGTGATCAGATCCAGCTGGAGGACAGAACAGGGAGGGTTTGATGCTCTGGTCATGATGTACCTTCATCACACTCATCATCCTCTCCAGGGAGGCACACCGACCTGCTGGATGGGGCTCTGAGCCTGGAACAGGATGCGTCGTCCCAGCAGCTCGGCGAAGATGCAGCCCACCGACCAGACGTCGATGGCCGAGCCGTAGTGCCGGCAGCCCATCAGCACCTCCGGCGCCCTGTAGTACTGAGTCACCACCTCCTGGGTCATGTGACGGGACGGGTCGGGCTCCTCCACACGAGCCAGGCCAAAGTCACAGATCTGAACAGATTAAAAAGAAGTGTGTTAAAAAAAAAACTAAAACTTTCTAAAACTGCAGATCATGACATTTACATTCAGCCTGAGTCACTGCAGCATTATTACATTAGATTATCTGCTGTCTGTGCTGCTCTTATCACAATAAGAGCTTTACTTTGAAATGACCTGCTGTCTGTCCTCCTTTTATCACAATAAGAGCTTTACTTTGAAATGATCTGCTGTCTGTCCTCCTTTTATCACAAAAGAGCTTTACTTTGAAATGATCTGGTGCCTGTCCTCCTTTTATCACAATAAGAGCTTTACTTTGAAATGATCTGCTGTCTGTCCTCCTTTTATCACAATAAGAGCTTTACTTTGAAATGATCTGCTGTCTGTCCTCCTTTTATCACAATAAGAGCTTTACTTTGAAACGATCTGCTGTCTGTCCTCCTTTAATCACAATAAGAGCTTTACTTTGAAACGATCTGCTGTCTGTCCTCCTTTTATCACAATAAGAGCTTTACTTTGAAACGATCTGCTGTCTGTCCTCCTTTAATCACAATAAGAGCTTTACTTTGAAATGACCTGCTGTCTGTCCTCCTTTAATCACAATAAGAGCTTTACTTTGAAACGATCTGGTGTCTGTCCTCCTTTTATCACAATAAGAGCTTTACTTTGAAACGATCTGGTGTCTGTCCTCCTTTTATCACAATAAGAGCTTTACTTTGAAATGACCTGGTGTCTGTTCTCCTTTTATCACAATAAGAGCTTTACTTTGAAATGATCTGCTGTCTGTCCTCCTTTTATCACAATAAGAGCTTTACTTTGAAATGATCTGGTGTCTGTCCTCCTTTTATCACAATAAGAGCTTTACTTTGAAATGATCTGCTGTCTGTCCTCCTTTTATCACAATAAGAGCTTTACTTTGAAATGATCTGCTGTCTGTCCTCCTTTTATCACAATAAGAGCTTTACTTTGAAATGACCTGGTGTCTGTCCTCCTTTTATCACAATAAGAGCTTTACTTTGAAATGATCTGCTGTCTGTCCTCCTTTTATCATAATAAGGAGCTTTACTTTGAAATGATCTGCTGTCTGTCCTCCTTTTATCACAATAAGAGCTTTACTTTGAAATGACCTGGTGTCTGTCCTCCTTTTATCACAATAAGAGCTTTACTTTGAAATGACCTGGTGTCTGTCCTCCTTTTATCACAAAAGACCTTTACTTTGAAATGATCTGCTGTCTGTCCTCCTTTTATCACAATAAGAGCTTTACTTTGAAATGACCTGGTGTCTGTCCTCCTTTTATCACAATAAGAGCTTTACTTTGAAATGACCTGGTGTCTGTCCTCCTTTTATCACAAAAGACCTTTACTTTGAAATGATCTGCTGTCTGTCCTCCTTTTATCACAAAAGACCTTTACTTTGAAATGACCTGCTGTCTGTCCTCCTTTTATCACAATAAGAGCTTTACTTTGAAATGATCTGCTGTCTGTCCTCCTTTTATTATAATAAGAGCTTTACTTTGAAATGATCTGGTGTCTGTCCTCCTTTTATCACAATAAGAGCTTTACTTTGAAATGATCTGCTGTCTGTCCTCCTTTTATTATAATAAGAGCTTTACTTTGAAACGATCTGGTGTCTGTCCTCCTTTTATCACAATAAGAGCTTTACTTTGAAATGATCTGGTGCCTGTCCTCCTTTTATCACAATAAGAGCTTTACTTTGAAATGATCTGCTGTCTGTCCTCCTTTTATCACAATAAGAGCTTTACTTTGAAATGACCTGGTGTCTGTCCTCCTTTTATCACAATAAGAGCTTTACTTTGAAATGACCTGCTGTCTGTCCTCCTTTTATCACAAAAGAGCTTTACTTTGAAATGATCTGCTGTCTGTCCTCCTTTTATCACAATAAGAGCTTTACTTTGAAATGATCTGGTGTCTGTCCTCCTTTTATCACAATAAGAGCTTTACTTTGAAATGATCTGCTGTCTGTCCTCCTTTTATCATAATAAGGAGCTTTACTTTGAAATGATCTGCTGTCTGTCCTCCTTTTATCACAATAAGAGCTTTACTTTGAAATGACCTGGTGTCTGTCCTCCTTTTATCACAATAAGAGCTTTACTTTGAAATGACCTGGTGTCTGTCCTCCTTTTATCACAAAAGACCTTTACTTTGAAATGATCTGCTGTCTGTCCTCCTTTTATCACAATAAGAGCTTTACTTTGAAATGACCTGGTGTCTGTCCTCCTTTTATCACAATAAGAGCTTTACTTTGAAATGATCTGCTGTCTGTCCTCCTTTTATTATAATAAGGAGCTTTACTTTGAAATGATCTGCTGTCTGTCCTCCTTTTATCACAATAAGAGCTTTACTTTGAAATGACCTGGTGTCTGTCCTCCTTTTATCACAATAAGAGCTTTACTTTGAAATGACCTGGTGTCTGTCCTCCTTTTATCACAAAAGACCTTTACTTTGAAATGACCTGCTGTCTGTCCTCCTTTTATCACAATAAGAGCTTTACTTTGAAATGATCTGCTGTCTGTCCTCCTTTTATTATAATAAGAGCTTTACTTTGAAATGATCTGGTGTCTGTCCTCCTTTTATCACAATAAGAGCTTTACTTTGAAATGATCTGCTGTCTGTCCTCCTTTTATTATAATAATAAGAGCTTTACTTTGAAATGACCTGCTGTCTGTCCTCCTTTTATCACAATAAGAGCTTTACTTTGAAATTATCTGCTGTCTGTCCTCCTTTTATTATAATAAGGAGCTTTACTTTGAAATGATCCCTGCATCTCAGTGGATGTTACAGAGTAATATAAAAGTAATTAATTACTCTCAGTAGTGAGTAGTTTACTGAAGTCAGGTATTATTTTTATAAAACAGTAACTAGTAATGTGTAATCCATTACTTTTGTTGAATAACATGTCTCGTCAGGTTAGTTATGTTTCTGTTTTTATTGTTGTCCTGTGTTTTGGTTGAGTCACTTCCTGTTTTATTTTGTTAGTCTCTCTCCTCTCAGATACCTTGACTTCCTGTTGTTCCTATTTTTCTTCCTTAGTTCCTCGTTACCTCATGAGTTGATGTTCATCTCCAGATTCCGTTTCTTCTTTGGAGTCTATTTTTGAGCTGATAGAGCTTTTATTTTTCTTTCCTCCTCTCGTCTGACAGTGTTGTTTGATCGTTGAAGGCAGGTTGCTGAGGCTGAACCACCGCTCCCTCACTCTGATCAGACCTTTAGTAAAGTGTGTTCACTTCCTGTTTCCAGGTTTACCTTGAGCAGACAGTTGCTGTTGACCAGCAGGTTTCCAGGCTTGATGTCCCGGTGCAGGATCCCAGCAGAGTGCAGGTACTTCAGACCTGGACCAAGCAGAACATCAAGAGCTTCACTCAGAGACGTTTAGACGTTAGAAATCTAACGCAATAGTTTCATATTAATATTATTAGTGTGGCCTGATAAATACTGGCTTTAAACAAGAGCTGCAGCAATAAAACTGAGTCTGATGCAGCTTCTTAAATGTGAATATTTCCTCCTTCATGACAGTAAACTGAATATCTTTGAGACATACAGAGTAAATATATATATATATATATATATATATATATACGTATATATATATATACACTATCTGAGGACAGAAACACTGATCCACTTTTTACTGACTCTATTGCAGCATAAATACAGCCATATTTTAACAATTAATTAATTTAATTTAATTAAAATAAAATTGTATCAACTTTAAATACTGTTCACGGTCTGTATTGACAGTATTATTGTATATGAGGAGTAACATGATATTGTGGATAAATAGTGTCGATAAATAAACCAGTTTATTGTATTTAAAACCATATTTATAAAGAATCCAATATTTTGTTGTGGTTATTCACATAAAAAATATGAATGGATAAATAATAATAATGATAATTAGTATTAGTGTTATCTCCAGGTGGCATTAGCAGTTGCTCACAGATTGAAACACATTGTAATGTCTAACACAGGCCGTGGTGTCGGCCGCTCACCTCGGAGGATCTGGTAGAGGAAGACCTTGATGTGGTCGGTGGTGAGAGGCTGAGGAGACACGATCACTTTGTGGAGGTCGCTCTGCATCAGCTCTGTTATCACGTATCTGCAGGCGGTTCGCTGTCAAGGGAAACAAAAAGCTGGACTGACCTCCGCCTCCACGAACACGATGCACCGCAGAGCGCCGCTCTGCAGTCTTTGGCTGCTTCAGTGAGTGTCAATAAAGCCAGAAAAAGAGTCACGTCACGATGTAACGAGCAGACAAAGAGTCACGTCACGACGTAACGAGCAGACAAAGAGTCACGTCACGACGTAACGAGCAGACAGAGTCACGTCACGACGTAACGAGCAAAAAGAGTCACGTCAAGACGTAACGAGCAGACAGTCACGTCACGACGTAACGAGCAGACAAACAGTCACGTCACGACGTAACGAGCAGACAGAGTCACGTCACGACGTAACGAGCAAAAAGAGTCACGTCACGACGTAACGAGCAGACAAAGAGTCACGTCACGACGTAACGAGCAGACAAAGAGTCACGTCACGACGTCACGAGCAAAGAGTCACGTCACGGCGTCACGAGCAAACAAAGAGTCACGTCACGACGTAACGAGCAGACAAAGAGTCACGTCACGAGCAGACAAAGAGTCACGTCACGAGCAGACAAAGAGTCACGTCACGGCGTCACGAGCAGACAAAGAGTCACGTCACGACGTCACGAGCAGACGAAGAGTCACGTCACAACGTAACGAGCAGAAAAAAAGAGTCACGTCACGAAGTAACGAGCAAAAAGTCACGTCACGACGTAACGAGCAGACAAAGAGTCACGTCACGACGTAACGAGCAGACAAAGAGTCACGTCACGACGTAACGAGCAGAAAAAAAGAGTCACGTCACGACGTAACGAGCAGAAAAAGAGTCACGTCACGATGTAACGAGCAAAAAAGAGTCACGACATCACGAGCAGAAAAAGAGTCACGTCACGAGCAGAAAAAGAGTCACGTCACGAGCAGAAAAAGAGTCACGTCACCATGTAACGAGCAGAAAAAGAGTCACGTCACCATGTAACGAGCAGAAAAAGAGTCACGTCACCATGTAACGAGCAGAAAAATAGTCACGTCACCATGTAACGAGCAGAAAAATAGTCACGTCACCATGTAACGAGCAGAAAAAGAGTCACGTCACCATGTAACGAGCAGAAAAATAGTCACGTCACCATGTAACGAGCAGAAAAATAGTCACGTCACCATGTAACGAGCAGAAAAAGAATCACGTCACGATGTAACGAGCAGAAAAAGACTGACGTCACGATATAACAAGCAGAAAGAGACTGACGTCACGATATAACAAGCAGAAAAAGTCACTTCATGATATAATAAACAGAAAAAGAGTCACGTCATGATATAATAAGCAGAGGTGACGGGCCTCACAGCTGGATCTGGACCACAGAAGCTAAATGAAGCAGGACAATTAAAAGAAGTGGGACAGAAGGAGGGGGCAGTCAATGTGATGGGTGTACAAAGCAGCTGTTATGCAGCATTACTGTTGCTACCTGGAGTAATCTCATTACACTTAGTAATCGAAAAGAACATGTTGTTACTACATGAGAGGAGCACAGAAAAACAAATCAAACGTCCCTTCTTTCTGCAGGTTTGAGTCATGAAGTGACTCTGACGCTGGAGCCATTTATTTTTATATATTTGTTTTTTTGTTTTTTTTTGTCAATTTTGTGAGGTGTGCTGACTCCCGTCTATGTGACGAGAAAACAGTGTGTTGGGGTTTTTATACATAAATAAAAAAGGATACATTTCCTCGAAGCAGTCGATCTGTGGAGGCTGTAAAATGTCCAGAGCTGACAGAACCTGCAGGGACACAAACAGCATTCAGTCCACCTTCAATCATTAATCATTAATCAATTGATCATCTGGTCATTACATTGTCGTGTTTGAAGAAGCACAGCATCCTCAGCTCTCTGAAGACCCTCTTACAGGACACCAGGTTCTGGAAGACGTTCGGCATCTTCTTCAAAGCCACCTTACGGCCGTCTCGTGGATCTGTGACGGACCTGCAGGAGTCACAGCTGATTTAGACACAAATGAACCAACTGAAGAAGATTCTAGATGGTTTGGCAGCAGAGAACTAGAAATCATCTTTTTGGTATATTTTCAAACACAAAAACCAAACATCCTCAGGTTCCCTCTTAACTATTGTGATGATTTGCTGATTTCTTTGTCTTTTATGGCACTGAATTGAATATTTGGGGGTTTTGGACTGTTGGTCAGACAAAACAAGGCTGCAATTAGCTGTTATTTTCATGGTTGATTATTTTCTCCATTAATCAATCAGCTGTTTGGTTTAGAAAATGTGGATCAGCATTTTAAATGTCTTACAAAAAATCAGTTGATTGTCACAGAGGAGGAAATAAAGCAGGAAATATTCACATTTCAGAGAACTTTTCTTTCTTTTTCTTTATGAATCGCTGCAGCTCTGGCTGTCATGGACATCTACTCGATGCTTACTGCAGCCAGAAAACTGATGCAGAAATTAAGCCTTTTATTGTTTCATTGTGATCATATCATAAGTGTTCAGTATAAAATCAACATATTGAGGCCTGGAGGACTACAACAGAAATCCTTCAGCTCACTAGAACATGCTTCAGACTCATGGTCACCAGAAAATGATATGTTCAAAAACACTGGTATGGTCTTTAATGGTGTCTTTACCAGACAACGCCAAAGGCGCCGTAGCCAATGGGGCGGTCCGGCTCCATCTCTGCAGGGCTGGGCACCTCACTGGCCGGGTTGCTGTAGGGCTGAGGAACCGCCGCTCCGCCGCCGGCGCTCCCTCCGAGGGCCGTGGGGTGCCGAGGGGTCCCGGCCGGGGCGGTGGGTCCGGTCAGGCACGGTGTGGCGCTGAGGCCCGTGGAGGGGGCTCCACAGGACGAGTTGACACAGAAATACTTGTGGCCCAGCTCAGAACCAGGAAACAAGTCTCCACAAACGGTCTGCCGGCCGGCGCCGTGAAATGCCATCCCTCCGCTCACCAAACCTCAGAAACACTCGGCACCTGGTCAGGCTAGACGAGGAGGAAGGAGGACACCACGCTCAGCATCATCCCTTAAGAGTCCTGTGAACACGAGGAAGAGAGTTTAGAGGAAAAAAACAACATGAGGAACGTGTGCGGACATATAGATAATTATAGGTTTATCCAAAAAGACAGATAGATAAATAAATATATAGAGATGGATAGATAAATAAATGTCTATATAGACAGAGAAATAGATGGATAAATAAATATATAGAAAGACAGATTGATAAATAAATGTCTACATAGACAGAGAAATACATGGATAAATAAATATATAGAAAGACATAAAGATAAATTGATAAATAAATGTCCACATAGACAGAGAAATAGATGGATAAATAAATATATAGAAAGACATAAAGTTAGATTGATAAATACATGTCTATATAGACAGAGGAATAGATGGATTATTTAATGTACAAAAAGATATAAAGATAGACAGATAAATAAATGTCCATATAGGCAGAGGAATAGATGGATTATTTAATGTATAGAAAGATATAAAGATAGACAGATAAATAAATGTCCATATAGACAGAGGAATAGATGGATTATTTAATGTATAGAAAGATATAAAGATAGACAGATAAATAAATGTCCATATAGGCAGAGGAATAGATGGATTATTTAATGTATAGAAAGATATAAAGATAGACAGATAAATAAATGTCCATATAGACAGAGGAATAGATGGATTATTTAATGTATAGAAAGATATAAAGATAGACAGATAAATAAATGTCCATATAGGCAGAGGAATAGATGGATTATTTAATGTATAGAAAGATATAAAGATAGACAGATAAATAAATGTCCACATAGACAGAGAAATAGATGGATAAATAAATATATAGAAAGACATAAAGTTAGATTGATAAATACATGTCTATATAGACAGAGGAATAGATGGATTATTTAATGTACAGAAAGATATAAAGATAGACAGATAAATAAATGTCCATATAGACAGAGGAATAGATGGATTATTTAATGTATAGAAAGATATAAAGATAGACAGATAAATAAATGTCCATATAGGCAGAGGAATAGATGGATTATTTAATGTATAGAAAGATATAAAGATAGACAGATAAATAAATGTCCATATAGGCAGAGGAATAGATGGATTATTTAATGTATAGAAAGATATAAAGATAGACAGATAAATAAATGTCCATATAGACAGAGGAATAGATGGATTATTTAATGTATAGAAAGATATAAAGATAGACAGATAAATAAATGTCCATATAGGCAGAGGAATAGATGGATTATTTAATGTACAGAAAGATATAAAGATAGACAGATAAATAAATGTCCATATAGGCAGAGGAATAGATGGATTATTTAATGTATAGAAAGATATAAAGATAGACAGATAAATAAATGTCCATATAGGCAGAGGAATAGATGGATTATTTAATGTATAGAAAGATATAAAGATAGACAGATAAATAAATGTCCATATAGGCAGAGGAATAGATGGATTATTTAATGTATAGAAAGATATAAAGATAGACAGATAAATAAATGTCCATATAGGCAGAGGAATAGATGGATTATTTAATGTACAGAAAGATATAAAGATAGACAGATAAATAAATGTCCATATAGGCAGAGGAATAGATGGATTATTTAATGTATAGAAAGATATAAAGATAGACAGATAAATAAATGTCCATATAGGCAGAGGAATAGATGGATTATTTAATGTACAGAAAGATATAAAGATAGACAGATAAATAAATGTCCATATAGACAGAGGAATAGATGGATTATTTAATGTATAGAAAGATATAAAGATAGACAGATAAATAAATGTCCATATAGGCAGAGGAATAGATGGATTATTTAATGTATAGAAAGATATAAAGATAGACAGATAAATAAATGTCCACATAGACAGAGAAATAGATGGATTATTTAATGTATAGAAAGATATAAAGATAGACAGATAAATAAATGTCCATATAGGCAGAGGAATAGATGGATTATTTAATGTATAGATAGATGAATCAACATACTTTTCGATACATGCCCAGAGAGATAGTTGGTGTAATGTATAGATATATGGATATATAAAGTGATAAACAGATATGTTCAGATAGATGGATGTATAGTTGGAAACATAGATAAATATGAATATAAATGCATTGCTGAATTAATAAACAGATAAACATTCAGATAGAAAACATCTAAAAATAGGTATAAATATATGCATAGAGGGAACCTTAGGACATCCGGTAGATTATATAACAATAAATCAATAAATAGAGAAGCATAACTGCATGTCACTATAATGCACATACAATTAAAACATAGGTGCTAATAATGGATGTAATGCATTGCAAATTGTGAAGCAGTGATTACAAAGCAGATAAAAAGTAAAATTATGATTACTATGGATAAGAAGAAATATAAATACAAGACAAATATAGTCTGCTCACATAGCCAGTAACTTCAGCAGAAGGTAAATATGGTGCAAACAGTGCAGGAACGAGGATTATTACTGGAAATGCTAAATATAAATAGAAGAAAAACGTAACTAAGTAGCTGAAATGAAACAGGGTGATTAAAGCGCACAGAAACCCGTGAACTGTCACCGGTTCCCTGGCTTTTAATCACCTTTTTGTCTGCTCTTACCTGGTCGATGAGTGGAGCTGCTCGGTTATCTCAGCTAACAGGATCCAGCTAGCTCAGTTAGCCACCGATGGTCCAGCGACGACTCCTTCAAATATTGTAAAAATCAAACTCTCCAGTCG